>OLKM01000383.1:0-35000 GCA_900291075.1 Melanogrammus aeglefinus | reverse complement strand
CCGCTCACACCAAGTTTCAAATTCAATCTCGGTTTTCTCATTACGCCTCCAGGAGATAGCCGGATCCCACCTCGGTCCAGTGATAGGCCGGCGGATCTGATAAGGTCTCCCGCCCGCGACGGGCGCAGGTAAACGAAGACTTTGGGGGTCCGTGTGCCACGTGTCTCCGGTGGGAGGGAGGGAGGGAGGGAGGGAGGGGAGGGGGGGGGAGAGGCTCAGGGAGGACAGAGCTCAGGCTGGACAGGGAGGGTCTGGTGTTATCGGTGTTGTTTTGCTGTTTTTCTCTTTTGGCTTTTATATTATGAAGATTCAAGGAGCATGACGGATATTTCAGAGTGGGCATTTGCCCGCTGGAGAGATGAGGGAGAATTCAGCAGGGTGGAGGACAGTGAACGAGGAGAAGGGAACAACAAAACAAACAAAACCTGGTGTACGACATGAGCAGAATGTGAAACGAGGAATAACGCCAGCAGAAGCATGTACAAGTGCAGCCTTAGCCTATGGCTTCTGCCTTTGGGAAATAAACAGTGTTAATAATACACTAAGTGGCTCGTTCTCATTCAGAAGGCAAGGGCAACGCGCACACCAACACTAACCTGTGCAACATTCACCCAAGCCTTCTATTTATTCTGACTGAATGCTAGAGGAAGTGCTTCAAACTGGATTCATCCACGTCCGGCATCTGCAGTCCAGTGTTTTTAAATCAACCCCTGAATCTTTTTAACATGACCCTTGACCTCAGGGGTCATGGGTCACTGGAGCTCTAGCGGTATGGAGATGTCTTCACAGCAGTGTCGGAACCAACCCCCCCCCACCCCCCTAGTCTTAGCATAAGGTCCATTTCAGTGCGGTTTATTTAGCTTCTTTGTCTGTCTGCCCCCAGGATTACGAAGAAACGACCCAAATGCCCATGAAACGTTGTGGGAGGATGCAGCATGGGCCCAGGAAGAGAAGAGGCCGTTAAAAGAGTGGATCTGAACCACGGGGCCGAACCACCAATCTACTTCCTATTCTGTTACCATGGCGACCCACAAACGGACCTCCGAGTGTCCTTCTAGTTCGTTAGGTGTTAAGTGAATGTCACTCGTACCTTCATGAGTTCGAATTGTTGCGCTGTAGAGTTAAAAAACTAACAGAATTAACAAAGATCATTTCTGCATGGCGTGGCGTGTCATGAGGAGTCGTTGCGACTCCAGCGAAACGGCCACTGACATGTTACATGTCAATCAGATTTATGTCAATGCAGGATATACTCCTTTAAAGTACGATTTTTAGTGCACGCCACTTCACCTTAGCGTCCTGTAAGGTCCGCAAAAAAGCTTCTGCGACTCTCAACCTACCTTGGCCGGTTCTTGACCCAGCCGGAGTGCTCTCACTTCTAAGAGTCCTGCACACAGAGTAAGCTACGTTGTTCTTAGAAGCTTTTTCAGCCGCTCACTTTCTGAAGCAAATGAGAAGCACTGCCAAACTAGCATTGAGCGCAAAGAAAACCAACTAAGAAACGACAGCTTCCGTTTATTGATTTGTTTCTTTTCTTCTTGAAGCTTACAATAAAAAAATGTTGTTGCAAGTGGAATGAGGAATAACTTCAGCAGCAGAAGCATAGACGACTGCAGATTTAACCTATGGCTTTTGCCTGTGGGAAAAATTATGGCTTGAATTCTATCCAAAAAAGTGGCAGTGGCTCAGAGTGCCAGATTGATTAGATTTGTCAGGGCCAGAAGGTCACAGTGGCGTTATACACTTGCTAAATGTTATGTGTGTGCTCTGCGCAGGGATGTGGGCATTTACAATGTGGAGAGATTAAAAAGAGAAAAATAAAATAAAAACCTGTGTACTGGCAGTATAGCAGTGACGGGCTCAAAGCGCAGTGCGCCTCCTAATATTGTGGTACTGCGGTGATTCGGTTATTGCTGCAGCCCTAAGTGACACCCCTATATAATCACATGGGACTCTGGGCTCTGGCTTCATATCTTCTTGCAGAGCAGGAAGATATGCAGTTCGATTAAATGTAATCTCTCGCTCCCTATAGAAAAGGAGACGCTGATCGCAACTGTTGGACAATTTATGGGAATAAAACAAACGACGTAAATGCTGTTGGCCATACAGAGCTGCTGGGTAAGGATTCTTCCATACATAGACGACTGGCAGATCTGCAGCCTATCTCGAGTGTGCAGTCCACGCCCAATGTAGGCTGTCTAGGCCTAACCCTTAACCTGGAGTGGAGCTCCACCACACCTGACCAGAGAGTAACCTTAGTAGGCATCCCCTTTGAATCTCAAGTGATGAGGCCACACTGTTCTCGCTCAGGGTCAAGGCTATGCTCTCTCTTCCACAGCTTTCAGATGCCCTCCACCCACAGGCTCATGGAGGTTCATGGGAATGCTGGTGGCAGCAGCTTTGATACCCTTAGGTCTAAACGGCGTTCAGATGGACCCTTAGTGGCACGGGGCCGGGTTGATGAAGGTGTACAGGAACTGCCTCTCAGCCCTGCAGCCCTGGTGAAGGTCCTATCAGACGGTCTCATTTGGCTCGACCCCTTCTCGGCAGCAGGTGGTCACCTCCGACGCTGCACTATCTGGTTGGGGCGTCGTGTGGTAACACAGGGCCGTGAGAGGCCTGTGGAGCGGTGCTCAGAGGCTAGAACACACCGATGTCCTCGTGCTACGACTGGTGTTCCTCACTCTCAAACATGTTTTGCCATTACGGGAGCATGCCGCTGGTGTTTCAAACACACCACCAGGGAAGATGTCTTCAGCCCTCGTGGCAGCGACTAACACGGCCATTCCCTCACGTTCCGGAGCCTCAGGCAAACGCACCTTCCTCAGGAGCAGAACAAAGCTGCAGATTTTCTGCCGGATCAGAAAGTTCACCCAGGTAAATGGCGACTCCATACAGATGGGTTGAGGAGATATGCAGTTTTTGGAGTTTTATGGAGAACTAGATATTTTTGCTTTTAAGGCCTCAACCAACGGCCTCCCTGTGTTTCTCCTAGGCCCAACGCAGGAGTCCTCCCGAAGAGTCTCTCCCCTTTCCATGTGAAGTGGGTCATCAAGCTGCTGCTCTAACTCTCCTCATCAGGGGGATACGGGCAGCGGACAGCCAAGACTATCTCGTCCAATAAGAACTCTCTGTGCGTAGGCGGCCAGTTTACTGACGGTTATGGTGGCAGTAGGGAGCGCTCTGCACTGTCTAAACAGAGTCCGTCACGTCTGATGCAATGGGAGAGGAGACGCCAGGCGGACGGGGCCAGGGGCCGTCCTCCTCCAGCTGGCGTGAGGGGCCACTCCATGGTGAACGTGGCCACATTGTGAGCGGCCTTGAAGTGCGTGCCGTTGAATGACATCTTCGCTGATGCTGCTCGGGCCTCCTTCTGTACGTTCTCGAGACGCTAGCGGTTTCCGCTTCGAGTGCCAAAGGAGAGCCAGTTCTACCAGCGAGGCGGAGAGATTATGGAAGGGCTTGGTGGTTCCTTGGGACATTGTTTGTATCTTTCATTATCCTCATCGCATGATTGCCAAAGTCCTATTTTGGCCAAATTGTGATATCTAATCTAACTCTACTCTCCTAACGCTGCTGTGTGCCTCATTGGCTATACATCCTAAGCAAAGCCATAATCACTATCTGCCTAAGTCATCTATTTTACTGGCATTTTTTACGGCAAATACAAGATGAACCTTAAAATAAGACTTAGGCAATTATGCTTTGACGCTAACAAAGGGTGACACGCGGCCTCTAGCGGTCAGCCAGAGTGAAATTGGACGTAGTAGTGATAGTTACGTATGTAACTATGGTGCTGGGAAGTGTGGAAGACTACCAGATTTCAGTTTCACTCAGAAGGATGGCGGGGATACAGTAGGAACAGAGTCCCATGTGGATATACGGGGATCACTGGGGGAGCGGGGGGCATGGAGGACTGTGTTCATCTAAATATGATCGCCTGTGCATGAGCGATGTGGATAATTCCAGCGTGAAGCACCGCCTTCGGGGGTCATCCGGAATTCATAAAACCACAGATACTTGCGTCACTCTCATTAACTGTCCGTATTGTATTCCCAGACAAAGTTTGGATGCTCAATGCGCGACTGATAAAGTATATATCATCTCTTTATTTTCCCTGCTTCATTGAAACACCACTGCTCTTTTTCTTTACGCCAGACAAGTGAAAGCAACGGCTGGGTTCTGTGTGAGGTGAATAAAAGTGTGTCTGGTTACCTGGGGCTGAGATCCCCCCCCCCCCCCCCACAGAGGGCTGGGCAGGTGATCAATAGTGTTGATGTGGTGGAAAATAGGTGTGGATGCGAGCGCCTGAGTGGAAAGAGCGCGTGGGGACGGAGCATCAACAGCAACCGTCTCATTGTCAGACTCAAAAACAGTCGGATGAAAGAAATAGGCAAGATAGAAGATTGTAAAAAAAAAAAAAAAGTTGAATAATGATGCAGAAAATATGAAAGGGAGTCATGAAAACATATACTTTCTTTTTTAGTATTGCTATGAAGCCACATCTTTCAAGGTTGTATTCTCTTCGCATTAATCTGCCTTCAGCAGCCGACAACAACTCACTCTGAGGCCCTGACACACATGACACGGTACAGAGTCTCGTCGTAGTCAATTGATTACAAAAGAAAACATGCAAAAAGTCAGATTGATTGACGGCAAGCACAATCAGTGAAGACAGTGCTTCGATTGGTCCCTGTTTAAACTTCTAGGAAAATGGAAAGAACAACGGATGCTGATTTGGCTAAGACGGAATTATTCGATTAATTTAAAATGTCTCATTTTATTCTCTCTTTATCAGCAAAATAATGTCTAGGGTGAACGTATAAAGTCTGAGAGGCGAATTAATGTTCTGCTTGCCCCAAAGTTATCGGTATAACATGAGAGCACCTGAAAATTACTTATATTCTAGTTTTGGAAGAGGGCATATCCTTAGTCGAGTTAAGGTACTGTCTCCCCTGTAATTAAGGTCAACCTACTCATAAATGTCTAAGTCCTCATATAAGGCGCTTGACCTATTTGTGACTGTGCTGAGTGAAGCTCATATCAAGCTCAAGTTGACTTCCCCCGGGAGAGCGGCTTACTGATTGCAGGTGGCTTTTAAGACAATCTCATGCTGACATTCACCTGTATTGAAGGCTAATGCTGTGTTTATTAGCTACCTGACTGACAGCTGGACCCGATGAGAGGGTCACCCTTGAGACATGCACACATTCTCTTTCATGAACACGCACACACACACACACACACGCATGTACCCAGACACACACACACATATGGCGCGTTTCCACTGCAGGGTGCGGTACGGTTCGGTTCGCCTCAGTCCGGTAGGGAGGGGGCGGTATGGCCCAGCTCAGTTCCGAGTTCGCGCTTCCACCGCCAGACAGTACCCTTTATGGTAGGCCGGATGTCGATCGCCGCGGCGCTACGTAAACATCGTGACATCATAGCAGCGCGACACAGTGTAGCCTGCTCAATAAAAACAATGGAAAAGTTGAAGGCCTCGTCCCCTACTGCTTCATCAAGCTCCATCTGCACGTCTTCCTCCCCAAGAATGCAGAGGAACGTCTCCACCTCCTTGTTCACCCAAGCAAGTGTTTTACACAACATCATTGTAAAGAATAATATCTCGAGGCTACTGTTTGTTTGTTTTTATCCCCACGTCGCCCGGAAGTGACGATTCTGTCGACCAATCAACGGAGGGGGTGTGTAGCTCGAATTTTCCGGCACCCTTTCAGGCGTCTCAGTACCCCAACGGAGGAGTACTGAAGACGAGGGCAAAACGAGTACGGCTCAGTCCGGGTCACGCCCACTTTTGGCGGTGGAAACGCAATCCGTACCGCACCTTTGCGAACCGAACCGTACCGCACCCTGCAGTGGAAACGCGGCAATAGGCTTGCACTCGGGCCTGCACCCACACACACAAACACATGCACATATTATCTTCCTTAACGCATGCACATACCTGCACGTACACACTCATACTGCACTCATATATATATTATATATATATATAATATACTAATATAATATATATATATATATATTTGGTATATATGCTACAACTGAAACTCCTAAAATGGCGCTATCTCTGGATATTGGGCAATATCCCGAGATTGAGATCTCAAACTCGGGATATTGCGTGACGGTCGTCTCGTCACGCTAATAAAGAACGAATCAACCGCCAATACAAACAAATAAATCCCCTCAAAAAGTGTTATCTTGTTTATTTTCGGAGTGTTCACGTCTAGTATATACTACTGATATATTCAACAATTATTCGCCTTCGGCAAATAATTGTTGAATATATCAGTGGTGAACAGAGAGATTTAATTTTATAGCAGAACCCAACGAGTGACCAGGTATGCGAGGGCGGCTGGGCTGGAAGCTATGTGTCCTCCGCTCCGCTCCCTGTTATAATTGAGCTTGTTCTAACCGCTGTTCCACACTCGCACCGTTATTCTGTTCTAACCACTGTTCCACGCTCACACCATTAGCTTGTTCTAACCACTCTTCCACGCTCACCGCGTCAGGCTGTTCGTCCGCGGGCAGCCGCGCCGGGCGGCCAGACAGCAGTAGGAGCGCGGAGGCCCCCGGTTCTATACCGCCGTTATGATCACTGTACCCCAACAGCGCGTCCCCCAGCGGCAATTATCCCTGGGTGTTCACAGGTCCTTCAGCTTGCCTCCCATTTGCTGCTCAATAGCGGACTACAGAGTCTCGGCGAGCGGCCTCTGGACTAGAGCTCCGTGGGCTCTGTGGGGCGGGGGCAACGTCCGGGGAGGATAGATAGGACAGAAATATCAATATGTGTTATTTCCGCTGATGTTTTACACAGCCAACCGTGAAGGTTTGGAAGACTCATTTATTCAGAGCGATTAATTGCCGCTCTGTGGTGTGAATTGAGTCCAGAAAACGGATCGCTAGGATTGTTGCTTTGCTGTTTATAATTATTAGCACTACTAGCAACTATCAAGCGACAATAACACCTCAATACTTCAGCTAAATAACCAAGTCAATCGGCAAACAGTAAAAACAAACAAATAGAAAACAAATGAGCAACTCTGAATAAAATAATGAACGAGACGGACAGGCAAACAAGAAAAAACCAACAGGCAAAAAAACACAACAAATAAAGAAACGAATAAGGAAACTCTTTTGAATAAATAAACACAGATAAATGAGGGCTAAGCAAGCAAACAAGCGGCACGGAGGGATGTGAGTCTCTCGGGGGGGGGAGGAGGGGGTGGCGACCGGTTGCCTGTGGTTATGTTGTTGTGCTCATCTGTGTGATTGATGACGCCGGTCTGCTCTCCGTGGTCCGTGAGCGGGGGCTCAGCGGACCGGCCCCCCCGACACAAACCACTCAAATGTGACAAGTGGGCCACGGCGGGCGCACTGCGGGCCAAGGTGAGAGCAGGACGGATGGGGGGCCGTACTCCCCCACACCCCCCCCCCCCACACACACACAACCTCCCCCCTCTGTAACATTTGGATGTACGGGAGCGCTCAGAGCGGCAAGCTAAACCGATCGCCGCCCCCCCGTCTGACGATGATGTAATCATTATTTTTCTTTCAGTCATGTGACTGAGTCTGACCCCCATGCTCTTCATGCATGCTCCCCCCCCCCCAGCTCCTCTGTTAATCAGTCTGGGGGATTCTTTATTTTAATGCTCACCAGGGCCCACTCCACGCTCCCCCGACGTGGACTTGGGCACACATACATGCCCAGCCTCCTATTTGACATAAAAAGGGAAAATTGGGGTGACATTATCAGGCTGGGCTACTCTATTAACCTCCCTCATGGCGTCGTAATGTGTTACGACAGACCCTGCAGGGGGCAGCGACACTGGCGGAACTTATTTGAGCTGAGTGGAGGTCCTCAGGGGTGGTGGTGGGGGTGGTGGTGGTGGTGGTGGTGGTGGATGTGGTGGTGGTGGTGGTGGATGTGGTGGTGGTGGTGTGGTGGATCGGGGGGTGGGTGGTGGATGTGGTGGCGGTGGTGGTGGTGGAGGTAGAGGTGGCGGTGGCGTGGTGGTGGAGGTGGCGGCTGGTGGAGGTGGTGGGCGGAGGTAGAGGTGGTGGTGGCGGTGGTGGTGGCGTGGTGGAGGTGGCGCGGTGGCGGTGGCGTGGCGGTGGCGGTGGCGGTGGCGGTGGCGGTGGAGGTAGAGGTGGCGGTGGCGGTGGTGGTGGAGGTGGCGGTGGTGGTGGAGGTGGAGGTAGAGGTAGAGGTGGTGGTGGCGGTGGTGGTGGAGGTGGTGGAGGTAGAGGTGGTGGTGGTGGAGGTGGTGGTGGTGGGGTGGTGGTGGTGGTGGTGGTGGTGGTGGTGGTGGTGGTGGAGGTGGAGGTGGTGGTGGTGGTGGTGGAGGTAGAGGTGGTGGTGGCGGTGGTGGCGGTGGTGGCGGTGGTGGCGGTGGTGGCGGTGGTGGTGGCGGTGGTGGTGGTCGGTGGTGGGGTGGTGGTGGCGGTGGTGGCGGTGGCGGTGGTGGTGGAGGTGGCGGTGGCGGTGGTGGTGGAGGTGGCGGTGGCGGTGGTGGTGGCGGTGGTGGGGGTTGAATTTCACACACAGTCAGTCAAGCAGGCCCTGCGACGTGTCCTAGTCACACCTGGAAGGCATCCTAAATGTGGCGGGGCTGACCTTGTGCACAGCCGTAAAACACCCGGAGGATTTCTCCCCGTCTAATTACATCCGCCCGTGCCAGCGGCGTGCGGGCGGAGCCGCGGCCCCTATCCCCACAGTGGTGCTTCCCCTCAAAGCCAACGGCAGCGACGGCGGCTCAACCTCAGGACTCATTATCCAATGATGAACATTAAGGTACAGCACATTTTGGGGATTTTATTGGGTTTTATTTATTTATAATGGTTTTTTGATAGCTCTATTTTGAGAACTATCATTTTACTAACATTTTACCGCCAACATGTTGAGACAAATTGCACAGCATAGCCAGTCTTCTGATGGTCAACGCTATTGGCAATCGCCGATCAATTACTGAGTGTGGATGATCGCGGTTGTACGGCTGAGGGGCCATTTCATGTCAGCTGTCAATATGAGGATGGGTGTGGATTTATAGAGATTGAATCTATACAGTTGTGGTCAAGCACCACTGCAATCCTTCATGGGGTCAAGGTCTGGGTTTCTCTTAAAACTTGGACATACGTGTTCGTAACACAGACAGTATGATGACCTGTCTGTGGTGTCAGCCACACCTTTCTGAAGGGCTGTCATACTATAAGTTATTGGAGTCAAAATGTTAAAATGTTAGGTGAGGCTTGTGCAGGCTTGTGCAGTGAAGCTATGCAGTGGTGGAATTCACTCCATAGAAAGATATGTGAGGGAATGCGACGATGCTACCATGTACTATTTTTAAGTGCCAGGACGTGTAACTTGAAGCAAAAGACTTGACCTCGATTCATGACCAAAGACTTGAGGCTTGACTTCAAGACGCAAAAACATGACCCGTGAACCTCTCTGGCTGGTGCCATACGACATACTGAATAGTAGCAGTAGTAGTTCAAATAAAGATAGCACAAATACATCAGCTTCTCGGAAAAATAACAGAATAAACACATCATGCTTGTCTTGAGGTACAATGTTGAAACAAAATGTTTGCCGCATGGATTAAGCAGGCTTTTTGTGAGAGTGCATTTGTATTGATTGGATCAATTACCAGTGTATTGAAGGATCAATTTCTAAATTCATTATCCTCAAGCACTGGTAACCCAGCGCAGCGGGTGTGCATCGTGACGGAATCAATATGCAAAAAATAAAAGTGTGTTTCGTTTCATCCCGGTATTTAGTCCAGTCAATGGGAGAATCAGTCTTTAACAACAGGATTGAACATGAAGTAAGGTTGAGTGGATATAAGAAATAGCACCACTTCGTGGGTAAATAATAGTTCTGGGGAATGTGTGTGTGTGTGTGTGTCTGCATGCGCGCGTGCGCTCATGCGTGAGTTTAGGTATTTGATAATTAATAAAGTTCAGCCATGACTTTTCAAAGCAATTACATTACTGTCACTGTTGAAAATTGAGTGTCAAATGTCGAAGAAGGGGGAAAGAAAAAAAAATCTGAAAAAATACATTATTATATTTAGTCCTGACATGGGGGGGGGGGGGGGAGGCTGAGTGTCTAAAACATTTGGAATTCATTCGTTTTCAATTAAGGTGCCGGTACTGAGCACCGCACCTTTCATCCTGCTCACAGTGCTCGGCATGTCAACCAAATATTATTTTCCAATACCGAGCCCAGAAACCTCTTCATTTTGAGTTCAGCATCCACGGCCCAAATAACACAGCCCCAGACAATAACACACACACACACACACGGTCCAACACGCACCCCCCCCCCCCCCACACACACACACACACACACACACACTCACACAGCAGAGTGGGTACCTTATCATCAGCCAAGAAAGGCCTGCCTTTACGCGAGGAGCACATGCATGCTAGGGCAGAAAATGTAATAAAGTGAGGTCGAAGAGGAGTCAGCTGGATGCGCATGTGCCCCACTGAACATAATGTCCCCTCCTGGGAGGACACAAGTGTGTGTTGTGTGTGTGTTTCTGTGTATGTGTTTGTTTATCTCTTTAAGTGTGTGTGTGTGTGTGTGTGTGTGTGTGTGTGTGTGTGTGTGTGTGTGTGTGTGTGTGTGTGTGTGTGTGTGTGTGTGTGTGTGTGTGTGTGTGTGTGTGTGTGTGTGTGTGTGTGTGTGTGTGTGTGTGTGTGTGTGTCTTTATGTGTGCGTGTGTGTCTTTTTAAGTTTATGTGTGTGTGTGCGTGTATGTATTTGTAAGTGCATGTGCATGTGTGTAAGTCTGTGTGTGTGCGTGTGCGTTTGAGTTTATGTATGTGTGTGTGAGTGTGTGCGTGCATGCATGAGCGCACATTTTCCCCGACTTCAATCCCAATTTGCCAAAATACTACGACAAAACGTAATCATATGGAAGGAAAAAAGGCAGAGGAGGAAATAAAACATTTGAAAAGCTGCAGAAGTAGTCTGGCCAACACAATGGCTCCCGAACAAAGCCCCAAACCCGGCTTAGTCTTCTCCCAATCTCTGAAGCGCATTACAGTGAAGACAGAGGGACCGGGGTTGACACGTTGTCATCGTGGAATCAAACAAACCGCAATCTAGGTGTGGCTTAAGCAGCGTGTCTCCACAACACAAACCCCACGTCGGGACGCCTGGTTGATCTGCTGCTGTCGGGTCGGAGACGGCGAGGTGGCGACAATGCGCATTCGGATATGAAAACTAATCACAGTATGCACCGGGGCCGGGAATACTGATTATTTCACCCTGGAAGCCGCCACACTGGTGGCGATGAACGGCGCCCAAAACCAACGCACTCTTTTGGGGGGCGGCTCGACAAGGAACGTGCGCGAATAACACGGGACTGAATTAACCTCAGGCCTGGAGGGCTTCCATTAGGGGCTTTGGTTTCCCGTCTAATTATTTGAATATTAATCATCGTTGGAGTGAACAGAAAAATGAATTAAATACAATGGGGAACCATGACACCCAATTCATTATCACTTCCATGGGGGGCAAGCAAGGTCCCCTTCATGGATTCCTCATCAAACCCCCTGTAACCACCGTCATTAGGGCCAGCCCCACGCAGGCAGGAGGTGAACGCATGAGGTTGGGTGTTTTTCCTCTATCTTATCTTAATGAAGGCCTGTGATATTTCGTCAGCGGTGGGTTTCATAATACGGATAAAAACAATACATGGCCCCCAATTAAAACGAGGTCAGGCACTCGGGAGCGCGGATGAAACCACCGATGGAGAAACTCTAAGCTAGGGGTTCATTTCCGTCTGCTAAACTCGGCCCCGCATTCACAGTGAGTCACGTGACTTATTCATGTCGGCAGAAGGCTTACAAAGAGGCTATGGTCAGTTCAACATGTCATCTGGAGCCAGTGGTGCGGTGATGTAAAACCCTGCTCTCTCCCCCAGGATGGGGCATCAGCGCTGGCTGGTCGGGGCCAAGGGAGAGGAGTCATGGAAGACAGGAGTCTCATCAGGAAGCTTGCGGGCCACACGTGGTATGCATGCATACTCCCAATGGGTTCTTTAAGGTCATCCTTGTTTTATTGTTTTCTCGTTCGGTTCTCCGTATAGGCTAGGTGTACTCTTCAAAGTCTACGTTTTCTATTGTTGTGTACTTTACTTTTGTGTTTGTATAAATATATATGCACACACACATACATAATATACTGTATATAATAATATATACACAAATATATCATTTATACATACTGTATGTACAAATGTGTATATTAATCTATAGTATCCACAAACAATAGAAAACAAAGACTTTGAAGAGTACACCTATCCTGATAGTTTGGAGTTGGATACAGCAATATACTGTATGTATATACAGGAAGAAACTCCTAAAACAAGGGTAAAGAAGCTGCCCTTTTAAGAGCCTTCATGAAGTTGCTTTACCGTCATTTTAAAAAGTCTTGAATGGCCTTTAAGGTCAGAGGTCTGTACTTTCGCCCTTTTTTACTTGTAAAAGAAATGTGGGCCATTTTGTTTCACACAAACATTATGCTATTTATTTACTGCTGTATATTTATAACAAAGATCCATGGTTTCAGTTATGAGCACAAAAAAACACAAGCTAACTTGGAGCCTTCCATCCAGTGCAAGGCAGTGAGAGGGGGGGGGAGATTTGGAGACCACTTCCTCTAATCTCGATTGAGATCCACCGTAGTGCGTTCACAGCTGCTTGTGTGTTCAGAATCCCACCGCCAACAGGAGGAGTAAGCGTCTGCAGACAGCCTCCTGCTCCAGAACTCGTCATATGCATCAGCACATATTCTTTAGTGCATTATAGATCTCCACTGGAGAGCAAAGGCCCACTAGGCCCGACAGTTTCATTACCGCCAGCTCGGCTGGATGCGAGGGGTTAGCAGAAGCGATGTGAGGGAACCAGACCAAGCCTCTAAATGTCAGGCTTGGAAGCCGTGCTGGTGAGTGGTGCTAAAGGCTGATACACAAAAAGTCCCATAAACCCATTTAGTTTATTTCCTATAGTGGTCTGCCTAAACCACAGTTGGCTTGGATCAAGATACAGGGCGACGAGCGACGTAGAAACGTGTTACTGCCCCCTCACACTGTCCTCCTTATAATCCAGGACACCTTTTCAGCTCGTGATGGTAATAACCATCACACCGGCGGCAGATCATCACCGTCGCTCGCCATGAGCTGTTCGTTTTAAGACTTGTTTCCGCGGCCCAGATTGGGGTTCTTTGTTGGGCCGCAATGTCCTTGTGGATGCCAAGTTGCCGGAGTGGACTGATGGCTCCCTATAACGGCACTCCCCTCTCCGTGATGCCACCCCGATGTTCTCTGCGTCGGTCCATTGTGTCGGTCCATTGTGCAGTCCTTTAAAAGGCCCAGCTGCCACCTGTGCTCCCGTCCCCCTCGTCCCCCTGTCCCCCACCACCGTCCTCCAACACAGTATTTAGCCGCATGTTCACAGTGTCCATGGGAAAGACATTTTACAGTGGTTCAGCTGGTCTGGCTGTCCACCAAACAGCCAGCCCATCACGCAGGCTGTTGGAAACACAACAAGCCACCGGGGGCTCGCGTCGTAGCGATGGGACGGACATGGTGGTGGCGGCGGGCGTCTTCTCGCGCTGCGGGCTAATGTCTCGGATCAGAAGGAAGGTTTGTTATTAGTTTGTGAGATGCTGGCCTTCTGGCTCAGGCTTGGGCCTGCTGCTTGTGTTGTGCGGAGCTGGCCAAAGTCTCCAGCTCTCCCTCCCTCTGTAGGACCCGGAGATCGGCTTCATAAGGACCCCTCGGTCGAATTAGACGCCTCCAGACAACGGTTAGATGTCTCTATGAAAGAGGCATTCATAAACCTTAAAATAATTATGCAATGATTCAATAAATTCTTTCCAACAGCCATTAAACTCATATATATATATATATATATATTTTTTTTTTCTTAATTCTTTAGATTTTTTTCCGGATGTGAAATGCATCTCAAATTTCATCATTAACAATATTCTAATTACTGTATCATCTTCTTTGCCATTCGGCAGTTTTGCAGTCTCAAAGTCACACTTGCCAGCAATCCAAAACGCCTACCACTTCATATGCCTGTGTGTCCTATGAGACTAAACTTCTGAAGAACCCCCCCCCCCCCCTATCCTCTCTCTTTGCTTATGTCAGCAGGTGATAATATTGCAGTCATTACAGTATTTATCCATTCAGCAGGCAATTAGGACAACTTTACTCCTAGCCTACGTTCTCTCAAGTGGTCGTACTACACGTAGCATATTTTTCAGCAGCACACCACCGGCAGCTCTTTCAATATTGATTCATCTGCTTATGCGAATGTATGCTTCTGCCTATTCCTCCTTCTAAAGCGGTTATAAACCTTATATCTAATTGCTATGCTACGAAAACTATTTCTCTGCCGTTGACATTTTCCGGGACACCCACAATATGAGTATAGTAAATAAACTGGTGTGACATTAAAGATGAAAAATGACTTTTTCAGGTATGAGGGAAGGGAAAGGGTTTATAAAGGATCTACTGCCACAGGGAAACTTTGTTTTACTCTCTATTGACAAATCTGCGCACATCACAAAGCAATGGTATGCTTGTTTAGATTACTAGTTCAGTGAAATCACCCAAATTAATCGTTTGGATGAATGTCTTCTGCTGTGCCAAAGCGCCTCAAACAAACACTAGCCATTTGTAAACATGAAGCATTTGGGTGGCTAGTTTTATCCAAAAGTCTGGAAAATACCACAGTACCTCAGATAACATTTCCCTTTAACAAGGCGCCCCCCCCCCCCCCCCTCCCCTCCCCTCACCCCCCCGGCCCCGCCCAGGGGAGTATGAAGTCCTGTAACGTGACTCCTCTTCTCTACCTTCACTGACTCACCGATCTGTGATTCAGCCCGATCAATGAGTACATGTCCACACTTAATTCTGAGCTCAAGAATCTTTTCCAACATGTCATCAACCCTATTTGGCCGCCAAGGGCTTAGTGGAGGCTTAATGTGAACTTGTTGTGGAGGAGAACGTGTGCGGACTAATATCTCACAGGGACGGGGAAGAGTTTTACTTGGACGGAGCCACATTCTGCCCAATGTTTGATATTTATTTTGGAAACATTACCAGTGTCCATTGGAAAGCTGTACCAGCAGATGTCCATAAATCCTTTTGTCCAACATATCAACAAATCTTTATTTTGTTGACAGTGTTTTATTCAAGTCCAAATTGCTCCAGGCCTGTGATCAATGCACAGGCGACGTGAGGTGAAATATTTGCTTATTTTGGTAAAAAAAAAAAAGTAATACAAAAAAGTTAAATCCCAATTGATTGGTACAGTTTCTGAGATAAACCACTTTTATTTTCTAATTATATGGATGCACTCAGCGCAAAACGGATGGTTGATGGAAATAATTAAAGGCCCTGCCTTACAATCTGTTCTGTCAGGACACAAGCAGTCCATCAGCATAAAAAATCTATATGTAAAATGGAAAGACAAGTTAGCAAACTATTCTAACTTAATCCCCCGCTCTCTGTATCCCACACCCCCCCTCTCTCATTTCAACGTCTCCATATAAATTGTATCCCTATAGAGCGTAATGAATCTGCCAATTTCATTATTTCCATGAAGTTATGTTTGTAATTTATAAAGCAACTGGAAAAGTGTTAGGTATGGTTTACAGAGCACAACATAGTAATAGGCCTGTTAATGCTGACAGTGCATCAGCAGCCAAGCACCCTGGTCTCCAGAGAAGCATCAGGCAGAAAATGATAATGAATTAATCATGGAGTGCAGGGCCGGCTCCCTCTCCATTACCCTTCCTGTAATTCCTTCCTCTTGGCCGGTACACTAATCATATTGACCAAGCATCTGCAATAAAGGCCTGTTCGTTGCAACAGTACCCTGGTTACTGCACAGACAGCTGGTTGGCAGGGGGGGGGGATTGAACCCTCACCTCTATGAAATGTGTCTACAAACTGACACAGTCTGGTAGGAGAGCTCGCTGGAGGGAGGGAAGCCATTATGCTGCTGTCCATTTGTTTTCCTCCTGGAATGCACCCATCACTAATACCCCCTTTTTATCAAGATAGCATTTTATTTAAGACCATTCAATGTTGAAAACGTTATTTTGAGAAGCCAAAATCATAGTGACTCTGTGGTGTCCAATCGAAATCTACTGATGTATTATCCCGTGCCTTCCTGATTTGTTTATAATAATTAGTCCAGCTGCTGCAGACATGTTGGTAGGTATCCAATCGTTTGCTAAATCAACTGGTTGGACTGGTGATTTTCATGAAGGAGTAAATGGAGATTCTACCAATCTGCATGCACCATCAAACTCATTTAAATTCTGCAGAGAACCAGCAAAAAACAAAAAGACAACTACAACGATGGCATTGTGATTGAGCTATTTAAAGGACAACTTGGAACGTGACGGGTTAGGTTCGTACGAGGAACAGATAGACATCAACTTCTAAATAGAAGGTGATTAATGGTTTGAGTTAATGATTAATGATGCCAATTAATCATTATAATTAACAACTTCATATCAGGAGTAAGTGCAGCATCAAGCCAATTAAAACTAAATTCTTTCTGTTTAAAAATACATAAGTCGAAGAACCACTGTGTTGTTCTCATTAGGTTGAGGTTGATGAAAACTTGTTAAAAGGTTCCTCCCAGGGCACAGAAGTCATCACTGTACACTGTCAAGGAAAAACCTAATGAATTGCTTCCTAACTGTGTGAAATTGAGTTGCGTTCCATCAGGAGTGTGGCAATGCAACATTGCCATTACTCAATAGCGCATTTCGTGTGCGATAGCATGTCCCCGCTATTAAGAAACAAGCTCATAAATACGACGGTGAATCTTAAACTATGAAATAAATGCATCTCATACAATCCACCCCCGTCGCCCTCATGTTCTGTCTGATCGCTGCCAGAAAGAGACCGAGATGCTGTAGTTGATATTGAGTCGGGCCACTCAAAATAAATAAGTATCACTCTTTTGTGATGGAAAAAGGGTGCCGATCATTATCGTCCCCTCATTGTTCTATCTCTCCAGCAACGTGGATATGAATCTAATTAACTTGAGCGTCGTTAAGGTTGTCAAATGTCAGAGTCATTTAAAGGCCAACAGTAACCTTGTATGAACCGTAGCATCGACTTGGTGATAAATATAGTAGTTTCTGTTAGACATTGCTGCACCAACACTGTCTTCTGACTTGAAGGACTGAAAGGTCAAACTGAAGCATTCTTTCTGGCCATGTGCAGTTTACCTGCACATGGTGAAACGTAACTTTCCTCATTCAATTCACCAAAGAGTCATTGACATACCCTTTGAGGAACCGCCATTTATATACATGACATAGCCGAAGGGTTTTGTGTATGCTGGGACGCCACATGCTAGCTTGCTGCTAGAGCAGACAGACAGCCAGACGCACACGCCGACACCTACAAACATGCATAGTAGCTGTAATTCTTCTGCAGCATGGTACTCTCGTATAACTATAAATATGTTCCAAGTTCCACGGATAGCTCAGCAACGGAGAGGGCGGCAAGCGATTCCATTGCAGTCGGCGTTCCCGTGAGTACAATAAACATATCCATTTGGCGAGCACCCGTCTCCGGCTGGTATGTACGGATATTTTATAGTTCGGTGGTTTGCCGAGTGCAGAGGAATTAGCCTCATCCACATTCATTAACCTTATTCCCATTCTTCAGAGCAACAGCAACTGTAGAACTATATGTCAGCGCAGTGCCGGAAATGATGAATTGTTAATCAGTTGAGAGCTGTCAGGAAAGCCCCAGGAATGCTAAATTTACTCACTTGTTTGCCCTTGCATTAACCATTTGTAATCAAATCACTATTTATTGTTGGCTGGCTGCGACATGGTTTATAGTCCAATACCTTCATGTAAAGGCAACAACAGTGGTTCCCAGCACTGCCTTTTGGGGCGAGGCAACAGGGAAACAGCCCTCAGGTTATCCAATGAGGGCCGATCCCTCACCTGCCCATTTGGCTTTGATTCATCTTTAATCAGCCAATTAAATAATTCAGAATTTTCTTAATGAGAACAGAATGCCTACACAACAAATCGATATGTACTCAGGGGGAGAAAAATGAACGAATGGTAGAATGAAAACAGTCGACCCTTGTCTGTCCGTTACGGAGCCTAATTGATGTGGTGAGGAAAACACGATGGAGTAAAGAAAGTACTATACTGTACGTAATTAGCCGCCACTCGAATTAACCAAGCGACTGTTAAGTTGCAAAGACTCCGTCTCTGCCAATTGTTGGAGACGTTTACCCAGAAGGTTGGCACCGAGTAGTCCGGCCCGTGAAGAGAGAAACGGAAATCAATATTGTGACAGCTGAGCTCAGGCATAAAAAAAGAAAACACAGTCTGTATCCTAGTTAGGGTCAGAATCTAGCAAGGACTCCAGCAACCCAGATAATTGTGGTTCCAAGACGCAGTGGTTTTCGAGACGCAGGGTGTTAGCATGGCCGAGTGATTCGGTGGCGAGCCGCAGGGAAGCCTTCCAACCTGTTGGCTAATGGCCCGCGTATTCAAAGTTAATGAGAGATGGAGTAGGAAGCTGCGTTAGCCAAGGGCTAGGTGGAGTTGAGCTATGTGGATTAACTTTCGATTAGGTCCTGATTACGAGAGCCCGGGGATTAGCGAAACCCCCTGTACGAAATGTAGCGTGAAAACTCTGAAATGGGCCTTTCATAAAGACAGTTTTATAAGTGAAGAAAGTCTCTCGGTGTTGTGGAAAGCGATTGAGCTTTTAGCAATACTCTCCCGCCCTTTAACCAACAGAAAAAACACTTGAAAACTGTTGCCTTCGACTAGCCAATAAGAAGCCTGGAGGGAACAGGGCGCCCACCTATTCCTGAAGTAGTGACTTTTACAAACTAGATTGGGTCATTAAAAGTTAAATAAGGAAGCTATTATAATTCTCACTCCTGAGCTCTCCATTTATTTGCATTGTGAAGTCCCTGGTGTGGTGGTTAAATGTCATTCGGCAACTTTAATGAGAGTAAAGTTGGATATGGAGGCCGGAACTGATTAACAATGGTTGCCATAACAACTTGTCTTCCTATGTCACGTCTCACTGAATCTATCAACACCTGGGAGAGGCCGCTGCAGTTTCTCCAAATACCCTCACCAATTACCCTTGCTTAAATACCACGGTTACAAACCTAATTAGATAATGGCAAATGTGTGATATTGTCTAACTTTTGATTATTTTACATGTGTTGATATTTGTGCGACTGACTGTCTGCGTGAGTGTGTGTGCATAGTGCAACAACACCTTATTTATAACCTTTCGCCTGGAATTGGAATATACAGAATAGATATATATAGAAAAAAGAACGTAAGTCGAAAGAGATGCATATCTAAGATACATTTTACAGAAGATTAAGTCTAGTCTCTAGACTCGTATCCAACATAATTTTTACAGAAGATTAAGTCTAGGATCCAGAATTGTATTTTGGCACACATATTTGTATGCCTTATCATAATTTTATTCTCTTTCATCTGTATCTCTGTATATTTGTTTGCATTTTAGAGGGAACCTCATTTAAAGTGAGATTATCTGAATATCACTTGTAATATCTAATGCCAGCTAAGGAAACCGCTCATTAACTCATTTAGGCAGATATTTAACTTATTATCTAAGCAGAAAAAATGGTTGTCGCAAAATAATTCACAATGCCTCTCTAATTCACAATATATAAATATATATAGGTATATAGTTTCCTAAAAGGTTGAAGATAACAAAGTGGAAATACAATACCATGGCTGAATGCTAATCAGACATTGATAGTAAGACATTGGTAGCAATATTAAAATGGACAGATTGTTTGTGCCTATTATATTTGTGGAAGTGAACAGCAGTCTTTAATTCCCCACAGGGACAACTAATTGCAAACAAAGCACAAGACAATTATTTAGACCCAGACATTTATAGCATAATTAATCATTGGATTTATTGATATATGCTGATGTTTTTATCTTTTATGACAGCATGCATGACAGCATTTTCAATCATTGTTATCCCGCTTGTTGCGCTGACCCACACCCCGTTACATATAGCAATGTGTGAGAGATTGTCGGGGTATATGATAAGACCACATTTGAGGAAAGCATCTCAAGGACATGCAGGGTCTGGTTTGGGCGAGCAGAACTGTCACACGCTGGTTATGTCTGCCTGTGTATCAAAAGTGAATCAAACACCTGCAACAGGATGGCAGAATAAAACACCAAAACATGTTTGCTCCCTGTGCATTTCTATAACAATCACCGGAAATGTATTGGGTATATTCCTGGCTCCTAATATCGAATGGAAGAAAGTCTAGAAAACCTATACTCTTAATAAAACATGTGACATGAGTGTGCAATGTGTGAAAACAACGTGAATTAATGAGGCAACCTCATTGATAAGGAGGGGGCTGTGGGGGAGGGAGGTCACCAGAGGCCTCGTCATTTGGATAATTAAAGCCATGTGTTTGGACATTCAACCGTGTACTTTGTACCACGTCACGTTAGCATGGCCCAATCCCGCCCCCGCCCACTTGTGACTGTCTTAACGAAGCTGCGATCGTGACCATCGCAGCACTCATCACCGCAAGGTCTGCTCTGCTGCCGTAACAACAGAAGAAGAAACTAATATGTACGACAATGTCATGAAACATCAGTGGAATACCTTAATACAGGATATTGGACGCATGCATTGGCTGGGCTCGTAGGGAGTCAAAAATAGACTTTGTGAGGGATGGGGACTTGTTGTTTTTTGCACATTTTCTTCGGTCTTGAGGTGTCATCTTCTGTAACTACCGTGTGTTTCTCCTCTGGGATAAAACAAGGGAAAATGAGTGCTGCTAGATGGCAGTATTTGTTGTGAATGTCGCCCCAGACAAGTTCCTGAAACAACCACCTCATCGGGGTAGTATACGTTCTCTGTGACACCATTTCAATGGCTGATTTCCCTTGCTGGCCAATTAGAGGGAACACAAAGGACGAATGCTGTTCTTCTGCTCACAGCCCGCCATGGAAATGAACGATCACTCACAAGACAATAAAATAAAATAAGCACATTCTATGAATCCATCCGTTTCTGTGATAATGCCGATCTACAAATTCTTTCTGCTCTTTGTTTTTGTGTGAGTTCTTCTTCCTTGTGGTAATAACGTTCCTCTTGAGGTATAAGTGGACCATGGCAATTAAAGGTGGGGGATGAAGACATGAAACACGGAGGTGATAAACAACTTAATCCTTCGTTGACTGAGGGCCTTTCCAAAGTAGAGGAGCACAGCCGGCTTTAGATAGACTCCAGGATGGCTCACGTTAACGTATTTGGAACCGAGAATGCCAATTATCGATTATTCACGTAGACGTTTAGTGTGAATGGCAAAACCCGGGAGGTAATTAAATACAAGTGCTATGCTTATGACGGTGCTATCACCAGTTTCTATGCCAGAGCGGTCAATCATTTTATTAGGAGGCCTTGAAGGAGCTCAGCATGCATCGAAGCCGGTGGCAATGAACTGCCTTAGGCTAGCGCGAACTAATTAGAGGATTGCCCAGTGGAATTCCACCTCCGCCGAGCCCAAACCACCTAGCCCATTTCTGCGTTCCGTCCCAATTCTCAGCTTGATTTCAACATGCTGTACGTCTCTGTTTCTCTTAATTCCCCCATCGCTCCCTCTCCAGGGCGAACCGGCAGACAGGCTTGATGTGTCGATTGAAATCTGTCCAAGTCACAGTTAAACACAATGCGACGACATCATTGGCTAGCCAGATATGACGCAAGGATGCGACGCTACTACACTTCTAACAGTAGACTAAACAATGGCATTTCCTCTTTCATTCAGTATCAATTCAATAGTAATTCAAAATAGCCCCATGATTATTCAAGATAACACAACGGAAAAATCTAATTGAACCAACCGTAGTTGAAATGGAAAATAAAACCATGTCAGTCGATACCTCTGTAACTTCACTCTGCTATCCACGTTGATGAGGGATAACTTTTGGTGGACAAACTGGGACGGTTCGACACACGTATGAAGAGACACGCATGCGAGGACACATGTATGGCAAACAAGACTGGGACACGCTGCTGCTAGCAAGACACACAAAATGGGGGAAGACCAAATGAAACAAGGCTATATTTAGAAATTAGTGACATGAGTGGGTTCTGCCAGTGCCAGGGCTGAATCCTCTGGGGTTCGAGGGGGGCTGATTCTACACGCTGTCAAAGATGGATAATTGGTTATTTTGAGTCATTTTACGAACAAAGCTCAGCTGCCGTAGCTCAACCTCAAGTAAACAACGCACCTTGGGAATAGCAGCTTCCGACACGCGGGCCTGGAAAGCCTTCAGCCTGTGTGTTGTCTGCACTGCCTGCCAGATGCAGCCAACGTATGTTTCATATTTATGGGATCTACACAAGCAGTGTGGTGAGCAAAGGCCTCATACCGACATATACAGACCATAAGCATAAGATATATACAGACGATATGCACGCAACATATACAGACCATAAGCACACAACATATAGAAAAAATAAGCACACACAAACATTATAAGCCGGATTCAACAAAGACAGAGACGGATATACTTTTTCAGACAGACAGACAGACAGACAGACAGACAGACAGACAGACAGACAGACAGACAGACAGACAGACAGACAGACAGACAGACAGACAGACAGACAGACAGACAGACCCTTTGCGCTGGAAGGGAACAGTGATCCCTGTTACCTCAGCCTTGAACAATGATGAATATTTCATTCTTGTTTCATGCTCACCGTCATTATTTACCTTGTTTAATCCATATTTCATATCGTACTGTTGTAGGTTTTGTGTGAACGCAGAGAGCCTCATGGCAAGCTGGGCTGAGAGCGAGTGGAAAACATGTGGAAAATAAACATGAAAATAAACAACCCGTTCTCAATCTGTTTCAGGAATTATCCCGACACACAGAGACACGCCGCCCGACCCATCGTCATTTATTATTTCTATTAGGGCTCGACAGATCAAGCTTTTGGGCTAGAAATCCCTACTGGTGTGCCATATTGTATTTCCCTCTATTAAACTGGATTCCCCGTGAACATCTGTCAGCACAGCTGGTTCCCGCTCTGTGCTGTTTGTGGTGCGCTGAGGATTCGCTGGCTCGTCTGTGGGTTACTTATACAAGACAGTGGGGTACAGCGGCCGCGTGGGGTCTGATGGGGAGGACCACAGCAGTCGGCGTAAAAAGACAATATTCATATGCATTCATATTAACATGAACTACACTTATTATCCTTTGCATTCCTTTACTTCTATAAATATTTGTATTAAATTGTGTTCTATTGGATATTGACCAAGACCAACCGACAGATGGACAGATAGACAGATGGGATGGATAGATATCAATACACTTAATCTAATTCTTAATGTATATGATCTCTAATTTTACATTATACAACCGGAATAAAGCAAACACATGAATGTGAGGGTATTAAAATGTCCACATTGACACTCAATTATTAGAAATGACATATTAACATCAAGGCTTGGAAAATAATCATCTTCTTTAAAAGGACAGACTATGTGTGGAGTAGTGCTATCAGTATGTCCTTCACTCCCTAATTATATACAAAAAATAAGACAACAGCAGTTTAAATCCATCTCGTTAGGGATTTATGTGTGCTCCTATTCATCTTTAGGTCACTATATGTATAGCTGGGGTTATGTTGAATAAAAATACATTAGTGCCATCAAATCCTCACGAGGGTGACTGAGAACAAAGTAGTTCCCAGTACTCAAGTGAAAGAGAGGCTCTCACTAGAGTACTGGGAACAAAGTAGTTCCAAGTACTCAAAAAGATGTACACTAGTGTAAACAAACACACTGTTTATGTCGCTATTGACAATGGTGGTGGAAAGGGACAACAGAAAGCGTAGGGAATTAGGAACGATCAGCATCACCTTAGAGCAAATCTAGCACACACTGTAGATGCAGTCAGAGCGGTAGCGGTCATTTACGTTGAGATTAAACTGAACAAAGCAAGGTTTAAAAAGAGGAAGGGCCATTCAACATTTGAAGTCCCCCCTTTCTCTAGGTCCACTAACACACTAACATATCATTTAAATGGGTCTCATAGCACTGCATCATTTCACAAAGAACTGTAACAAATAACACATTACTAATACATAAAATATTTACATTATGCCAACTGTTAGGCTGTTAATAAAACTAAGAGTGGTACGATTCCTGAAGAGATCCAAACTCCTTTTACTAGGATTCAAACCATTCAGAACAAGCGTGTTATAACCAGTGTTCACGAGCAAGAGAGAGGTATGCAGAGGCAAATACGAAAAGTGGTAAATTCTGCAGCAGCCTCTGAACTGTCATCTGAAACCACCTGCTACCTAATAATCCCACAAATTAAGGAGTACATTTCTGGGTCAAGTCTATTTTTATTCAGCACAGCTAAATACTTAATATGATTGCAACCACAGGCAGCCTACCCTAAGTGCTGTAATTGCATTTCCAATTTTTTAAATAACAAATTGTCACCACAGTAACATACCGTAATGTGTGGTAAAACAAAATGCAGTGAGAGACAATAATGCCTGTAATATTTAATATAATATTGGATCCTTACTTGTGGCAGCCTTGGCATGAAATATATTTAACCATTTTATATAAAAGTGAGCTCACGAATAACGCACACGGCGCCACAATTTGCAACCTGTCAATTCACATTAACCGAAATATGCGATTGAAATATCCCGAGGGAATTCAATTAGTCTGACTAGGTGTGTGTGAGTACATACCAAACACACCCAGGATGCCTGTCAGTGGATCAACCACCAGCCTGGCCCAAAGTCCATCGCTGGTAATTGCACATTGTACAATCATTTCAGACGTCTCCGGTCCAGCGCTGGTGGAACATTAGTTAATGTTGCGTAATGGATTACCGCAGCTAGTTGTGATTGCTCTTGCTATTGTGGGACTCCGGGTAATTGAAGATGAAATTAGTATGAGTAGTTAATAAAATGTGTGCTTGATTTGCCCTCCTTAATGGTGAAGTCACTTTGAGTTTCTTTTCAGCAATACAACATATATTTGTTAATGGGAAAATGTAAAATATAATACACGGTGGAAATAAAAATTGCGTGATGTTTCGGAAAAAAATATTGAATGTTTTCATCACAGGGAAAAATTAAACAATGTAGCAGCTTATATTATGATATTATTATTATATATTATATTATCAGCTTATGCAAATGATTCCGCATGTGAATGCATGATCTGTATTTTATTCATACCTGCCGAAAACCGGTCATCACAATCCCCCCAACACTCAACCCCAACCCACCACCGTTCCCAGTGCCTCCATTCCACAGCGGACGTCTATAAACTACCTCTGATACCCTCTCAACCCCACAACGACGCCTACGACAGCCACCTGCTGGCCATCGCCATAGCAACCCCCTGTCCCCATCATGGGAGCACGCCATCGACCAGATGACCTTGGATAGCATTGCTCCCTCACCGTCACCCTCCCCCCAACACCCAACACCGAGTAGAACGGCTCAGCACCGTGACTACCGCCTGCGACCGCCTCCGAGAAACGCCCTGGCGTCCAACGGAAGACATGATGCAAGGGTTTGTTCCTTAACCACCTCAACGATCCACTCACATTTACATCTACATTCAGGGCATTTAGCAGACGCTTTTATCCATAGCGGCTCGCAATAAGTACATTTGTCAGAAGAAAGAGATACAATACATCACAGTCGGTACAGTGAGGATGTTCATAGAACCAAGTGCAAAGTACTAACAATCACTAGGCTAACCCATTCCCCGTATACAACAGAGATAGGTAGGATAGATGTTACACAATGCTAAGTATAACATAAAATAAGTGCAAACATTAAGGACCATGACGTACAACATACAATAAGTGTGTATATTAAGTGCTAGGACGTACAACACACAATAATGGCGCATTTCCACTAGCACGGCTCGGCTCGATACGGCTCGGCTCGGCTCGGCTCGGCTCGGCTCGGCTCTGTTTGGTTGTGTTTCCATTACAACTGGTGCCTCCTTGACGTGGGCGGGGTCGTCATAACACGGCTGCGCGAAACCGCTGTGACGTCATTTACACGGCGCCGAGCAACGTACAAAACCGGAAGACCAGAACAACAACAACAACAACATCAGAGGAGGACAGCATGGAGGACATGGAGGCGATCGTGTTGCTGCTCACCCTGTGGCTTTTTGTCGCACAGAAGGCAAGAGAAGAGAGCCAGAGAAGACTCCGGGCCGCGAGACAAAACACTATTGAAAAGTCGCGCGGTTATGACACTTCCAGTGACGACACTCATCAGTGGAAGGCAGTCGGCTGACGTCACGTTTTAGTAACGCTTCGGCTCGCTTGAAACCAGGGCTGAGGTGATACCAAAAATGTACCCGGTTGCAGGTACTGCGTGCTAGTGGAAACACGCAAATAGCGCGCCGAGCCGAGCCGTACCGAGCCGAGCCGTGCTAGTGGAAATGCGCCATAAGTGTATACATTAAGTGCCAGGACGTACAACACACAACAAGTGTGTACATTAAGTGCTAGGATGTACAATATACAAAGTGTGCACATTAAGGATGAACACACAACCCGTCCAACAGACCCCCTCGCCCGGTCGTGCCTCCAGACTTTGAATGGGATGGAAGGACCTCGCGGTGACCACGGAGCTTTGCCTCACAACAAGTCGTAACGGCCCGCCGGTGATGTCCCCGGGTCAGAGAGGACCGCGTCTCTCTCTGCCCACGGGACGGTTTGAGGATGGACCTCAGACCGGCCGTCTGCTGGGTCAGCCGGTCGACACGGCAACCGCTGAGCTGCCTCCTGCCGGGGGCGGAGACCGCCACGACCCTGGGTGTGAGGGCAGAGTGCCCCCCAAGGACCACCACCCTGTTACCTTAAGGCAAAGGCTAGGCCTAGAGGAGGGCCCTCTGTCCTGAGCCATGAGGACCACGACCCAGAACAAATGAACACAGATCCCCGCAGTGACTCCCCCCCCCCCAGAAGGGCCGTGGAAGGAGGGACTTGTTTAAAAAGGTAAATGAACTTCATTTATACAGCGCTTTTCTAACCAGTGACCCCTCAAAGCGCTTTTCCATTTTGCCTAACATTCACCCATTCATACACACGGTCACACACCGACGGGCGGCGGTGTCAACCACGCAAGGCGACAGCCAGCTCGTGGGGAGCGGTTAGGGTGAGGCGTCTTGCCCAGGGACAACGTGACACTAAGAGGACCTGCCAACCCGCACTGCCTCCTCAGCCACATTCCGCAATTGACCGTTCATGACTCGCAGTCCTTATGACTCGATGTTCGGTTATGGCTCCACTCCCCTGGGTTTCGCTTAGCACTGTTTACTCCCAATTTCACTTCATATTACCTTTTATTTTCCACCATTATGATTCAGAAGCCGGTCTGTTGTTTTTTCACTGCCGTTATTCCCAAACGCGACTGTTATTCCCGAAAGCAGATGACCTGATCACCATGATGTCAATTAAACTGAAAACCACACAGATTGGAAACATGACAAATAAGGAAAAGGCTCCTCCGCTATCCGGATCCTGTCCAGGTTGTCAGCGACGGCGTCTATGACCGAGCATTTGTTCCTCCGCTAAGTGCTAATCGAGAACCCGGAAAATAATGTTTCCCTGTCAGTAAGAAGGCCCTTCAGCCATTTGCCTTTTGCCCAATTAACGATAGCAATTATAAGTAAACTTCCCCCAGCTTAAGCTCTAATGGGTAATAAAGTCCACTATGAGACTTTAACTTCAGAATTAGGTCTTTCTGTGCGAGGCTAAAAGCCTTTTCCCTTCCCTAAAAAGACGGAAATCCTCCACGGCGAAGCGGCACCAGTATATTCCACTAAGTGTTATGCTCCGAGATCACTGGAAGATCCTCATCAGGCAAAAGATGGACAAGCGCAATTAACCTTTAAAGCACATCTCAAACTAATGCTGCTTGAATATTGAAAGGGCCTGGAGTTTCTTTCACTGCCCGAGTGTTTGGATTAGCCATGTGTAAGAGCCCAAAGTGAGAGGCTAGTCCGCACGCTGAGGCGATACGTTTAGGAAAATACATGGAGACAATATATGTGTCAGCCGCTGATGCACTGTCTTCCCCGGAAAGGATAAAAACGTTTATGAGGAATTTGTAATGTTGCAGAAACAGACGTTAACACGCACACACCCACACACACATCAACAAGCATAAACATGTTCATTTTCTTCACGCAAATCAAGACTATTATTTGATGCCGTTTAATTTAATTTAGTAAAACAAATGCAGTGACAGATGCTGTAACGCAACAGTGATCGTGGCGAAAACATACGCATAACACAGACATACCAAAGAGTCTGTACTAGTGTGCATGTGTGATGCACTTGAACACCAAGCAACGCCTTGAAACCTGCTTTCAAAGATGCGACCCATAGCTGAGCTGTTTTGCGAGCATCTGATCATCTCTCCAGGGAGTGATCCAGCAGGTGAGGGCGTAAGTAAGCCTCTTCCACCGTATTTCCACCTGACAACACACAGACACACACCTGACAACTTTGTCATGCGTCTCAGAAGCCTGGACATTGTTTCTGAACCTCTTCTCTGCTGTCATTATTCGGTTGGTTGCAGGAGGTGGAGAAAAAGGAAGAGAAGCAGAAGAAGGACAGTGGCCTAAAAAAGTGTTAGTTGAGTGTGAAAATATCCTGGAAACCACACCTCCCAACACTCCCAGTGTCTCCACGTCAGGGGAGGGACGTGCTTTTCTGGGCCTCCTCTCGGCCATATTTTGACAGCTAATTAAGAAAGATGATAAGGACTGCATGGCCGTAATCTGGCAGTGAAAAATTTAAGATGAAAGGGGGAATTATGTTTCTATTAATATGTTGGAAAAAAAAACAGCCCGGTCTCCCCGAAATCACATGTATAAATATTATCCCACACAGCATCATTGTATGCGTAGCAATATTATGCACATAAAAATATGACAGTGAATGCACAGGACTCTTTGATGCATCGAAGTAATATCCACATACCTGTGTGTGTGTGTGTGTGTGTGTGTGTGTGTGTGTGTGTGTGTGTGTGTGTGTGTGTGTGTGTGTGTGTGTGTGTGTGTGTGTGTGTGTGTGTGTGTGTGTGTGTGTGTGGTGTGTGTGTGTGTGTGTGTGTGTTTTGATGTCAGCCACAGACCCTAATAAAGGCATCAAACATATTATTCTTTGTTTGTACGCAGACATTGTTGTTTTTATTTGCTGGCATATTACATGATGATGAATGGATATGGAGACTATCTGTGATGCACTGTATTCGGGTAGATTCATATTTCACAATTATGGAGCGATATTTTATTCAGTGCTGCATTTCCACCAGTCTATCCATTGGTGTCATTTAAAAGTCAAATACTCATCTCCCTACCTGTGCAGACCCCTGCAAACGAAAAAGGTAGTTTACAGCCAACGGAGAGCGTAAAGATAACACGCAAGTACATGAAGGGAGATAACACATCACTGCAAAAAAAACTCATTTCAATAAATCATGTCCCACTAATTTGATATATCTCAAAACCTTCTATAGAGAGCAAGAAACTACGGAATTCAATCAAACCTGCCATAGATTGAGGTTGATTGATGACTCTGTGATGTGCTTTTGTCCACTGCTACGACGATTACCATCGCAATCAGGTCGGCAAAGCTCCTCCTTAGATTCCTGCTCAGAGACCAAATGTATAGATTGAAAGAAAGAAAGAAAAAAAACGATGAGACAAGGACACAGATCATTGGCACATTACATTTGTGTTTAAGCATTGTTAAACATTACATTTAAGACTGGAGTGTGTTGATGATGGCTGGTTGAAGCAGCCTCACCTGGCCTCGGTCGAACTGATTGGATTGTGGGGCTGGGGGAGGCCACACACCTGTTTTACATTGAGCAATCAGTGTGCAACAGGTTCAACCAGCAATCACCACACACACGCCGGGAGATTGCTACTTAGGCTACGTTTACATGATGACGGTCTGAACAGAAGACGCAAAAGTGGCGTCGCGTCTTTACTTTTTATTCCGCGTTTAGAAGAGCGTTTTCGGAAGGAAATCTGCATGCATACGGTGACGCAAAAGTGTGTGGAATTCGATTGGGTATGCATGCCAGGCGGTAGGTGGTGCTGTGATACACTATCACACAACATCGCCATGTCTGAGCGCATGCGTATGCGAATCTTCCTTCTTCTCTTATCTGCGCCATGAAAACCAAAACATAATTACAGATTACCTTCTCTGTTCACTGATGCTATCTGTACATATCCTGTACATTTCGTGGAAAGACTCCTGTAAATTTATTAGAGTTGCCAGAGCAGCTTGACGGTCCGACGCATGGAAATAATCAATCAACATGTTTGTTTACTTCGCTGTACTGGCGCTGTATGTGACATAAACGCGTACGCGACGTGAGCAGATCTGAGCAGAGTTTTGCGTGTTGGCAGTGCAGACGGAAACGCTACGGCGGAGCGTATTTAAGTTTTCCACTCTGGAGGGTAGTTTCAGGTTTTTGCATTTTTTTAAGCCCCAAAAATGCCGTCACCGTCTAAACGGAAGGCACTCGGGCCTTTGAAGATAAGTTTGTAGGTGATACATTTACTGCAGGATTAGATATGCTAGGTCTGCAGACAAAGATACATGGAGATGATACATGTAGATGGTGATCCATGCTGCCAGGCAGGAGATCTCTGCCTGGCAGCATGGATCAGCCTCGTTTACACGAGGACACTTGTCACACACACCGCCATGTCTGAGCGCATGCGTAGAATCTTCCTTCTTCTCTTATCTGCTCGTCTAAACGCGGAATAAAAAGTGAAGACGCGACGCCACTTTTGCATCTTCTGTTCAGACCGTCATCATGTAAACGTATAGCCTGTGTGTGGTGATGGCTGGTTCAACCTGTGCACACTGATTGCTCAATGTGCAACAGGTGTGCAGCTTCACCCAACCCCAAACAGTCTGCCTCGGGCCAGGTGAGGCTGCTTCAACCAGCCATCATCCACACACACACACACACACACACACACACACACACACACACACACACACACACACACACTCCACAATGATTCCATGTTTGTGGTCGATAGAGTAATCACTATAATCACTAATCTACACAACAAAATCATAAGACGTACGCGGCACGACTTGAAAAGTTTGCCGTTCCCCCCTCAAAATAAAGGTTGAGCTTGAAACTAAATAATTGAAACAAACTAAAGACGTTGCGTACCTATTTAGGTCGACCTCATTTGGAATTCAGATCAAATGTCTAGGCAGCTGTTTACTTCTCCTCACCCGCCTGGACCAACAGCAACCCTTCGGCAAACTTTCAAAGTCACTTCCAGTCTGGGCTACCTCTAAATGGCATTCAAGGCTTGGCAACGCTGGCCTTCTGACAGGTTGTGTTCCCATCGCCGGCAGCAGAACCCTGCCTTCGTCTGGCACTGAGGGCACAGCTCAGCACCCGTCTACCTGTAGAGAGGTGAACGTTAGGACACAGAGCAAGGGGGAGAGAGACCAAGATATACAGAGAGAGAGAGGGAGAGAGAGAGCGAGAGAGAGGGAGGGAGGGAGGGAGGGAGGGAGGGAGAGAGAGAGAAACAGAGAGGCAGGGTGAGAGAGAGGCAGAGAGGGAGCGAGAGAGAGAGAGAGCGAGAGAGAGAGAGAGCAAGAGAGAGAGAGAGAGAGAGAGAGAGAGAGAGAGAGAGAGAGAGAGAGAGAGAGAGAGAGAGAGAGAGAGAGAGAGAGAGAGAGAGACTGAATCATAGAGAGAGAGGCCATGTTTACTCCAATGACATGCTGGGATTACTGATGCAAAAGTAGACAAATAAAAAGGTCAATGTCAAGCTTCACGTTTGAATGGCCTTGTTAATTGTTTCCACACACAAACATTTGGCGGACAAACTTTTACCATACTTAGGCACTGTCCTTACTTTTATTTTTTATTTTTAGTATATTTTAAGGTGGGTAAACAAACCGGAACGGCAGAAAATAAAATAGCACGACGTCCAACGAGGAGAAGACACTCGCAGCCTGCAGAGATATACTATACAATTACCAAATGTGTTGGAGAGGAAAACTGAAGCTAGCTCACTAGTTCCAAACAAGTACTCGAACACATTACATTATTAGTTGTGTTCTGCAACGGCGGCTTGCTTGGATTAAGGAATTACACTGTTCATATATATTGGCTCCTTCAACACCAATAAACCCTGTTTGTCAGGTGAACACTTACGGCTAATTGGCTAAGAGGATTCTTGCTTTATCAGGAAGCACAATGTTAACACCCATAAGTCACCATCTTGGAACCGGTTTTGAGACTTTTATTCCACAATGACAACGCAGAGCGTTTGGCTGCAACAACGAGGTTTGCAAGACATCCGCGGCCCATCTTATCATACGGCATAAATCTGCTGGCTCTCCAGGGAGTTCAGGGGTGATCTAATTGCTGCATAAAGGGACAGGGGTTGTGCATATTTCACTGTGGTAAGCGGCTGCCTCATATGTTTCACAAACCCCTATACCTTCCCGCCACTAAATGAATTATGCATTATGCAGCTCGGTAAGAACAGTGTTTTAACCGGCGTTCTTTGAAAGGAAAGACCATGTCACGTGGGAGAGCGTCACATGCCATGTTAATTTAGCCCATGCTTATTTTGTTCCAACCGTTGTTTTTCAATAAAGTTATGATTTGTGGAGGGTGAAATGCAAACACTGAACTATGAAAGGGTTGGAGAAAGCCGAGCACACAAGCACACGTGCAACCACACACACACACACACACACACACACACGAACACACGTGCACACACACATGTGCACACACACGCGCGCGCGCACACACACACACACACACACACACACACACACACACACACACACACACACACACACACACACACACACACACACACACACACACACACACACACACACACACACACACACACACACACCATATCCCGCAGTACCTGTGCCTGCTCATTGACACAGAGCCACCCCGCGCTGTGAATGTCTTTCGGTGCCGACGCGACCCCTTCCCAAAGTCCTCAGGAGATTAATTTCCACCAGCTTGTTTTCATAGATAAAAATTGAGTGCGCTGGAGGAAAAAAACTACTGTGTCAGAAATCGGGAAATGATATGCATTTCTAGGGGATTAAGTAAATCCATTCCCTTCTATTTGTCCTTTGTTTTAATGTGAGCCGGGTATATATTTCTGTCTTCACGGCGCTGGTTTATATGGGTCTGTCACAGCTTCTGGTGTGAAACAGCAGTAGACTTTCACGAGGACTTCAGTGGTGACACCAGGGTCCTTTGTGAGCCAAAGATAATCAGTACACCAAAATGAACAAAATGCCCTCCTGGGTAATTTATCCTCCTAAGTAATTTTAGTATTTATGGGATTCACCTTCAAATGTAATGTGGCATGCAGGTAGGCGCGAAAACACGGGAAATGAGAAATCCAGAGGGAGGAGAGAAGGATTGGGGAGGGAGAGAGATCAGGGTAGAGGGAGGCAGATGGGAGAGAGAGAGAGAGAGAGAGAGAGAGAGAGAGAGAGAGAGAGAGAGAGAGAGAGAGAGAGAGAGGAGAGAGAGGGAGAGAGAGCGAGAGAGAGAGAGAGAGAGTAATCCGGAGGGGGAGCCGTAGAGTAAGTCATCTCTTAAGTCTACCTTGCAGACAGGTTTTGCTGTGACCTCCAGCGCCAGCACTCGCTGTCCTTCACATCTGACAAAGTCAGGGGGACGCCGCGGAATTATGAGCCCGGCCCGGCCCCCTCCATCTTGGAACGCACTTATAACGGCTCCGTCCGCCGCGGATGCTTAAACGACTGAATTGAAAATGGCGTGCTGTGCGCGATAGCAAGCAAGCTAGCCGCCTAGCAGGGCGGATGAAGCAGCTACGTCTCTGGGTTTATTGTGCATTGGATGTTGGTGTGTGTGTGTGTGTGTGTGTGTGTGTGTGTGTGTGTGTGTGTGTGTGTGTGTGTGTGTGTGTGTGTGTGTGTGTGTGTGTGTGTGTGTGTGTGTGTGTGTGTGTGTGTGTGTGTGTGTGTGTGTGTGTGTGTGTGGTGGGAAGGGGATATGGTAGGAGCTTATGTATATGTTGTGAGTATGTGTTTATTTTTGGTGTTTTTTCAGTGTGTGTGTGTTTATGTGTGGGAGGGGGAGGCGGTCAATGGATTTAGTGTTAAGGGAGGGATGTTTAATCACTTTGACTGCATTTGTGTTGAACCATTTTTGTCTGGGACCTTGAATCTCTGGAGGAGCAACATAGGACTTATACTGTGCTAAGCCCAACGTTTGCTCATGCTATCCCGGTTCAAACGCTGGTTTACAGTGTTGTCAGCATTGTGTATTCTGCCCTGTGAATATCATCCAGACTGCCTCCATTACTTCCTCCGACTGATGAGCATTCTCTGGCAGCGGGTTCAAACCTTCTATTTAAGGCGCTCTGACGCTCCAAGCTACTGTACACATGCCACTGTGCTAATCAATCACGCCACACACGCACACACACACACACACACACACTTACACACACACACACACACACACACACACACACACGTACACGTACATGTTTATGCATGTGCACGCACGCTCACAAATTTATGTCTCGCTGACACTCTTCCAATAATTGTGAGGCATAAAAAAACAACAGAAACAACAACAGCAACACTGATGCCAAATTGCCCGAGACAAGGAAATATGTTGTTAGCTAAGATAATATAGCGGCCATTATTTCAGCTTGGGAGCCTCAGCCAAACGCTGGGATTATTTGAAAGTTGCTGGGTGGCGGCATTTATATGCATGGGGATCGGTGAGAGCATAGTCACACTCATGCTAGCCAACGCAGGAGACAAGAGAGAA
>OLKM01000382.1:296794-338023 GCA_900291075.1 Melanogrammus aeglefinus | reverse complement strand
CCCGGCGGACCAACGCGGCCTGAACCCCTGATGTTGGCCGTTCGCCGCGGCTCCGCACTCTCTTCTTGCCATTCCGTTGCCTCCGAAAAGAGATGTGTGTCCAGGCGCGCTCCTACACCCCTCCACTGTGACGACGGGGATGTCAGGACTGTAACTGCCGTCTCTGCGCCCCCCCCCACCCAACCCCACCCCCGGGGTCAAATGAGTCTGGGCGGGGGGTGCTAGGAATAGTGGAGAATGTGGAGGAGGAGAGGGAGGGGAGGAGTGAGGTCTGTGAATGGGAATAGATGATGCAGGGGTTTGTCTGTTGTAATGTGTTCAAAGCAGAGAGACGCTGTCTGCTGTGTGGGCCACCGGTCAGTGGCCCCTCCTCTCCCTCTTATCCCACCTCCTAATCTCCCTCGCCCTACCCCCCTTCTATCTCCCACTACATATCCCCACCACCGCTTCCCTCTCTATCTCCTTCTCCCAACTTCCTATATCCTCCTATCTTCACCTCTTTATCTCCACCTCCTACCTCCCTCCTATCTCTCACCTCCTACCTCCCTCCTCCCTCCCTCCCCCTCACTCATTCCACCTCCTATTTCCCACCTCCTATCTTCCTCCTCCCTCCTCCCTCCTCCCTCCTCCCGCCATAGCAGACCAACAGCCGGTGTACAGCCAAGGCCATCCTATTTGGGGAGTTGAACTCGTCTTTGAAATCCTCAAATAATTCATGCTGTTGTTGTTGTGGAATTAGTTTTCTCCTTGGCGCCCATGAATGCAAATCAGAAGTCAGTTTGCGGTTAGTGGCTAGCAGTGCGAGCTATCCACCAGCTTAGCGTGAAAGATAAGGTCAGGTAATTAGAGCTAGCGCTAGCATCACCCCCGGGGCTAAATTAGCGTGTGAAGTGAAGCGTCGCGGATGTCCTCGTCTCCCCCCCCTCCCCGTGAGCCATCTGAAAGTCGGCGCCACATCGTAACTCTTTGTTTACCGTTTGTTGGTGTTAAGCCTCCCGCTCGCTAGAGACCAGCCTTGTTTGTTAAGATGCTGTTACCCAACAGAGCAGACAGAAACTTAGAACTAACAAACTCAGAGTTCATTGAGTTCTGCCCGGCACGTGGCTTTGTGAACTGGTTCTATCAAGTTTGATGTCCGGTAAACCTTTTCCATCTGGCTCGGAGTTCTGTATAACGTTGATGGTTCTTAAAACAGTTTTTACCCAGATTTTAGTCCTTAAAACTGGTTCTGTCTGATTTGATTTTCTGTAAAAAACTGGTCCAAACGAGTTGGTTTCCAATTGGTTCTATTCAGGTTGATGTTCTGTATGAACCGGTTCTATCCAGCTTGGTTGAAACTGGTCCTATCCAGCTTGATGTTCTGTATAAACCAGTTCTATCCAGCTTAGTTCAAACTGGTTCTATCCAGCTCGATGTTCTGTATGAACCGATTCTAACCAGCTTGGTTCAAACTGGTCATATCCAGCTTGATTTTTTTGTATGAAGCGGTCCTATCCAGTTTGGGTCTTGAAAGCAATTTGTGCGACAGCGAGGCGAGCTGACCGGGGATCAAACTCCTTTCTTCAGAGCTTCAATGCCTCCTGATAGCAGCAGAAATAGAAAGGGGGAGTGCCTCAGAGCAGTTACCATGGGGATCAGATGAGGTGGAGAGTGTCCGTCGAGTAGCGGCAGGTCTAGACGCCGAGGCACAGGCGGAGGGCCAGGTCTGTACTTATGTAAACGACCTCATAACGCCCTGGTCAGGGCCTGTCAGGACTTCTCTCAGGACCTCTGGAAGGACCGTGGGTGGGTCGGGTCGAAGGAAACAGCAGTACATACTCACACACACACACAAATACACGTACACATTCACACACACAGACACTAACACACACACACACACACACACACACACACACACTAACACACACACACACACACACACACACACACACCTGGACAGACTGGATTCCTGAGTGACATGTTGACAGGGTTTCTCATTGGCGGTGATCCAAGCCCGTTGCTGGGTACAACCAATCCTATGCTTCCCCTAAAATACTCTTAGTCAGTCGCAGCCAATCACCACCTCCAGACGTGATAAACATACCTGTGGTTACCATGGGCACCAGGTAGTGAGCAGCTGGTTGGTCGAGCAGGAGTTCAAACTCAGTTGCTCGTATCTGGAGTGAATCAGGCGTTACCTGGTTTCAGGATGTGGCTGAATGGATATCAGTGGATGATGGTCTGGAGTCAAAGAGAATCATGAAAAGAGATAATTTCTGTTTATCAGGATTTCTTTTGTTTTGTTTACTTGTGTATGATTAGGCCATTAAATTCATTTTTGGAGAGAGAGAGAGAGAGAGAGAGAGAGAGAGAGAGAGAGAGAAGAGACAGAGACAGAGACAGAGACAGAGACAGAGAGAGAGAGAGAGAGAGAGAGAGAGAGAGAGAGAGAGAGAGAGAGAGAGAGAGAGAGAGAGAGAGACACACACACACACACACACACACACACACACACACACACACACACACACACACACACACACACACACACACAAAGAGAGATCGACAGATAGGAATGATGTGAACTTTTAACCTGATGATGGTGCAGGAACAGTCCAGAGAGAGTCCAAAGCTGTAGTTTCACAACAACACTATAGTGGCTCCCTGAGCGACCACTCTAACCGCTGAAGTAGAACACACACTCTGACATGCTACAAGTCTGAACACACTTTATCTACATCTTTAATAATAAGGGAGTCGCGTTTGCATATAAAAGCAGGTCAGACGTAACCGGTTTCTGCCGTTGGTCGCCTGGGGAGGTCTGTCAAACTTCACGGTTCCTCTCGATGGGAACTAGGGCTAGGGTGAGGGGGTGAGGGGTTGAGAGGGTGAGTGGGGTGAGCGGGTGAGGGGGTGAGGGCTCCTGGTTCCACCTTACAGTCAGCGGCCCCAGCCGTCCTCCTCTGCTGAATCATTCAGGACCAGGTAGAGTTTCTGAGGGTCTGGTTACAGGTGTAGGGGCTGGGGGGGTCTGGCTGGGTCTGGGGGGGGTCCAGAGACATGTGGGTTCTGTAACCAGAGACCCTGACCCTCGCTCGTGACCGTGTTCTTCTGTTCCTCGGCCCAACCAGTCAGCAACACGCGCGATGTCATCGCAGTGCCAACCTGTCGCGACAACATTCAAATGTTCCCAATATGCAAATGTTCAAATATTGAATACACCAATATTGCAAACGTGAGGCGACATCTTACCTGCTGTAGAGTAGGGGGAAGATGAAAGAGACCTGCTGTAGGGAAGTGCTTTATCAACCGATCACAATGAAGATGACCTCATGAAAACAACGAGATACACCTTGATGAATGGTCCCTGTAACCTGAGAGGCTCCTGGGAGGTGGCTATTGTAGTCTTTAGATTCTGAGGGACAGTTCACTGGAGGCTCCTGGGAGATGGGTATTGTAGTCTTTAGTTGCTGAGGGACAGTTCTCTGGAGGCTCCTGGGAGATGGGTATTGTAGTTCTTCAGGAGGTCACTAAAGGTCCAGATAAGAGGAGGTGTCCCCCTTGGAGAATCATCTATTTGTTGTTTGGTGGTCTGATTTCCTTCTGTTTCATCGTCTTCTTCTTCTTATAATTCTGCCTTCATATTTCTCCCTCCCTCTCCATCCCCACTCTCCTCCCTTATCTCTCCATCACCTTCCTACCTCTCTCCCCACTTCCTTCCCCTATCTCTCCATCATCTTCCACCCTCTCTCTCTCTCCCCCTCTCTCTCCCTCTCTCCATTTCTTTCTCCCCTCCTTCAGTCCCTTCAGAACATGCTCTGTTCTCTGCACTCTGAGCTCGACCTCCAGACCTACCTGGTGAAAATACAGCAGCCCCTCACAGTTAGTCCTGCTCCTGCTCCTCCTCCTCCTCCTCCTGCTCCTGCTCCTCCTCCTCCTGCTCCTCCACCTCCTCACCTCCTGCTCCTCCTCCTCCCCTCCTGCTCCTCCACCTCCTCACCTCCTGCTCGTCCTCCTTCTCCTCCTCTTCCTCCTCCTGCTCCTCCTCCTCTTCCTCCTCCTGCTCGTCCTCCTCCTCGTCCTCCTCCTCTTCCTCCTCCTACTCTCTGCTGCCTCCTGTCTGTCAGGCTGAGAAACGTGTGGTTGCTCAACTAACGGTGTTAAGAGTGTGTGTGTGTGTGTGTGTGTGTGTGTGTGTGTGTGTGTGTGTTGTGTGTGTGTGTGTGTGTGTGTGTGTGTGTGTGTGTATGGTGTGTGTTTGTGTGTGTGTGCGTTCGTGTGTGTGTCTCAGAGTGTGCGCATGTGCGTTCATGTGTGAATGGATGAGAATGAGTGTGCTTGCTTGTGAGTCTGTGTGTGTGAGCATGTGCATGTGTGTGTGTGTGTGTGTGTGTGTGTGTGTGTGTGTGTGTGTGTGTGTGTGTGTGTGTGTGTGTGTGTGTGTGTGTGTGTGTGTGTGTGTGTGGGTGCGTTTGTGCGTGCATGTGCCCCAAATGATTCGACCACAAAATGAGGGCTCAGCCTCCAGGGCTTAATGCCTGATCCCCGGTGAAGCTGAAAGGAATTCCTCCACTCTCCACCGAGTCCTCCAGACCCATGAGTAGAGAGCAGAGCGTCCGGCGATGACCAGCCTCCAAACAGTTTCTCTGGGGGTGTTTAAAAGCATCTTGTGCATTTGGTGTGTGCGCTGTGTTTCTCTGCTTTGTTTTGATGTTAGTATTACCATACTAAATCCCAGCCACGGCGGTGTGTGTAACCAGATGTGGTAGCATGCGCCACAGTAGCGTTTTGACTAGCTTAGCTTAGCTTAGCTTAGATGAGCTAAACTAAGCTAAACCCAGCCTTCCAGGTCAACCCGGCGATGTGTGGCTTGTTTTCTCTGCTTATAGCGGTTTAATATATAATGTAGTAACTAATTAGTAATTATTATTATTATTAATTAATTAGGTGACCTTGAGTGTCCTGAAAGGCGCCTATAAATTAAATGTATTATTATTATTATTAACTGAATGCCAACGTGCCCGCTACGCTATGTCAGCAGTAGATTGCTGTTGTGATGCGATGATCTTTGACACCTCCTCCCTCCCCCCCTCCCCCCCTCCCTCCCTCCCTCCTCTCCCCTCCTCCAGAGCAGGAGCCCGAAGCCTGGCGGTGCCCCCTGTGGTGAGGAGGCGGAGCCTATGTCTGTGACGTCGGTTGAGACGATGGACACCATGTCGGAGGGCGACGCCCCCCCGGCGTTCACCCGCGGCAGCCGCGTGCGCGCCAGCCTGCCCGTGGTCAGGTCCACCAATCAGACCAAGGACCGGTCGCTGGGTAAGGCCACGCCCACCCACCTCCACCCTGCCAAGCCCCACCCATCTGGTACCAAACAGGAAGCATAGGCTCCTCCCACAACATTTACTCAACATTTTTTGCCACTTTTTCTCAACTTCTCCGAACAATATTCTCAACTTTTCTCAACCAGCCTTCTCTGTCTTAATAATACAAATAGCAATTGGTCGTCATTGAATTATGGTCGTGAGACCGCCCAGAGTCAAGTCGACGACATCACGACACCACCCCCTTTATCAGGATGCGAGGATGAGAGAGAGAGAGAGAGAGAGAGAGAGAGAGAGAGAGAGAGAGAGAGAGAGAGAGAGAGAGAGAGATGAACGAGAGAGAGAGAGAGAGAGAGAGAGAGAGAGAGAGAGAGAGAGAGAGAGAGAGAGAGAGAGAGAGAGAGAGATGAACCTCAGTGACACAATGACGGTCTGTCTATCCTCTTCTTCATTTCCATAAATCTCCTCCCTCTCCCTTCTCTCCTTCCCCTCCCCGTTCATATCCATGTTTATCTCGCCTGCCTCCTCCCTCTCCCCTTTCCTCTCCCCTCCTCTATCCGTTCATATCCATGTTTATCTCTCCTGCCTCCTCCCTCTCCCCTCCTTCTAGCGCCACCGTTTTATTCCCCGTAAAGTGACTTCCTGCAGAGCAGATGAACCACATGAGCATGTCGCGTCTTGACGGGATTAGGAGAGCGATGTGATCCTGAGCATTATTCACGGGCTGCTGCATCACTCTCTGAGGTTGAAGTACTTTAACTCCTCAGAAAGTGGTCTGGTGTCTGCCTGCAGTGTGAGGGAAGGTGTCCTCAGAGGCTGTGTGTGTGTGTGTGTGTGTGTGTGTGTGTGTGTGTGTGTGTGTGTGTGTGTGTGTGTGTGTGTGTGTGTGTGTGTGTGTGTGTGTGTGTGTGTGTGTGTGTGTGTGTGTGTGTGTGTGTGTGTGTGTGTGTGTGTGTGTGTGTGTGTGTGTGTGTGTGTGTGTGTGTGTGCGTCTGTGCCTGAGTGTGTGTCTGAGTGTGTGTCTGAGTGTGTGTGTGTCGCATGGTAAAGGAGGACACAAATGGCACTGTTTTCTTTAGTTAGAAGGCACACACACACACACACAGACACACACCCATGGGCTGGGACGTGGGTGTTTGTGGTGTGGTGAGGGGGGAGGAGAAATGTGGGGCACCACTTTTGTGCGTCCCTCCCTCCAAGACACACACACACACACACACACACACACACACACACACACACACACACACACACACACACACACACACACACACACACACACACACACACACACACACACACACAGCTTGGCCAGTGGAGGCTGGGCTGCAGAGTGTGGTTCTGCAGTAAGGGGCTGACGTTGGTAGCAGCGACACAGAAGTTCTCCCCGTCCTCCCGAGCTTCTTTAAACGTTGAGAAAGATCTATAAAGTTCTGGAAGTCGGTGGAACTCAGCGCCGAGGAGGACGTCTGTGAGTACTGCTACGCTTTACGCTTCTTATCATCATACTAAGTAGAGATGACTTCACGCTCAGTGTCTCTGCCGTGGAACACGGTGTGTCTCTCCTTCGGTTTCGCATGTAGCGGATAATGTTTCAGCATTGTGAGGAGAAGGCCACTGGGAGTCTGAAGGTTGAACCATAGCTCCCTGCGCTTGTGTTCCCGGTGGTCAGTCAGGCGTTGGTTGTCCTCAGGACAGACCGACACGTCGTCCATTTGGTTAGAAACAGCCTCGGCCATGTGGCGCTGAAGGAGACCCCCTCTTCAGGGCTGTAAACCTTCTCCAGAACCCCCGTTCAAACCGAACCGAGGAACCATTAAAGAGCACTCGGCTCACACGCTGTGAATAGACTCTTATTCTCCCACAGCTGCAGGTAAGAACATCTGGACAGAGGTGCTGCCGCCAGCTCGTTAAAACATTCTTCCAGGAGAGAGTCGACGTGCCCACTAGACCACTGCTGGAGGCGCAGTCAGCAGTTTGAGGCTTTGAGTTCTGGGTGTCTCTCCGTGTGACTGCCGGAGCGTGCCCGGTCCTGTCTAATATTTCCCTGACATCTGCTAGTGTTTACGGCCGCCACCATCGCTTGGCGGTTTCACAGAGGAGGGGGAACGCGCCGGTCGTCAAGACAACCGGCGGCAGATGTAAGACGTAGTGGAGGGAATAAAGGTGATGTTTATTGAATTAGTGAGAGAGAAGGGAGCCGTCTGAGGGGAGGAGGAGGAGAGGGAGGAGGAGCAGGAGGAGGTGTTGTGGTCGACTCTGAGGTGGAGCTCAGCACGGAGGACACACCCAGAGGTCAGATGTCGAGGCTGCAGTCTCTTTGATGCTCAACATATTCTGCTCCAACCTCCTCCGTATCCGCACACAAGTTCTCTACCCTTCTCTTACTCTCACTCTCACACACACACACACACACTCGCACCAAGGCACACACAATCACACTCACACACTTCTCACTCCTTTCATCTCCTCTTCAAGTACACACACTTCTTTCCTCTCTTCTCTTCCTCCTCTCCATACTCCTCCTCTCCTCTCCTTCCTTATCCTCGACTTTCCCGTCCCTCTGCCTCCCCTCCTCTCCCCTGTCATTTTAAAGATCTTAAAGACACTGCTGTTCCTTCGCGGTCAAGACGGTAGATCAAATGCTCTCCCAAAACACAAACTCACATGAAACACTTGGAGGAATCCAAGCCCTGATTAATTCGCTCAGCCTCCGCCTCTGAAGCGATCTGCTGGGATTGTTATCGCGACCAGACCCAGACATCCTCTCCTCCTGACTGAGACGCTGGCCAGCCTCCATGTTCCCCTCTATAAAACATCAGAGAGAGCGAGAGAGAGCGAGAGAGAGCGAGAGAGAGAGAGAGAGAGAGAGAGAGAGAGAGAGAGAGAGAGAGAGAGAGAGAGAGAGAGAGAGAGAGAGAGAGAGAGAGAGAGAAGAGAGAGAGAAGAGAGAGAGGAGAGAGAGAGAGAGAGAGAGAGAGAGAGAGAGAGAGAGAGAGAGAGAGAGAGAGAGATATGATTTAGGGGCAGCGTTAATCATTAAAAGATGAGGCAAATAGAAGAGCAGAAGAAACCATCCAATAAGTCATGGAGGCCTCCAGCGGGGGGGGGGGGGGGGGGGGGGGGCAAATCCGGTCTGTTCCGGTCTGATCTTGTCTGACGGGATGTTGTCTGCTCCTGCAGGTGTTCTGTACCTGTACAATCCGGTCTGATGTGGTCCGGTCGGATCCGGTCGGCTCCGGTCTGATGCGGTGTGGTCTGCTCCTACAGGTGTGCTGTACCTGCAGTACGGGGATGAGAGCCGGCAGATCCGCATGCCAAACCAGATCTCCAGCGTGGACACGGTCAGAGCCATGTTCGTCGGAGCCTTCCCCCAGCAGCTCACCATGAAGATGCTGGAGTCCCCCTCCGTTGCCGTCTACGTCAAGGACGACATGAGGAACATGTACTACGAGCTGGCGGATGTTAGGTGAGGAACGTCAGAACGTGCTCTACGAGATGTTAGGGGAGGAACAGGGGGAACATGTACTACGAGATGTTAGGGGAGGAACATGGGGAACATGTACTAATGTACTACGAGATGCTAGGTGAGGAACATGGGGAACATGCACTACGAGATGTTAGGTGAGGAACATGAGGAACATGAACTATGAGACGAGCAAGAGTGCCCTGGTTTTCCAGGATATCCGAGCCCTCGTCTGTATCCAGTGTTTGACCCCCCCCCCCCACACACACACACACACACACACACACACACACACACACACACACACACACACACACACACACACACACACACACACACACACACACACACACACACACACACACACACACACACACACACACACAGGAAGTGGCCAGGACTTCCTTTTCCTGTGTGTTGAACTTGGTAGGAATACAGAAAGCGGTGGAACCACTGGCAGCATATCCTGGAAACTTCCAGAACGTACTACAACAATAACATGTTGGCTTCCTGCCCTCCCACCCCCCCGTGCCCCCCGGCGCTCCTCGGGTGACCCTTTCACTCCGCCAGTGAAAGTCTTGACTTTGAAAGTTTCAGAAGATTCAAAGCTAAGGTCTTTGCACCCTGAGGTCCCATTTAATATATGCTCTGCTTGTTGCTTCCTGGTGGGAATAGCAAGGGAGGAACCGGTTCCACTCTCCAGTCAGACACACAAGATTAATGTAAGCCGTTCTCAGGAACCATAACGACACTTCATCAAAGGCTTTCCGTCCCCCCCAGCCCACCACATTTTAAACATATGTATATATATACATGGATATGGATATGAGCTGTGTTAGTGAGGCGCACCAGAGACACCAGTCCTTTATCAGCTGCTCCGTGCCCTGCCTGCTTCTCTGTGTGTACTTTGTGACTAGCTCTGCTTTATCGCGGCTGTAAAACGTCTGCACTTCACTCCTATTGGCGCAGGCGTCTCATCGGCCAGATAACCCCCCGTGCACTGATCCAGTTAGCCATTCACTCCTCTCCCTCGCCCCGCCTGATAGCGAGCTATCAGCGCCGCCGCGCAGAGCTTTAGCAGAGCCATGGCCGAGTGGAAGCGCCGCTCGCTGACGGACTACCGGCCCATGGGGGGCTGGCTCTGGGACGCCACCCCGGGGCACCACCGGCCGCGGTCGGACGGGGACACGTGGGACCGGTTCTTACCTCCGTACACCTCCTCTCCCTACAGGAACATCACGGCGCACTCCTGCCTCAAGGTCTACCACAAGGACCCCGCCCAGGCCTTCAGCACGACCCCCCGGCCCAGCAACGGGGACCCCAGCAGGGTGAGTCCTAGTCCTGGTCCTCAAGGCCACCTCAGGACCGATGGGGCCCGTTTTGTTCACTACAGACGTACACACTGCTCTCCTCTGCCCTCGTCTCCTTTTCTCTTGTCTCCTTTCCTCTCCTCTCGTCTGCTCTCCCCTCTCCTCCTTCTCCTCTCTCTTCTCATCTCCTCTCCTCTCTCCTCTCCTCCTTCTCTTATCGCCTCTCCTCCTTCTTTCCTCTCCTCCTTCTCTCCTCTCCTCTCCTCTCCTCTCCTCTCCTCTCCTCTCCTCTCCTCTCCTCTCCTCTCCTCTCCTCCTTCTCTCCTCTCCTCTCCTCTCCTCTCCTCTCCTCTCCTCCTTCTCTCATATCCTCTCCTCTCCCCTCTCCTCCTTCTCTTATTGCCTCTCCTCCTTCTCTCATCTCCTCTCCTCTCCTTTCCTTTTTTTGTTTCCCAGTATATCTTATCTTCCTAGATCACCCTGATCTTAATCCAACTGACCCTTACCCCTAAAGCTACCTGTGGGCATCCTAGAGCAAAAAGCCCTTCGACCAACCTGCTCCTTAATGACCTGTCTCTGTACTGTCCAACCCCTACCTGCTCCTTAATGACCTGTCTCTGTACTGTCTAACCCCTACCTGCTCCTTAATGACCTGTCTCTGTACTGTCTAACCCCTACCTGCTCCTTAATGACCTGTCTCTGTACTGTCTAACCCCTACCTGCTCCTTAATGACCTGTCTCTGTACTGTCTAACCCCTACCTGCTCCTTAATGACCTGTCTCTGTACTGTCAAACCCTACCTGCTCCTTAATGACCTGTCTCTGGTAACTTGTCCTAACCCCCTACTCCTGCCCTTAAATGAACCTGTCTCTCTGTACTGTCAAACCCTTACCTGCTCCTTAATGAAGACCTGTCTCTGTACTGTCTAACCTCGCTACCTGCTCCTTAATGACCTGTCTCTGTACTGTCTAACCCCTACCTGCTCCTTAATGACCTGTCTCTGTACTGTCTAACCCCTACCTGCTCCTTAATGACCCGTCTCTGTACTGTCTAACCCCTACCTGCTCCTTAATGACCTGTCTCTGTACTGTCTAACCCCTACCTGCTCCTTAATGACCTGTCCCTGTACTGTCTAACCCCTACCTTCTCCTTAACGAAATGTACATGTATCTAAGAGTTGCTTTGGATAATAGTCACTACTTACTGATTAATTATAGCTGTTGATAATTAACCATCCGACGGTGTTATAATTGCATCAATAAAGAGTGAGGTGACTCGTCTGTGTATCAAAGTAAGAGTCCTCTCCAGGTACTAGCGTAGGTAGGGGTCTGGGGGGGGGGGGGCTTTGATTTGTAAACCTGGCAGACCTCTGAAGCGTGTCGTCTCATTTCCTGTAGATTACTCTCTGAATAGTTTGATCTCCGCCCCTCTCTTCTCCTCCTGGATGAGAGGAGGAGGAAGAGGAGGAGGAAGAGAGGAATTCCCTCTGCCTCCTTCTAATCTCCTTTAGGGGGTTCTCCCATTGTTCCTCAGGGGCCCCTGGGGGCCAGCACCGCCTCGCTCACACTACTGCCTCTAATCTCTCCGTCCCTCCTCGCGTTCTGCGGGGTTGAGGTCGTTCTGCTCTTTGTTTTGCGCCGTGTTTCCTGTGGTTCTGCGCTGTTTCCTGTGGTTCTGCGCTGTTTCCTGTGGTTCTGCGCTGTGTTTCCTGTGGTTCTGCGCCGTGTTTCCTGTGGTTCTGCGCCGTGTTTCCTGTGGTTCTGCGCTGTGTTTCCTGTGGTTCTGCGCTGTGTTTCCTGTGGTTCTGCGCCTGTGTTTCCTGTGGTTCTGCGCTGTGTTTCCTGTGGTTCTGCGGTGTGTTTCCTGTGGTTCTGCGGTGTGGTTCCTGTGGTTCTGCGCTGTGTTTCCTGTGGTTCTGCGCTGTGTTTCCTGTGGTTCTGCGCTGTGTTTCCTGTGGTTCTGCGCTGTGTTTCCTGTGGTTCTGCGCCGTGTTTCCTGTGGTTCTGCGCTGTGTTTCCTGTGGTTCTGCGCTGTGTTTCCTGTGGTTCTGCGCTGTGTTTCCTGTGGTTCTGCGCTGTGTTTCCTTTGGTTCTGCGCTGTGTTTCCTGTGGTTCTGTGGTGTGTTTCCTGTGGTTCTGCGCTGTGTTTCCTGTGGTTCTGTGGTGTGTTTCCTGTGGTTCTGCGGTGTGGTTCCTGTGGTTCTGTGGTGTGGTTCCTGTGGTTCTGCGCTGTGTTTCCTGTGGTTCTGCGCTGTGTTTCCTGTGGTTCTGCGCTGTGTTTCCTGTGGTTCTGCGCTGTGTTTCCTGTGGTTCTGCGCTGTGTTTCCTGTGGTTCTGCGCTGTGTTTCCTGTGGTTCTGCGCTGTGTTTCCTGTGGTTCTGCGCTGTGTTTCCTGTGGTTCTGCGCTGTGTTTCCTGTGGTTCTGCTGTTTATTTCCTGCGGGTGTCAGCGATCTGACACTGGGTGTTTCAGGATAGACGACTAGACTGCGCTTTGAACACTTCCTGGTCACCTGACCTTCGGTCGCTCTAATCCCACTCTCTCTCTCTCTCTCTCTCTCTCTCTCTCTCTCTCTCTCTCTCTCTCTCTCTCTCTCTCTCTCTCTCTCTCTCTCTCTCTCTCTCTCTCTCTCTTTCTCTCTCCCCCCTCTTAGGGGGGAGAGAGAAATTGTAATAACATGTTATGCTCTATTTGTCTATCTATTCATCTTGCTCTCTATGTCTCTGTGTAATCGATTACTCCAATCTTAAACTGCAGCAGCAGGGAATTGTTCTAATGGGTTTAACTACTTAAACAAAATAATCAGCTATTTGTTAGGGATTCATTAAAAAGATCTTGTCTAATCACAAGCATGCCCAAACACACTCACACACGCAAAGACACAGACACGGACACACACACAAACACACACCCTGATGTGTGCGCTTGAAGCTCTTGATGTGAGTCTTTGTGTGGTTTGTTTCCAGAGAGTAAAGACCTGCCCTGCGTCACATTGTCCGGCCTCCTTTAGTAAAGAGGCCGGCTCCTCGTCATGAGCTCAGACCAGCAGCTGTCCAAACACTGCTCTGGGGGGGTGGAGGGGTGGAGGGGAAGGTGGAGGTGGAGGTGGAGGTGGTTAGGGGGTGGGGTGGAGGTGACGGAGCCGGTCGGTTGTGAAAGCCCATGTAGAGCCCGTCTCCGTCCTAGTGAATGGAAGTGTTGTTCTTTGTGAGTCGCTGTGACGTGTGACACGGAGACCTCTCGGCCTTCATCAGGCCGGGCTGTCTCCTGGGTGGAGGAGGCTAGCTGGACTGTCTGCTTGGTGGGAGGAGGCTTTGCTGGGCTGTGACTCGTGTGACACGGAGACCTCTCGGCCTTCATCAGGCCGGGCTGTCTCCTGGGTGGAGGAGGCTAGCTGGACTGTCTGCTTGGTGGAGGAGGCTGGCGGGGCTGTCTCCTGGGTGGAGGAGGCTGAGCGGGGCTGTCTCCTGGGTGGAGGAGGCTAGCTGGGCTGTCTCCTGGGTGGGGGAGGCTGGAGGGGCTGTCTCCTGGGTGGAGGAGGCTGGAGGGGCTGTCTCCTGGGTGGAGGAGGCTAGAGGGGCTGTCTCCTGGGTGGAGGAGGCTGGAGGGGCTGTCTCCTGGGTGGAGGAGGCTGGCTAGGCTGTCTCCTGGGTGGAGGAGGCTGGAGGGGCTGTCTCCTAGGTGGAGGCTGGAGGGGCTGTCTCCTGAGTGCCTCAGCGTGGAGGACGTTGGCTGTGGGTTAACGTAGACCAGGCTGGTTGTGTCTAGAGATGTTTCCGATACCATTTTTTTTCCTTCCCGATTCCGATTCCTGAACTTCGGACGATAACGAGTATAAACCGATACAGTACCTAGCATTGTAACTACTATTAGCCCTTGTTCTAATTGAAGGGTTTTCTTACAACAACAGCAATATATGGCCGGTTCACTCACTGCTGAACATTTTTCATCACTTACATTTATAATCTATAATTAGAATAATACATTTGTATTCTTGTAGTTAAGGGCCCGTGCACCCATGCCTTTCTACATCCGAGCAAAAACTAACACCGAACGTGTTTGTGATGTTCTTTGCCTGTGTAGTAAATGTGTCATGTGATGGTAATCGGATCGGCGCATTGACTTGCGTACGAGCGAAACCTGATTTTAGGCAGCATCTGAGGAATTTCCGATACTGGTATGGGTATCGGAACCACTCTAGCTGTGTCTATGTTTGGTAACTCAGGGCCTGCCCCAGAGTCTGCTAGCCTTCTTCTTAGAGTGGAGTTGCTACAACCGAATAGTTTGCAGGCTTTTGGTGTGAAACGTTTTGCTCAGACATGTGTTTGTTGATGCTTCAGAGGTTGGTCTGAGATATGTGTACCTAGCCTTTTCGCCGTGCTATAATTATGGTCTGTATATTATGGTCTGTTGCCCCTGTCAGCACAGAGGATCGTTCAGTTTGTTATTTGGACCCACACTGAAGCTCCAACAACACCTGATATGCTAACGTTAGCATAAACACACCGACACACAAAGGCAGACTCACACACCCACAGGCAGACACACCCACATGTATCCACACACACACACACACACTGGCATTGTGGTAGACAAACAGACTCAGTCGTTTACTCTCTGAAACAGTCCCTCCTCCTCCTCCTTCCTCCTCCTCCTCCTCCTCTCCTCCTCCTCCTCCTCCTCCCTCTCCTCCTCCTCCTCCTCCTCCTCCTCCTCCTCCTCTTCCTCCCCCATCTCCTTCTCCTCCACCTTCTCCTCCCCACCACCTCCTCCTCCCCCTCACCTCCTTCTCTTCCACCTCCCCCTCCCCCTCCCCCCTCACCTCCTTCACCTCCCCCACCTCCTCCTTCACCTCCTCTTCCTCCTCCCCTCCTCTTCCTCCTCCTCTGAATAATGTGTTAGTGTTTGGGGTGTAAGGCGACTCTTGAGGAACAATAGTGTGTTTGTGGCCGAGCCCTGGAGAGTCACGTTTACATCCTGACTCCCGGAACACAGCGTTTTCCTCACCGCCTCAATAACACACATGTGTGCCGGCAGTATTCTCTCCTTCATAACTTCCTTCATAACTTCATAACTTCCTTCATAACTTCATAACTTCATTCATAACTTCACATTCACCAGGTAGAGGGGTATCTGTTACCTGCTGCTAGCCTCTGAGAACCACAACTCTCTCCGTACGGCTGCAGCAGAAGCACCAGTCCGTTCTTGTAAGATAAAGCTTCTGGTGTTGTGTGGGGCTTCTATTTGTGGAGGGAGATCCAGGATGTGTGAGTCGTGTAGGAGATGTTGGTTCAGACCCACCAGGTTCTGGGTTTGACCCCTGACCCCTACCCGCTCCTTAAGGACACGTAGCTGGACTCTCTGTTGATGACCCCTGGCCAGTCGTAAGAATTCTGATGTTCAGAAGGACTGTGGATTTCACCTGGTGATAGAACACGGCACACATCTCCTGCTAGCGTGTTAGCTTAGCCTGTTGGCTGTGGTTAGCAAACATTGTGAGCACGTAAAGCTACTTTATCCCTGTTGCTGTGTTTACCCCGGGATCCTACAGCGTCTGTATGGGTGGTCCGTCACGCTGGCTAATATCACTCCTCCAGACCGGCTGGGAATTAAACAACTTCTCTCCAGACCCAGAGGTGTAGGAAGGTTGGGGGGGGGGGGGGGGGGGGGGTTGGTGTGAACACTCTCTTTGTTCAAGGCCTCGTTCTCACTCCAGGTCTGGGTTAGAGCCACACTCTGCAGGTCCTCGTTGTGATCCCAGGATCAGGGGGGCTGTTTGGTCGACCGGCCCTCGTTGAACAAGCAGGAGACTGATATAGAAACCCATTATGTGTTGTTTTGAGAAATCGAGAGATTGAGGGAGCGGCCCTGAGAACAAGTGGTGGACAAACAGGCGCTCACGCTCTAAACAGTCCCTCCTTGTCAAACTCCTCCTCTTTCTTCTCCTCCTCCTCCTCCTCCTCCTCCTCCTCCTCCTCCTCCTCTCTCCTCCTCCTTCTCCTCCTCTCCTCCTCTTCCTCTCTCCTCCTCCTCCTCCTCCCCTCCTCCTCCTTCCTCCTCCTCCTCCTTCTTCTTCTTCTTCTTCTTCTTCTTCTTCTTCTTCTTCTTCTTCTTCTTCTTCTTCTTCTTCTTCTTCTTCTTCTTCTTCTTCTTCTTCTTCTTCTTCTTCTTCTTCTTCTTCTTCTTCTTCTTCTTCTTCTTCTTCTTCCTCCTCCTCCTCCTCCTCCTCTTCCTCTTCCTCCTCCCGTGGATTCTGGATTCTGTGTTGTTTCCAGACATAAAGTGACTTCCTCCTCATGACGGAGCTATGGCCCCTGAGCCCCTCCCACCCCGTCGCTAACCCCCCCCCCCCCCCTCCCTGTGTTCCAGATGCCCCGAGAGGGGATGTACGCCGGGCCACCCCCCCTCCGCCAGCCCCCGCTGGGCCCGCCCCAGCACCCCTCCATGTCTGGGGGGGGCTCCATGTCCCCCTCCACGCCCACCTCCTCCGTGCCCTCCTCCCCCTCTCGGATCCCCTTCGGGATGCCCCGCCAGGCCCCCCCCCCGGCCGGGGGCCCCGGGCCCCGCCATCCGGGCCCCGGCCCCCAGGCCCGCTCCGCCTCGCCCTGCCCCAGCGCCATCCTGGAGCGCCGCGACGTCAAGCCTGACGAGGACCTGGGGGCCCGGGGCCACGCGGGGGCCCACGCGGGGGGCCACACGGGGGCCCACACGCTGGGCCGGGGAGGCGAGCCGCTGTACGCCGACCCCTACCTGCTCCAGGACGGCCGGATGACCCTGGGCCACGCCGGCCACGAGGGCCCGGACCACCCGGGCCTGGGGGGCTACCACCGCGCCTCCATCCGCTCCACGGGCTCCTACGGGGGCCCCAAGCCCCACCCATGACACGGTGGACCACCCCTCCCTTTACCGCCAGCGCTCGCGCAACAGCGGGCTGCCCACCCTGGGCTCCAAGACCCCGCCCCCCTCCCCGCACCGCATGACCGAGGTCCGGATGATCGACCTCCACGGGGGGGGCCGCCCCCACGGCGGGGCCCCCCACCCGGGGCAGCACCACCACGGCGGGGGCTCCCCCCTGGGCGCGCCCCTCCACGCCCCCCTGGAGCGCTGCTCGTCCCAGCGCCAGTCCTTCAGGAAGGAGGAGGCCCCGGGGGGGTCCAGGGGCCGCGGCGGCCTGCCCCCCCCGGGGGCCTCAGAGAACCCCCAGGGGTCGGGCCAGGCCGGGCCGCACCCCGCCGCCAACGACCCGCAGACACGGTGAGACACCACCAGGGAGGGGGCGGGGGGTGGGGGGGTGTAGGGGGGGTGTAGGTGGGGTGTTAGGGGGGTGTAGGGTGTGTGTTAGGGGGGTGTATTGGAGGTGCTGCATGCTCCCTGGAGGACTAACCCCTCATCACACCACCCTGTCTTCCCATCACAGCAGTACCTGTCTGTCTCTCTGAGCTGTCTCACCTCATCAACGCCCGTCCACATGATGCATGGTTTTGGGCATGTGTTTCATGTGTGTGTGTGTGTGTGTGTTGTGGTGTGTGTGTGTGTGTGTGTGTGTGTGTGTGTGTGTGTGTGTGTGTGTGTGTGTGTGTGTGTGTGTGTGTGTGTGTGTGTGTGTGTGTGTGTGTGTGTGTGTGTGTGTGTGTGTGTGCGAGTGTGTGTAGGGTATTAATCCAAAAGCTGAGGAGTCAGAGTTGATCAACCAGTAAGGTTATCCTGGGGTCATCTCACTTTAAGCTCCAATCCACCAGCTGTGAGATGGAAGCTGATTGGCCACGAATCCTTCCTTTCATGATAGCTTTGCTAGTCCCACCGGTGAGCACATAAACACAGGAAGCTAGCAGTTAGCTCGCGGTTAGCCTGCGGTTGGTTTTATTAGAACTGAGGTCGGGACCTCTGATCCACCTTCTCACGGAAACCAATAACTAAAAATATGTTTCTCTGGTCGGAAACCAAGACCTTCGAGGCAATCTCAAACTGAACCGACAGGTTACCCAGAATGCCAGGGGAGAAATAGGAGAACTTATTTGCGGTGGTTGTCGACGTACGTATCTGAGCTTTGATGCCTCATGCTGAGATCAACACCACAATTCTTGCCTTCCACTCTATTGTCGAGCAAGTGGCGATAGCTCACCGCTCACCATACTTCCTGCGGCCTGCATTCAGACATCAAGCGTGTTCTGATTTGTTGTGTCCTCACTCTGTACCTTACACAATTCACTATTGTGGGAATAAAGCTTGATGTGAGTTCCAGTCCCCACGAGGTCAGCGGCCCCAGGCCTAGGATTGTTTTTATGTGAGGCCGATTCCCTGAGAACAGGCCGAGCCGTGCTTCTATTTATAAACTACAGTGGAAAATAGTTTTCCTGCTCAGTAGAAACTTCTCCCAAGTAACAAGTCGATATCTGGCCGGACGCCCAAGCCATTCATCCGGCATTACGAGCGAACAGGGATCGATGGGAATGGGAATGAGAGTGTCTGGAACCTGCTCTGTGAGCCGCTGTTAATGCCCCAGTGTGTGAAAACTTTCTGCTGTTTTCTGCAGAGAGCGAATGAAGGCTATGGAACAACAGATTGCCAGCTTGACTGGTCTTGTTCAGCATGCACTTTTAAAGGGGCCAAACACAGGTAGCACCAAAGAAACGACCAGGTAAGCAACAGGATGAAACCCAGGCATCATGTGATGCTGGGTTTCAATCAGTGGAAGCATCGCAGAATGCTGGTCCGTGTGATGGACGTTACGTGAGGATGAGCAGGAGGAGAGGAAATGGAGAGCTAATCAGATAGATGGATGAGAGTCGTTTCTCCTCCAGGTGAACAGATTCCTGCCCTAGCTTATCTGACTGCATTTCCCCCTCGCTACTCCATGAGCTGCCCGCTCATCACGACGCTAGCACGGCTAATGATGCTAGCCATGCTAAAAGCATTGTCGTAACGACCCAACCGGAACGAAACAAATGTTTTGACTCAACAACAATATTCCAAACGCAAACACACTAATATCTGAGGCTTTTTAACATCATTCTAACGGTTTATGTTTGTGTGTCTCATCGACGCCGGTTTATTTTACTAATACTGCTAATCACTAAACCACAATCTGTTCCTCTCTGTGATTGGTCCGTTTAATCAGGAATTTAACACAATCATCTCTGTCCTCAGCGAGAGACCTTCCATGGCCTCATCTCCAGCCCAGAGCATCAACAGCACAGGTGATTCACTCATTCACGCTCCCATACACCAGTTAGTCACTCATTCACTATCACATATACAGTACCAGTAAGTTAATCACTCATTCATGCTGTCGTATTTTCGTATACCAGTTAGTCACTCATTCATGCTCTCATATACCAGTTAGTCAATCATTCATGCGTTCATATACCAGTTAGTCAATCATTCATGCGTTCATATACCAGTTAGTCAATCATTCATGCGTTCATATACAAGTTAGTCAATCATTCATGCGTTCATATACCAGTTAGTCAATCATTCATGCGTTCATATACCTGTTAGTCAATCATTCATGCGTTCATATACCTGTTATTCACGCATCATGCTCTCAAATACCAGGTAGGTCACTCAATAATTATCTTTAGTACCAGGTTAGACTAGCATTCATGCTGTCATATACAGGTTAATCCTGTAGGCGCTCATGCTCTCACACCAAGTCACATGGTTCCACAACAGTCACATGACTAATGCCAGGAGACTCTGAGGCTTTTAGGCGGTAAAGTAACACATTCACACACAGGCTTGCACACACACACGCACGCACGCACGCGCACACACACACACACACACACACACACACACACACACACACACACACACACACACACACACACACACACACACACACACACACACACACACACACACTAAATACACACACTATGCACAAAGACACATGCTTGCACAAAAGAATACCAAAGGAACACATACACAGCCCTGAAACACACACACACACACACACACACACACACACACACACACACACACACACACACACACACACACACACACACACACACACACACACACACACACTTTGAAGGTCACACCGATCAGAGTGGAGGTCAAGATCCGGTCTGGTCAGCCTTCAAGACACACTCAGCAGACCGTTATTATGGACTCATGAGGACATTGTGGAAAAGAAAGTTATGGGACATTATGCAAAGGTTATGGGAGAGGTAATGAGAACATGATGAGGACAAAGGTAAACATTCAGGGCGCGTCTCTCACTCGGATATGTTCACAACATTCCTTCGGCTTTTGTCGGGCCTGAGGCGTACACACCTTATTTAATAGACTTTCAATGTTTAGCGTCTCTGAACATCACATGCTTGACGGAAAACACAAAAACGAATAAAGCTGTAACAGTAATGAAACTACAACGATAAATACACCCAACCATAAACAGACGAGTACTTCATTAAACTATACATCATGTCAAATGCACACCAGGCCTTCCATCCAAGCTCTCATGCTGTCATGCACTACTCCGCTGGATGAGATCAACCAGGGCAGGGGCGTCTGCGTGTGGAGCCGGCCCGCTCCGGTGTCTCCGTCCCGGCCTTTATTTACTGCCTCTGCCCTGGGTCGTCACTTCCCATTGCACACACGGGCCAGCAGTACACCGCCCCGTTTCCATGGTTTCCCGCTCGCTGCGGTTCAGCCCTGCAAGAAACCCAACGCCGGAGGACATTTTTAAAGGGACAATAAATCACCTGCAGCCGAGAGGCCTCTGTGGGCTCACACCCCACTGCACCCTGGGTAATCTGTCCCGCCTGCTGGCGGACGAGCGAACGGCCGGAACACGACGGCTTCATAACCGACACAGCGTTGCGTTAATAATACATTAGCATACAATAAAGGGTTATTTTTCCCCTGCGTAATTCAATACCGGAAGAGTATAAATAAATGAAAAGGGAGTAAGATGGCAGAGCGGGACAGAGGGCCGTTACAGTGTTTAATGAGGTGTGGGTGTGGTTGGTGTCGCTGGGGCACTTTGGGTCGCAGCCCTCCACAGAAAGGGCTCTGTGAAGCTGGATTGATTGATTGATTGATTGATTGATTGATTGATTGATTGATTGATTGATTGATTGATTGATTGATTGGGGTGATTGACCCCTGTAGAGGCTCACGTTGACTGGCTCCTGAATCCTGTCCCAGTCTCAGGTGGATCTCCGGTGCTCAGTGTTAGGAACGCTCCGGTCCAGTTTGATCCGGCCCTTGGTCTGAGGAGCGCCCCGGTCCAGTCTGATCTGGTCCCGGGTCAGAGGAAGGCCCCGGTCCAGGCAGCGGAGAAGAGCTGGCGCCCCCTGCAGGTCAACCTGAAGAGCTTCAGGAAGAACATCTCAGACCTGAGAGTCCAACTGCAGCAGATGAGACAGCAGCAGGTAAGACCCGGAACCTTGATCCACCGGAACACTGGATTCAGCTCCAGAATACTTCCTCTAGCAATCTGCTCAATATGCAAAGGACTGTTGACCCTAAAAAGATCAAATAATCCTTTCTGGCACTTAATGTACGCATTTATTGTATGTTTTACGTCCTGGCACTTAAAAATAGACCATAGCATCGTGTTGCATTTTAACCTAGCTGTCTTTGTTGTATACGGGGAATGGGTTAACCTAGCGATTCTTAGTGCTGGGCAATTGTTTCTAAGAACATCCTTACTGTACCAACAGTGATATATTGTTGTTTCTCTTTCTTCTGACAAATGTACTTTTTGTATGTCGCTTCGGATAAAAGTATCTGCTAAATGAACTCAATGTTAATGTAATAAAGATAGCAGTGCGGTAGAGACACCCCAGGGTGTGTCCTGCGGTGTGAGGGTGATAACCCCTCTGTGTGGCGGTCCTCAGCTTCAGAACCAGGAGGAGCTGAGGCAACAGCTGAAGTGGGCGGAGCAGGAAGTGGGGGCGAAGCTGGCAGAGGCCCTGCGGCGGGCCGACGAGCCAGCCCACAGACAGCGCACCCTGGTGGAGGAAGACCGGCTAAAGTACCTGGGCCTGGAGCAGGACGTCCTGTCCCAGCTGGGGTGAGACCACCTCACATACCACGGCCCCTTCTGGTGTTGGATATATTTAGAATGTAATTCACCCCCAATGCAGTACTGTTGTGTCCTGGTGAACAGCACCGGACCACTGCAGTAAGGTCCTGGTGAACAGCACCTGAACCACTGCAGTAAGGTCCTGGTGAACAGCACCTGACCACTGCAGTAAGGTCCTGGTGAACAGCACCTGACCACTGCAGTAAGGTCCTGGTGAACAGCACCTGACCACTGCAGTAAGGTCCTGGTGAACAGCACCTGAACCACTGCAGTAAGGTCCTGGTGAACAGCACCTGAACCACTGCAGTAAGGTCCTGGTGAACAGCACCTAAACCACTGCAGTAAGGTCCTGGTGAACAGCACCTGACCACTGCAGTAAGGTCCTGGTGAACAGCACCTGACCACTGCAGTAAGGTCCTGGTGAACAGCACCTGACCACTGCAGTAAGGTCCTGGTGAACAGCACCTGACCACTGCAGTAAGGTCCTGGTGAACAGCACCTGACCACTGCAGTAAGGTCCTGGTGAACAGCACCTGACCACTGCAGTAAGGTCCTGGTGAACAGCACCTGACCACTGCAGGAAAGTCCTAGTGAACAGCACCAATGCAGGAAAGTCCTGTCCTGGTGAACAACACATGTACCAGTGCAGTATGGCTGTGTGAACAGCCAGGCTGTGCAGTGTGTCGTGCCTCCACACCCACACGGCCTTGGGGGCCAACGCCCTCCCAGCGTGGAGCGACAGGTTTTAACAGGAACACCTCGCCCCAGTCTGCTCCATCTTAACTCCTCACGGACAGCGGCAGGGATCCATTTTGATCTTATCTGTGATTAATGAGGAAGTCAAGGATTTGACTTCCACAGAGGGAGGGAGGGGAGAGAGAAGGGGTGAGACAGAGAGAGCAAGAGAGAGAGAGAGAGAGAGAGAGAGAGAGAGAGAGAGAGAGAGAGAGAGAGAGAGAGAGAGAGAGAGAGAGAGAGAGAGAGAGAGAGAGAGAGAGAGAGAGAGAGAGAGAGAGAGAGAGAGAGAGAGAGAGAGAGAGCGAGAGAGAGCGCGATGCAAGGAAAGACAGCGAGAGGGGAGGGAGAGGGAGTAGCTAAGATTCGCAGTGGAAGAGGGAAGGAGTGAGGGAGAGAAACAGGGTAACAAGAGGAAGGTGGAGGAGGGAGAGAAGGAGAGAGAGGGGAGGGGGGGGAGAGAAAAGACGAGAAAAGAGAGGGGAGGAGGGGAGAGAAAGGAGAAGGAGGGGGGGAGAAAAAGGATGAGAGAGAGAGAGGAGAAAGGGAGGGAGAGAAGGAGGAACGAGGGGAAGAGAGAGGGGAGGAGTGGAGAGAAAGGAGGAGGAGGAGCGAGAGGGGGGGAGGAGGGGACAGAGGGGAGGAGGAGGGAGGGCAGGCGAGGGTGAGTACAGGCGGACCTGGCTCAGTGTTGGGGCTGGAAGGTCGCCAGATGTGAGTCAGCAGAGCTGCATCCTGACCTCTAAGTACGTCCACTTAATTGGAGTCCCTGTGATTTGAGGCCAGCTGAGCGGAGGCGTGAGAATCCCTCCAGTTACTTCGTTTTTGGTTAGCGCTTGTGGTTGTTACTTAAGTCCGTAAGTGAGTGAGTTAGGTCGTTTTTCGGTTAGTCAGTCTTCTCATTGTAAAGGACCTCTGAAGTCTACCCGGTCCCTCCGGTCCTGGAGACACCGGATCCCCCGGGGTCTGTCTCTGGGGGGGACTCTGGAAGACCTCCTTGTGGAGGCCCAGGACACGGAGAGACCACTCTGGGTCCTGGGGGACGGTCTCTCACTCGGACCACCCTGGCTCCTCAGACGATTATCTAACACTTAGACCACCCCGGGTCCTTGGGGAGGACTATCCCTCACTCAGACCCCCATAGGTCCTGGGACGACTATCTCACACTCAGATCACCCTGGGTCCCAGAACTGCTTGGCTCCTCTGTCATTAACACAATGTCAGCAAGCCTCGACCTCACATCACACCGCCAGAAGGGACATAACTGTGGGTTAGGGAAGGGTTCCAATCCCATCTCGTCCCAAAACAGTCCACCACTGTCTCCTCTAAAGACCGCTTATTGATTCAGTGATTTATGATGGACTGTGTCTGTTGGTTCAAGTTCACACTGTCGCTTCCCTCCCCTCTTCCTCTGTGTGGTTGCGAGGCAGCGTGTCTATAGCAGAAGTGAGTGTGTTCCGCCCCCTAGTGGTTCATACCGTGCATTACAGCCTCTAGGGACTTAGTTACTGTTGAAGAGCAACGGTTTTTACCTTCATGTACGCTGAAGAGGAATAAATTACTTCAATCGGTGGAGCATGTAATAATGAAGTCCCAGGTAACCTTGAGACCCGTGGGTTTATTCTACTGAGGTTAAGGAGAGTTGCTTTGGAAACTAATAGGGTAAGTTCTAATAGTGAAGGTTTTGTAAAGTAGAATGAAAAAGTAGATGGCTAAATGGTAGCGATGTATGTAATAATTAACATTTTGTTTGTGTGTGTGTGTGTGTGTGTCTCTGTCTACCTGTGTGTGTGTGTGTGTGTGTCTGTCTGTGTGTGTGTGTGTGTGTGTGTGTGTGTGTGTGTGTCTACCTGTGTGTGTGTGTGTGTCTGTCTACCTGTGTGTGTGTCTACCTGTGTGTGTGTGTACGTCTGTCTACCTGTGTGTGTGTTTGTGTGTGTGTCTACCTCTGTGCGTGTGTGTGTGTGTGTCTGTGTGTGTGTGTGTGCAGGGACCTGGAGAGGTATGTGGACTCCCTGCAGAGGGACCAGGGGGGTCCGGCCGGGCGGCCCGTGTCCCTGCGGGAGGTGGAGGAGGGGGCCGTGTCCCTCAGAAAGGTGGGGGAGGGGCTGGCCGGACTCAAAGGTAGGACACGCCCTCTTCAGCGTTGCTAGGTTACCAATTGTGTGTGTACATGTAATGTGTATGTGTGTGTTTGTGTGTGTGTGTATTATGTGTGTTTGTGTGTGTGTGTATTATGTGTGTTTGTGTGTGTATGTAACGTGTGTACACTGTGTGTGTGTGTGTGTGTGTGTGTGTGTGTGTGTGTGTGTGTGTGTGTGTGTGTGTGTGTGTGTGTGTGTGTGTGTGTGTGTGTGTGTGTTATGTGGGTACACTGTTTGTGTGTGTTTAATGTGTGTACTGTGTGTACTGTGTGTAACGTGTGTATGTAACGTGTGTACTGTGTGTACTATGTGTACCGTGTGTATGTAAGGTGTGTACTGTGTGTACTATGTGTACCGTGTGTATGTAAGGTGTGTATTGTGTGTAACGTGTGTATGTAACGTGTGTACTTTGTGTGCCGTGTGTATGTAACGTGTGTACTGTGTGTACTGTGTGTAAAGTGTGTATGTAACGTGTGTACTGTGTGTAAGGTGTGTGTACTGTGTATGTGTGATGTGTATGTGTACTGTGTGTAAGGTGTGTATGTAACGTGTGTACTGTGTGTGTCCTCAGGCGAGTTTCCGGGGCTGCAGGGCAGCATGCGGACGGTGCTGCGGGTGGAGGTGGAGGCGGTGAAGTTCCTAAAGGAGGAGCCACACAAACTGGACAGCATGTTGAAGAGAGTGAGGAGCCTGACGGAGACTCTGAGCTCTCTGAGGAGGTGAGAGGAGGAGCAGGAGGGGAGGGGGGGGGGGGAGGGGAGAGAGGAGGAGCAGCAGTAGGGGAGGGGGGAGGGGAGAGGGGAGGGGGGAGGGAGACAAAGAGAATTCAGCTCCCTAAGGATGTGAGAGGAGGAGCAGGAGGAGGAGAGGAGGAGTTGAGTTGGGACTCTAAATGAGGTCTTCTGAATTGAAGTGAGTTACTAATGTCTGTCTCCCCTTCTCCCTGCAGGTACGCTACTGAAGTCTCCGCCAACAGCACCGTGAGACCGGCCCCTGGGGGCCCCACCTCCACCCTCACCACCTCCTCCTCCACCACCACCTCCTCCTCCACCACCACCACCACCCTCCTGGCAGAGACCCCCAGAGAGACCCCCAGAGAGACCCCCAGGGAGCCCCCCTGCCTCACCGCCTCGTCCGGCCAGACGGAGGCAGATTCGGCCCCCCTCCCGGCGCCACGCCCCCCGGTGAAGCCCCCCTCCTCCCTCATGGTGGTCCAGCACGCGCAGAGCTCCCCGGTCCTCATCCAGCACAGCCAGACCTCCGGCAGCCCACTGGGGGTCCCGGTTGACGCCCCGGCCCCCCTGACCCCCAAGGCCAGGGCCCCGGAGCCGGCCAGGAAGCCCTCCGGCGGCGGCCTGCTGAACAACGGGTCTGGGACCAGGCAGGACATCATCGAGGAGCTGCAGACCAGCCAAGGAAGGAACAGAAGCCGCGCCCTGTCCATCGAGGTACGCCCCTCGTCCACGTAGACCCCCCACGGGACCCCTTAGAGTCAGGTCTGGTCCATGTAATGGTGAATGGTAAATGGACTGCGTTCATACCGCGCTTTTCTAACCAGCGGCCACTCAAAGCGCCGTACAATACTGGCTAACATTCACCCATTCATGCACACATTCACACACCGACGGCGGTGTCAACCATACAGGGCGACAGCCAGCACGTCAGGAGCAATCAGGGTGAGGCGACGTGCTCAGGGACACCTCGACACTCTACATGCTAGGGAGCCGGGGATCGAACTAGCAACCTTCCGGTTACCAACCGACCCACTCGACCCCCTGAGCCACATGCCGTCCGAAGAAGGTCTAACTTACAAAAAGCATGCATCCTTAATATGTTCCTACTCTCCTCTCTCTGCTCTCTCCCTCCCTCCTCCCTCTCCTGTCTCCCCCCTTTACCTCCCCCCTCCTCTCACGCAGGCAGCGGAGAAGGAGTGGGAGGAGCGAAGGCAGAACATGGGTCAGTACGACGGGAAGGAGTTTGAGAAGCTGCTGCAGGAGGCAGAGGCCACCATGATGAAGGGCGCGCCCGTCTCCCCCACGGCCTCCGCTGGGGGGGAGGAGCCAGGACACCCGGCCAGCCCTGCGACCACACCTACAGGTACAGGTTCACACCGCCACCACCAGGGGGTCCGGGCCGCGGTCACAACAGGTTCGACTCCTTCAGGAGAGTCACAGACTTGTGTCTGATAAGCGTTTCATTAAAGTTCTGACCCACCTCCCCGTGGCAGGGCGGTAAAGGATGATTTGGTGTAACTCTCTGACCTTCTGGTGCATGTACAGAATTAATGAATGAATGATTGAATGAATGAATGGTGTTTGCATGAAGATTCATTCGTCATTCAGGATGATTCACTCATTTATTCATTCATTCATAACGTCCCCCCCCCATCTGTGATTTCCTAAAGACCCCCAGCCAGACGGGACCGCAGAGAAGCAGCCCCGCTCCGTACCTGAGAGGAACGACCGCCCCTCCAGACCCGCGGTCCTGGAGAGACCCCCCAAGACCCCCACCCCTAAACCCGCTCAGCCCGCAGAGAAGACCCCAAAGACCGCCTCCGAGAAGGGCTGCAAGTCCCCTCCGCCTCCCCCCCCCAGGAAGACCTACTCCGGGTCCATCCCCGGGTCTGGGTCCGGGCTCACCACCACCCGGTCCGGGGAGGTGGTCTTCACCAGCAAGAGGTCCTCGGGTCAGGTGAGTGTAGCCCTCCCGGCAGGCCCAGCCTCTGGGGGAACACGGTTACTGATTGGTGTAATGACGCAGGCTTAAGCAGTCTTACGCACTCATTGTATGTTGTACGTCCAGGCACTTAAAAATAGTACTTAGCATTGTGTGGCGTCTTATCCTAGCTATCTCTGTTGTATACGGGGAAGGGGTTAACCTGTGAATGCTTGCTGCAGGTGATTGTGTAGTAAATTTGTAACCGTCTGAAACTGCTGCAAATAATGTTTTTAATGATGATTATATTAATAATAAAAAATAATTTCTTGGTCATCCATGTTTTTAAGGAGGAAGAGGAAGATGCCCCTCCTCCTCCTTCCCCCAAGCATACACCTTTCAAGGTGCCACCTGTGGCCACACCCACTCCTGTGCTGGCCGACGCCCCACCCAAGACAGCCACTCCTCCTCCCCATCCAGAGCCAGAAGGGGAGGATGATGGGGAAAATATCATGGCAGAACTACAGGTAACAGCCACACACACACACACACACACAGACACACACACACACACTGACACACACACACACACACACACAGTGTTGCATGCTGATATCATCTTGATATCTCTGTTGCGGTCAGTGAAGGAGCCCCCTATTAAAGCTCCTTTTCCCTCGTGTCCTGGCTCCTCCCCCTTCCCAGGTGTTCCAGAAGTGTCCTGTAGGGGGCGTACTTGTTGAGCCTCAGGTCAAAGAGCTCAGAGCTGGGGCCCTCCCGGCCCTCAAAGAGAAAACAAAGGTAAAGATGATGTGTCGTCGTTTAGCCGACCAGCTTACCACCTGCCCACGCTAAACTGACACACAGGTGAAACACCTGATGGCTGTCCCCTAACACATACTCACCAGGACACACCTGTTACCCTGTGCACACCTGTACACCTGATGGCTGTAACTTAACACCTGTTCATCTGTACAAACCTGTTCACCTGGACACATCTGTTCACCTGTACACACCTGCACACCTGATGGCTGGTACCTAACACCTGTTCACCTGATGGCTGTAACCTAACCCCTGTTCACCTGTACTCACCTGTAAACCTGCTGTGACCTTCGTTGGGCTCCAAAAAAATCCTGTGACCCCCAACCAGAGCCTCTCCCCCCCCCCTGCCTTCCCTCCTCCTCTCCTCTCTCAAATCTGTTGGGTGTATGGGTCCACTATTAGTCTGGGTATATGCTGGGTATAGCGTGGGTCTAGGTCTAGTCTTGGTTTGGGTCTATTTTGGGTCTAGTGTGGGGATAGCGTGGGTCTCGGTCCGGCTTGGGGATAAAGTCTGCATCTGATGGCTCCCTGTCTTCTCTCTTCGTCTTTGATTTATGCTGCAGTGTTTTACCATCTCTGATTTCATTTCAATTTGTTTGAACTTCCTCTCGAACCTGAATCAATAAAAGAATCAATGCCGTGTTATGCAGGCATTTACAATCTGTTTTCTGTGTTTCTTTTCCAAACGCTCCTCGGTCAAAGTAGCCCTGAGCTAGGGGAGCGGTCCTGAGAGAGCGCCTGTGGTTGCAGACTTGGTTCAGTAGGGGGCGTTTCCTTTGCATGCCTTTCTCCTTAACCTTCACCCTGCTGTTAGGAAGCACGCTTCACACCTCACACCTCTCCGTCAAACTACCACCTCTCACCACCTCAGCTTTACTCAGTTTAAACCTTCGTAGGCCGCGGCGGCGGTCACCCTGGGGCTGGAGATAAGGGAGCCGGTTTCCATATCAACCAAGCAGTACTCTAGCTTTAAAGAAAGAGCGCACCCCCAACACATTGGGGGATAATGTAGCTGGTGCTGCAGTTGGTTGAAATTGAAACCTATCGGCTTTACCATTCCCTTCTAAAGTTCACTTTCTTTGAGATACCTTAAGGACTCTCTTTCTATTTCCTATATGTTGATAATTTAATTGATGAATTTATCTTAATTAACTTAATTGACTTAAGTGATTCCTAATATAACATTTAATCATGGATAGACTATACATTATATACATTAGTTAATCTGCTTTCATATTCACATCATCAACTGTTCAACTGTACAGCACAAGCTCTGGATGGAACGTTAGCCTAGCATAGAGCTAATATCAAAGATGCTTATGCTAATCCAATTTAGTACCTCACACCTAGTCTACGCTAACACTAGAGATGCTAATGTTAATCCACATCATGTTAGCGCCCAAGCGGCCAAATAATACTGACCCCTCACACAATGTCCTAGCAGACTTCAGATCCAGCCAAGGAAAAAGAGGATAAAAGTCCGGACACGGATGAAAACGGAAACACCCAATCCCGCCAGAGTCCCGCAGTACGTACCACTTCTCCCCACCGCTATAACCCACCTCTACCATCCCATCTATAGCAGTTCATTCTGGTCAGGTATGGCAACTAACCACGGCCTCTGTGTTTTCCCGGCAGGTAATTTACTACGTGACCGGTCAGATCACCAAAGAGCTCCCCCCGTCGACCGCGCCGGAGGAGTCCACTGAACGCAGCAGAGAGTCCACCTTTCCCCCATCCCAGGTGTCAAATGTCAATGCTAACGACCATTTCCCAAGCCAGCTACCACAGTCGCAGCCTCCGCCCAAACCACCACCTAAACCGTCGGCTCGCTCCCCCCCAGTCTCTCCCCCTGCCGTCTCTCCTCCTCCCACCTCTCCAACCTCGAGCTCCCCTCCTCCCATCTCCCCCAAACCCGTGGGGTTGATCGGCTTCAAGCTTCCCAAGAAGCAGGTCAAACGCTCCGTGTCCCTGAAGAGCGACCGCGGGACCGAGGTGGAGAAAGGAAACCTCATCCTCCTCAACCAAATCAACAGCGAAAAGAAGTTAAAGTACTCGGTGGTCCAGGAGACCAACAGTAAGAGTATCATAGTAGAGTCTGTGTCCACCTCCACTGTGGAAACCCCCAGGGAGCTGCCCACCGTCCCCCTCCCAGAGACGGCCCCGGCTGAAGCATCCGACCGGCCCAGAGATCCACCTAAGGGGTGGGATGAGGGGGCAGGTCTGAGCCCAGACCTCCCAGGAGAAGAGGCTCCTCCGCCGCCAGACAACATCGCCTTCATGATCACCAGCAGCAAGGTGCAGGCTCTGTCCTGTGGGGAGTACAAGGAGCTGGTAAACTCCAAGAAGGGCAATGTCCAGACCCTCACAGTGGGTGAGTCCGGAAAGTGGGGCGACCTGACCGGAGGCGAGGACGCGGATGCCACGGGCACCCGCGAGAACAGCTTCAACAAGAAGCCGGTGATCATCATCTTCGACGAGCCCATGGACATCCGCTCGGCGTACAAGCGGCTGTCCACCGTCTTTGAGTGTGAGGAGGAGATGGAGAGGATGTTAGGGGAGGAGCGCATAGACGAGGAGAGCGAAGGGTCCGATTCTGATAGGAGTGGTGCTCAGCAGGTAACTGGAGGAGCAGGGAGTGACATGGCCCTGAAGGCCAGGGGCCAGTCTCTGGCCAACCGAGGGAGCCTTTCCTCCTGCTCCTCCTCCTCTAGCGCTGAGCTGGCGGACGGAGTCGGGAACTCGAACGAGTCCAACGGAGAGGGCAAGCAGGACGGCAAGAAGAAGTTCAGGTTCAAGTTCCCCAAGAAGCAGCTGGCCGCGCTGTCCCAGGCCATCCGCACGGGAAGCAAGTCGGGCAAGAAGACCTTGCAGGTGGTGGTCTACGAGGACGAGGAGGAGACAGACGGCACCGTCCGACAGCACAAGGAGGCCAAGAGGTTTGAGATTCTGCGCACTGACGAAAACCCCGTCCCAGTTTCCACTTCCATCCCGGTACAACGGGACACCTCTGATTCCTTGCAACGGACCAGCGAGATCCGGAAGAGCACCTACAAGACCCTGGACAGCCTGGAGCAGACCATCAAGCAGCTTGAGACCACCATCAGCGAGATGGGGCCCTGCTCGCCCGATGAGCACAAGGCAACGGAGAAGATGGGAGAGAAGAAGAGCTCAGAGGGCCTGAAGAGATCCGCTTCTCTGCCCACCTCCAGGATGTCCGGTCCTAAAGTCACCCTGCCCCTCAAGAGCTCCCTGCGGAAGAAAAGCAAGCCTCAGCTTCTGCCTCGGCCCGTAGTCGCCCCCACCGCTACCGCCACTCCTGCCCCCAGTTCCCCAGCCAGCGTTAAACAACAGGTCTCTCTCTAGCTCCTCCACCCTCCTAGAAGCTTTGGGTCCTTTCTTCCAATCCTCCAAAATGACCCTCTCTCCATCACCTAATCGATGAGATTACACGTCTATTAATCCAATTCTTGGGAGTTTGGAAATGGCGGAAATGTCTCCTTGGGCTCTTCACCCAGTCTGTATGAGATCATGGTTTCCATGATTGAAGAGTAGCATTTCCCTCCTCTTCCTTCCCATCTTTCCACTGCTCCACTGCTAACCGGGGTCTTCCACCAGTGGGAACGCTCTGTCCTGGGATTGAAGCTGTTACACTGACCGCTCTCTGTGTGCTTTCTTGTCCTCAGCTGCATGAACTGTTTGTAGATTTTATGTTTATGTATTTTGGGTGACGGTTGGAGAGGGTTGCATGTGCTGTCCCTGGTGATATATAAATGGTGTTCTTACTGTTGAACCAACTGGGAATTCACCTGTTTTATACCTTTTTTGTCCTTTCTCTCACCTCCCCATGTGCTGTTTTTGTTTTTTCTTTTGTTTATCTCCTGTTTGTGTTTGGTTTGGGTCCTCTTGCAGAGCCTCGTTTCTCCTACTAGTCGGATGCCCGTCCCCTTGTCCACGAAGGCCCGGCAGTCGCCCGGTAACACCGAAAAACCAGCAAAACAGCCCAAACTACCGGATGCTCAGAGGCAGTTCCGACAGGTAGTTTTACCCTAGGGCTTCACTACGGGCCACCGGAAACACTTTTGCCTGAAGGGTTTTTCAAAATAAGAGCTTGACGTTGACATTAAAGTTTAGGGTTGGGGGTTTTAAGAAAGAAAAAACAAAATAGCCACGAGACGCCTGGCGTGGATCTGTTGTTTCCTCCTCTGGAGTCGTCTTGGACTGGAAGGCATGACTCTTTGACTGTTCCATCCCGTAATAATAACACCAATGTATGCTTCTGCATGTCCTCATTGCTCACGGCTTTCACTGTGTTGGCGAATAAAGAACAAAAAAGGAGAGATGGCAAAAAGACGAGTGAGATGTTCCCCCGTCACTCACTGCGTGGTCGCTCCCTTTCCCATCACAGTTGAGTTCCTAAACAGTGTCGCATTCCCCCCCAATGCTTTCTCTGAAGCTAACCAACCTAGCCGCTACGCTCCCCTCCCCACCCACAATGCACTTCCCCTGAGAGACACGCTGCACCGCTACTAAATCTCTCACTGGTATTTTTCCTCTACTAAGAAACCCTCAACAACCAAAACCAGCTGCACCAACAGAACGCTCCTCGAGACTGATCTGTCTGCACCCAGTCTGTCTGTAAACTGATCTGTCTGCACCCAGTCTGTCTGTACACTGATCCGTCTGCACCCAGTCTGCCTGCACACTGACCTGTCTGCATCTAACTCTATCGCCTCCTGCCATCTCCTAGCTGACTCTATCGGCTAACTCCCTCAATCTCCTAGCTACCTATCCACCAGCTAACTTCCTCTATCTAGTAGTTAACTCTTATTGCTTACTCTACTTGTTGACTCTTTACTAACTAACTCTGTGTACTTGCTAAGGAAACCTATCCACTAGATTGTACACTAGCTAACTCTCTACAAACAGATTCTCTAGCTGTAAACCAGCTAGCAATATGTGTGTAACAGCTTTTGCATCGGTCTGCTTCTCTGTCACCTAAATCTGCTTCCTCTTAACTCGCCTTCTTGTAAAGCATCTGTCCCTCTGTGTAGCCGACAAGAAGCAAAGCTCTCCGTGTAGTCTCTGTAGTCCTGTCTTAGCCATGTCTCTGTGTCCGTAACCTTAGAGGTCTGTGTTGTCCTGTTGCCTTTGCGTGATACTTGTTGTTTCATTTGATCCTCTGTTGACCACCTCTGTCTGTTCTGGCATCTCTTGTTTGCAGGGTAACGGGAGTGCTAAGCGAGCGGATCATAAAGTGCCCTCCCCTTCTGTCTCTAAAATCCCTGCTTTTTATCCTAGCGCCACTAAAGGCACCTCCGCTCCCAACCCGGATGCAACTAACACCAATAACCCTTCCTCCTCTTCTTCCTCCTCCTCCTCTTCCTCCAACAACAAGTCCTCCCTCCCCTCCCCCCACCATCCTCCCCGTTCCAGCTCCTCCTCCTCCTCGCACCTCCCCTCCCTCTCTAACGGAAACCCTAAACTCACTCCTGCTCCTCCCTCACAGCACGCAGGTAAAACTCTCTCCCTCTCCTCCCCCCAGACCCAAAACATAAGAGTGCACTCCTACTCCTCTTCATCCTCCTCCTACTCCTCCTCCTCCTCCTCCTCTCCCTCCCCTCTGTCGCCCACCCCCCTGGGTCCGGGTGGGAGGAGCATTCGCACAATACACACGCCCAGCTTCACCAGCTACAGGTCTCACAACGGCTCCAGCGCCAAGTCCTGCATCCCTACCGCGACTAAGGACTCCAACTAGCGCCAGCGCCCTGACGTTAGCCTAGCTCCAGCACTGTAGCGCCAGCATCGTAGCAACGGCGACACCGTTGCAACTGAACTGTTGCACGCCCCCCCCCCCCAACCAACGCGTTAGCTTAGATTGCTCTAGCACCAGCTCCATAGCACTATCCCCATAGTGTCATAGCACCGTGGCGCTACCACCATAGTGTTAGCCTAGAGCTAGCACCGTAGCAACAGCACCATAGCATTAGCCTAGCACTAGCACCATGGAACAAGCATCATTGTATTAGCACCCTAGCCTAGTACCGTAGCATGTTATCCTAGCGTTGCCCCTCCAGCTCCCAGGGCTAGCGACTCAATTTGCTTTGTTTTGCTATTTTGTTTTTGTTCTGTTTTGTTCTCCATCTTGTTTTTTGGATTAGTATTAAGCGACGCACTCTTCCATGCCTTTAGTTCTCACCCCCCAGTGGTGACCTTGTGCCACTGCAGTGGTATTTCCCCGTTTTTGTATATTAAGATGAAACCGCTTTTACGGAGCGTTTTAATGCAAGAGGAATTCAGAGCTTCACGCCTCCTAGTTGAACCCTTTTGTCTGGAAGTCTCTCGGGATTCAGAGCTTTCATGGGGTGGAAAACAATATCTTTTTCAGAAAGAAATTGGATGATGTCGTATTGTTGCTGTTCACAGAGACTGTCATGTAGACCTGTGTGTTTTGTTTTTTAAATCAGAAAACTAATTAATCATAGTCGTTTTTTTATTTGCCGGATTTTCCCTGTTAAAGCCTTTTTACAAACATAGAGTATGTATCCAGATGTTTCACCACAGCATTAATGCAATAGTGTTGCAGAACATCTGTCCGTATGCACTGCCGTTTCTTCTCAAGGTGTTTCACTGCATCATGGCCGACTCCATGGCAGTGAGTCTCTTTGCCAAAGCCGTTGTACAGTGTGGTTAGAAGGCCCGTCTCCACTCCTGGGACTAGATTTGCTGTCCACGCCCAGGGCCAAGGCCTGATTTCAGTAGCTTTCTCTAGGAAATGTCTCCTGACATTAATCATTGGTCTAAATGTATACATTACTAAAACACGTGACGATAAACTGTTCTACTATGTGTACATAGAAGCTTCTGGTGAGAAATGGAGTAGTTTTGTTAACGTAACAAAGTTTATTTGGATGCACGCATTGCGGGGAACCTTATAGGGGAGAGTTGTAAAGGACTGTTTGCACAGATAGATTTTGTAAATATTTTGTTTTGTAAAGCTGTTATCTCTAAAGCGACATAGCTTTCAACTGTCTCAATAAAGATCTGCATGCTTTGAATGCATTTACATTACCACACCTATCCACGCGTCATTCATTGTGTGTGTGTCTGTGTGTGTGTGTGTGTGTGTGTGTGTGTGTGTGTGTGTGTGTGTGTGTGTGTGTGTGTGTGTGTGTGTGTGTGTGTGTGTGTGTGTGTGTGTGTGTGTGTGTGTGCGTGCATGCGTATATGTTTAATTATGTTAATATATTCCATTTGTAATGGTAATAGTTTGATGTTGGTTATAATCATGATCGGAAAGGTAAATGCAAAACTGTTCTCCATGGCCATCAGACTTTAGACAGATGTTTGGTTGGGTTTTTATTAGAATTTACGATTTACACATTTCAATTCACAATGTACATCTTTGAATTTGGATCTATAATTGTATAGAATATGTACAGTATATAATTGTATAGGTTTTTTTTTGTTTAAAGATGTAAATCAGCCATGATGTTTTCAACCATAAGGTAAATCAAATTGTAAGTATAATAATTATCTAAATGATCCAGTCTAGTAGAAATCTATTCCATGATTGAGGGAAGAACTACCTTTAATAAAAAAAATGGCTACTTTTTATGATAGAAAATTATAGAAATTATTAGAAATCAATAAAAAGGTGAAATGGTCTTTGAGATGAAAAAAGCGACATAGTTCTCTAGCAGAGTTTGTGAAATTATGACTTAATAAGAAAGAAATTGTTTATAAACCCATGGATATGCAACTTACATTTATAATAATAAAAATATAATATATTTGTAACATAACAGAATAAATACATGTATTCATTATTATTCAAGGCTATTATTCGAATCAGATAAATGTCATTGTTCTTGTTTTTAATAATAATAATTGCATTTTCAACATAAAAGAAAAGCAATTTCTCTGGTAAAGATGTAGTCAATTTTATAAAAGATAATCGCCTACGTCATCGTCATCACGTGTGTCAACACGATGACGTAGGCGGAAGCAGCTCGGGGAGAGACACGTGAGTAGAGAGCATGAGGTTAATAAACCCTTAATAAACCTTTAACAAAACACTAAAACACTTAAACTTGTCCTACAGGACATTTTGGTCATCGACCGAGGCGTTCCAGCGTCATGTCCCCATTATGACTGGTGTGTTTGCACTGGTTTGGGTTCGTATTGTACTGGGACCCAGTTAGTTTGGTGCGACCGGAGGGTTCGTTTCCACTGAGGGGAACACGTGACTAAACCATGAAAGGACCTGTCTCACAGAACCTCCAGCTGTTCTTCTTAGTACTAGCAAGGGCTCAGGAGGTAGCGCGTGTTGACCTCAAACCGGAAGGTTGCTAGTTAGATCCCCGGCTCCTCCTAGCGTCGAGGTGTCCCTGAACACGACGCCCCACCCTGACCACTGTGAAACTGAGCTTTATTTTGTAAAGCGCTTTGAGTGGCCACTGGTTAGAGAAGTGCTAAATAAATGCAGTCCGTTTACCTTTTACCATTTAAAGTAATCCTAATAAATCGATCTTATCCCTGTTATAAACCACCAGTAATGATAACCCCCCCATTGGGTCCTCTATCATTGCGTCTTCGGTTCATTTCCGATATCCACTTCACGTCACACCAGGACCTGAAGAAATGTCCGTCTTCCCACGGGTCTCCCTCCGACCCGAGGTCTACGAACATCTGAGACACGTCTTCCTGAACCAGGAGGTGAGACGGTAACCATGGTCCCAACCTGTATTCACCTGGTTACCAACTGTATTCACCACGTCACCAACTGTATCCCCCCCCCCTCCCGTCCAGCTACTGGCCGCCGTTGGCCGGGCCGAGGCGGAGCGGCGGTTCCAGGGGCTGCTGCTGGTGCTGTCTCACCCCCCAGGGTTCACCTGCGTCCGGGCCAGCACTCACCTTGCTCCGCTGGAGGAGGTCCGCCGCCGGCTGGCACAGGAGCTGCAGCAGGTGAGGAGGAGAGCTTTAGAGGGGTGGTCTTCAGAAGGAGCTGATGGCAGGGTGGTCTTTGGTAGGAGGGTGTTCTCCATGAGGAGCTGATAGGACCACCCTGCTATCAGTCCCTAATGGAGACCACCCTGAGGGTGGTCTCCATTTGGGACTGATGGCAGGGTGGTCTCCATTAGGGACTGACAGTAGGGTGGTCTCTATAGGGACTGATAGCAGGTTGGTCTCAATGAGGGACTGATAACGGGGTGGTCTCTACAGCAGCAGCAGAGGTGCGGCTCGCCGGCGGCGGTTGCCGTGGAGATTCTCTTGCATCCCCTGGTTCCGGACGTGCTGCTGCTGCCGGTCATCGGGCCCAGGTACCCACACACACCCACACGTCTGGAAATCACTTCTGTCAGGTCGTAGCTGGAAAAATCGAAAGGTTCCTTTGACAAAACCTTTTTCGATTTTTCGGGCTTTTCCTCTATTAATTTACAAGATTTAGCCGGTTTGCCAAGACCCCAGGTTAATTGTTTACATTTTCTGTTCCAAATGTAAATTCGCCATGGGGTATAACAACCATAAATTCTGTTAAATTCACCTTCTTTCACGGTGTAAATTGATCCGTTGTCGAGCCATTGACATTCACCCTATTCCAAACTAGTTTTTATCAGCTCCCAACAGCTGTGGCTTTACTTGGTCCAACACAAGTAAGGGCAAACAGACTGCCCTGGTTAGTGGTACCAACAAACATATCCACAAGTTCGGAATACTGCTGCACTACACCGGCACATGCTCGTGGACTTAGGGACTGAGCCGGCGGTGAGACTCTTGAAGGTTAAATGTGGGTGTTAGGAACACAGGGTGAGGTTTGGATAAAAATGTGGATTTTTCTGTCTCTTTTGACCCAGCCAGATAAAAGGGACTGGCCAGTGGTAAAAAAGTGAAATGTGTGCTCAGACTTGTTTTTCATACAACCGGGAAGTCAATGCTTAGGCTGCGTTTGAATGAATTAAACCCTCCCTCCTACACTTTACATCAGCACTTACTTAAATGTTGTTCTCACTTAGGATTCTGAATTATTATTATTATTATTATTCTGAATCGAAACTCGTGGATGGTTAGTTTGTGAGCCCTTCTGGACAAAAGCTGTCGTAACGCTCTGACGTGTGTTGGATGGAAACCATTAACCTGGGGTCTTAAAAGCCTGGCAGGCCCTGTTAAGCTGCTGCAAGTACGATTCCCAAGTCAACACGAGCGATGGAGAGCAGAGAGAGGCAGCATACGATAAAATAAAAAAAAATAGACGTAATAAAAGTCAAACAAAATTAAGTGACAAATCTCCAAGAGTCATTAACCTTAGACGAACTGAACGAACCGTCTGAGTAAAGGTTGACTTCCTCCAGGTCCCTGGTCCCGCTGAGGTCAGAGGTCGTGGTGGGGGCCCAGTGTGGCTCCGCCGTGTTGAGGGGAGCCAACGTCTTCGCCCCGGGGATCGTGGCCACGCCCAAGTGTAAGGCCACGCCCCCTCGTGATGACACCCTCTTACTCCTCCTACTTTCTTTCAATAACTTCCTCTAACTCCTCCCACTTAACATCACACCCTACCTCTAACTCCTCCCACTTTCTTTCAAAAACGTCCTCTAACTCCTCCCACCTTACATCACTCCCTTCCTCTAACTCCTCCCACCTTACACCACTCCCTTCCTCTAACTCCTCCCACCTTACACCACTCCCTTCCTCTAACTCCTCCCACCTTACACCACTCCCTTCCTCTAACTCCTCCCACCTTACACCACTCCCTTCCTCTAACTCCTCCCACCTTACACCACTCCCTTCCTCTAACTCCTCCCACTTAACACCACTCCCTTCCTCTAACTCCTCCCACCTTACACCACTCCCTTCCTCTAACTCCTCCCACCTTACACCACTCCACTATCCTCTAACTCTACACCACACCTTACACCACTCCCTTCCTCTAACTCCTCCCACTTAACACCACTCCCTTCCTCTAACTCCTCCCACCTTACACCACTCCCTTCCTCTAACTCCTCCCACCTTACACCACTCCCTTCCTCTAACTCCTCCCACCTTACACCACTCCCTTCCTCTAACTCCTCCCACCTTACACCACTCCCTTCCTCTAACTCCTCCCACCTTACACCACTCCCTTCCTCTAACTCCTCCCACCTTACACCACTCCCTTCCTCTAACTCCTCCCACTTTCTTTCAATAACTTCCTCTAACTCCTCCCACCTTCTATCGTCACTCCCTTCCTCTAACTCCTCCACCTACACACCCACTCCCCGTTCCTCTAACTCCTCCCCACCTTACACCACTCACTTCCTCTAAACTCCTCCCACCTTACACCAACTCCCTTCCTCTAACTCCCCACCACTTTCTTTCAATAACTTCCCTCTAACTCCTCCCACCTTTCTATCGTCACTCCCTTCCTCTAACTCCTCCCACTTCCTCCCTCCGGTCCTCTCTAATGCCTCCCATCTTCTATCTACTAACACAACCGATATAAATAAGGTTCCGATATGCGTGCCCAGAAGGTTCAGTGTGAATTAAAGTTTGCGCTCGTCTCCCTGTCAGTCATGAAGCCGGGCGACGCGGTGTCGGTGTTCTCCGACGTGGACGGCCGCTGCACCCGGGGGGCCACCAAGCCCTTCCAGGGGAACAAGGTGTTTGTGGGTAATGGCGTCTCGGAGATGCACCGCGCCACCATCTTCGCCCAGGAACCCGCCAAGTAAGAAGACCCTCCTCCTCCTCCTCCTGCTCCTCCTCCTGCTCCTGCTGCTGCTGCTGCTCCTCCTCCTCCTCCTGCTCCTCCTCCTCCTCCTGCTGCTGCTGCTCCTCCTCCTCCTCCTGCTGCTGCTCCTCCTCCTCCTGCTGCTGCTCCTCCTCCTCCTGCTGCTCCTCCTCCTCCTCCTCCTCCTCCTCCTGCTGCTCATCCTCTTCCTCCTCCTGCTCCTCCTCCTGCTCCTGCTGCTGCTGCTGCTCCTGCTGCTCCTCCTCCTCCTGCTGCTGCTGCTGCTGCTCCTCCTCCTCCTCCTCCTCCTCCTGCTCCTGCTGCTGCTGCTCCTCCTCCTCCTCCTCCTCCTCCTCCTCCTCCTGCTGCTGCTGCTGCTCCTCCTCCTTCTCCTCCTCCTCCTCCTCCTCCTGCTGCTGCTGCTCCTGCTCCTCCTCCTCCTCCATCTCCTCCTCCTCCTCCCCCTCCCCCTCCTCCTCATGATGATTCATTACTGTTCACATCAATACCATCAACAACGTCACCCACGTGTTGTATGTTGTACGTCCTGGCACCTAAAGGGCTGATTATGGTTCCACGTCGCCACAACACAAGGGAGTTTACGGACCCATTACATCCTTCCGGACTAGGGTTGGGTATCGTTTGGGTTTTATCTGATACCGGTGCCTACTCAGTACTTTTTAAACGGTTCCGGTGCTAAAACACGGTTTCTCGGACCGGTACTTTAAAAAAAACCAACCACCACACCATATCCATACATGCAGGGCTTTGACTCCGAACTTCGTTATTCGAACATAATTCGAATATCAAAAAATAAATCAATATTCCAACGAATATCAGACTGCCGTTAATATTCAAACCTGTTTTGTCTTTTCCGTTAAGCCTGACTGGCTTATTTGACTTTATCTTTGATGGCTTATTTATTTTTACTTCGATGAAACCGCATTCAGTTTATCTTCTAACCTTTTAATAAAAAAAGGTGCTGAAAATATCATTGCCTGCCTATTGACGTTGACTGATTCACTGCCCTCTGGTGGACAAAACATATACAACCTAA
>OLKM01000382.1:274294-291794 GCA_900291075.1 Melanogrammus aeglefinus | reverse complement strand
TGCCAGGCGCCGGTCTGACCCCTGAGCAGCTGAAGCTCCTCCAGAGGTTCAGTCCAGAGCTGAGCAAAGTGGCTCCTCCCCTCTCCACTGAGGCCCCTCCTCCCCTCCCCACTGAGGCCCCTCCTCCCCTCTCCACTGAGGCCCCTCCCCTCCTCTCCAATGAGGTTCCTCCCCTCTCCAATGAGGCTCCTCCCCTCTCCACAGAGGCCCCTCCCCTCTCCCACCAGGCTGACCGTGACACTATCGGTTTCTTCATCGCCAAGTTCCTGAAGAACTGATCTGGGTTCTCCTGGACCAGAGAGCTGATCTGGGTTCTCCTGGACCAGAGAGGTGATCTGGATACATCTGAACATTCTCCTGGCTTAAGTTATAGGGTTAAGTTCTTGGTTTTCAGGTTAGAGTTTCCTATTAGGGGTTAAGGCTCTAGGGTTAGTTTTTTGTGTTCAATGGTTGGGTTACAGCTAAGGGTAACCTATAAGGGTTTTGGGTCTAAAGTTAGGGTTTCATATCTGCTTCCAGGTGGCCTATTATGATTCATGTTCTAGGGTTTCCTATTAGGGCTGTGGTTTCAGGGTTAAGGCTCTAGGGTTAGATATTAGGGTTCCTTGTAGGGGTTTTGGACTAGGATTCAGAGGTTATACTTGACTTTACAATTCACACGATATAGAAACAAGAACACTGACTATGGTTCACTCAGACCAGCACCAGCAGGACATCTCTCGTTTCAAGATTACATTCACACACCGACGGCAATGTCCACCACAGAAGCGACAGCTCCGCCCTTCGGGAGCAGTCAGGGTGAGGTGCCTCGCTCAGGGCCACCTCGACCCTTAGCTAGGAGGAGCCGGGGATCGAACCAGCGCCCTTCCGGTCACCAGCCAACCCGCTCTACCTCCCGAGCCCCACACTCTGCGTTGATGGGTTCAGAGGTCAACCTGAGGTCTCCACGGAGACGCCCCTCACCAGGACTTGAACCCAGCGCCATCTTCTGCAGCGAGAGAGACCGCTCCCTCGCTCACTACAGAGCCAACCTACTACAGGAGGTCAGAGGTCAAATGCCTCAACAACTGTGGGGGGGAAAAAAGAAATTTGTACCTTTTTTATATATTTATTTATCTAATACATGAGTATTCGGACAACAATGTATCAATGTCCATTTTATTTGCTGGTGTATGGGCCTACACAACCATTCTCAGAACCAGAGGATTTATGTATAATGTTTGTTTGCCAACCGCTGTTCTATTGAAGACACCTATTAAAGTTTAATTCCGGCGAAAATTTAACCCAGGGTATTTTTTCGGAATGAAAACCCATAAAATAAGCCCTCGAGACAGCTTTTCGTTGATAATTGAGTGTCTTGCAATGTAACAGCCCAAATGACTTCAATGTTATCGGTTAGGGGCACCGCAAACGCTTCCAAATCTGGATTTTTTTTAACCACAAATATTGCTCAAAACAGCACCAAACCCTTGCAGTAGCATGATTAGGGTCCCTACACATAAAACGAAGCAACAACTTGGTTATCGTACCGGTAGTTTATTTAAAAAGACTTTTCCAAGTCTGTGCCTTACCAATAGGTCCATGTTTCCAGGAATTCCACTCCGAGTCGATTACCGGCTACTGTATACAATGTAATAGAGGCGCCAATTAATTTAAAACAGTCAAGTATCAAGATTTTAAATTACATTTGTTTGCGCCTCTATTGTATTGTTTACGGTAGCCGGTAATCATTCTCTGGCCTCAGCTCTGAGCTCCAACCCCTCCCATCTGAGCGAGCTGGACCTGACCTACAATCACCCAGGAGACTCAGGTGCTTCGCTGCTCTGCTGGACTGGAGAATCCATGCTGGAGATTGGACACTCTCAGGTATGGAGAGAACAGCTCACCACTCGGGGACAATGTCTTCCTACAAGGATTCAACCCGCTGCTAGATGAAGTGGTTTGAAAAGGCAGCTGTAACTTGTGTTGTGTAGAAAGTGATGAGACAGCAGATGATGAAGGTGAATGTTTCAACATTGTGCTCTCACTTTGTTTCCCCCCCAGTGTGGAGCACGGTGGAGTGTGGAGACTGAAACCAGCTCTCAGGAAGTGTAAGTGTCTGTTTGATTCATCACAACACACTCTCACTATTGAGATGGAAAGTCCATCCAAACAGCAGGAGCATTCCCAGATCCTTCTGGGAATGAAGATAATGGTTGACATCATGTTACGTTCAGTGTTGTAACGCGTTACAGTAACGACATTACTGTTTTGGGTAACGAAGTAAAGTAACAAATTACATTAAAAATATCGGTAATTACACTACTTTACTAGACTATAGTAACGCGCTTTCTTGCGTTACCCAAGCCGTGTTTGCCTGTGTGTAAAGTTCTAATCTGTTGTGGTGCGCGCATGCGTGCTGCCTGTGCGTCTGCAGCGCCTGCTTGCCTAGGCACGTTGCCATAGCGATCGATTTGAGTGACGTAGCTGCTTGTGGGAAGGAGTGTTCAAGTATCGGAGCGCAGAAGCAGGTGACGCAGAAAGACCGGCTGGTTGCAGGGTTCATTGTAGAATACATGCTTCCCCTGTCGACTATTGAATCGCCCAGATTTAGAAAAATACTAGATAAAATGCTCGCGACTCGCAAGCCAACATTCGACAGGAAGACATTTTCCCATTACCTGAACAAGTGTTATACCGACGTCGAATCGAAGCTCAAAATAATTGTCGAGTCTCCCTGGATCATGTGTCCACCACCGCGGACATTTGGTCCGCCAACAACAAAAGTTACTTATTTGTTATTCTTTGTTTTGAATTGTTAATGTTCATGCTGCCCTTTTGTATAGGCCTATTTAATTATTTTACTCAGTCCCCCATATATCTCTTCTCTTCCTGTCACACATACACTCGCACGCACGCACTCACTCACTATCTATGAAACATAAGGTAGGCCTACTGAGTTGGAGGATTTTATCTGGCATTTTTTACATTTCTCTTTGGTTTTATTTGATTCATTCACGTTTCTACATTTAAATTGGTATGCCTTCCTTCTACCCAACTCTTAAATGCAAACGTCTTTACTCAGTAAGTACTTTAGCCTTATAGTAAGTGCCTAACGAATCTTGCACGTTAGAAGTTAAATAATGCTGTATTATGCATTCCTGTTAGGATTTCGAATTGTTTGAATCGTTGACACTCGATAGAAAGGATTTTAATACTACACGAGCTGATATTTCAATGTTTTAAGAAAGCAACTGTTTCACCCGATCGGGTGAGCTATTGGTCTTCTGTGCTTTTGCACAGCATTTGAGACATGCAAGACATGTTCAATAAAAAAAGATTTGAAATGAGATATTATAGCCCCTGTAATTTGTTTCATGCATGATGCATTATAAATAGTTAGGCCTACTCCAAGTTGAAGTTGAGTTATGGGTATGGTTTTAAAGTTTTCATATTTCAAGGTTATTGCAAGTTCTTAGTCAAGATGACTAAGATTTAAAGAAGGCCTATTCATAACTTAAAATGTGAAGTTACCACAACGTAAACATAAGTCGAGATGACTCACCTGCTCCTTAATCTCATATCAGTATTCACTGTAAGTAGTTGAAATAATGTGTGTGTGCGTGTGCGTGTGCGTGTGTGTGTGTGTCACCTTGCCTTGGTACCTTTCTGAACACCTTCCGGTAAAAGGTGAAACAGTATGAGGAAGGAAAAAACAAGAGAAGAATCCAACCCAACAAGATGAATGATTTAACAAAGAGATAATGGAGGAAATAACCCCGCCTAATAAAGAAACATAACCCATTATAAATGATTACATTAAATCACTGTCTGCTCTCCTTTACTGGTGTTTATAACCTTTTAATGCTATAAAACCAGAAACAGTTGCAGTCATGCAGAACATTCTTCCATTTGGGTCACATTATAATCGTTATTGTGTTGTTCATGTCTGCTTCTGAATGATGAATGGTAATCAAATTGTGCATTTTTATGTCACCAAGTAGTGTGTGTGTGTGTGTGTGTGTGTGTGTGTGTGTGTGTGTGTGTGTGTGTGTGTGTGTGTGTGTGTGTGTGTGTGTGTGTGTGTGTGTGTGTGTGTGGTCCCTATAAAGTCCACATAAAGACTATATGATTAGGGGTCAATATATATTGTCAATATATTGACATCAGATTTATCACATCATATTAAACCACGCTGAGGAACAGCCAACAAAAGAGAATATGAAGTGATCCATCATTTTTTTTTCAAAACATAAACACTAAATATACAAAATCCTGATGTGTGCCTACAGGCGTAGTAATGAAACCCCGTCTCAGTAGTCCTGTTTATGTGGACTTTGGCTCTTCATCCACATGAAGAACGGCTCAGTTCACCGTTTGATTTTAGAGACACTAGAATGAAGAGGTCACCTGACCAGCCCTCTGATCTGTGAGGAACCATCAGGAGAGGAGGAGGATAACAGGAGAGGAGGACATCAGGAGAGGAGGAAGAAGAGGAGGATGACATCAGGAGAGGAGGAGAGGAAGAGGAGGAGGAGGACATGAGGAGATGAAGAGGAGGAGGAAGATGAGGAGGAGGAGGTCCACCATGGGGAGCAGGAGGAGGAGGAGGAAGAGGTCGTCAGGAGAGGAGGAGGAGTAGCACCTTGGGGAGCAGGAGGAGGACCTGACTGACAGGACCTTATTCTAAATCTGCTGTTCTGTACCAAACTCAATTACAACAACTAGTGTTCACAGTTCACACACCTTGCTGCACTGAGTTAGCATTAGGTTTACCCAGGAAGTTCACTATTTATCCATGATATATCTACTGTTAGTATCATGGCAACACTTTTTATTTTAACTCGACAATTGCAACATTTTGGGACCGGAGTAAAGAAAGGAGTTTTAAGGAAACACATGAGAAAACCTTTGTCTCTCCATGGTTTGTGTTCCTGTAGGTTCTATGGTGAAGCAGTGAATCAGTGACTGAGTGACTCTCCTTCCTACCCCTCAACCCTCTCACTGATAGCAGCATGCAGAGTCTACGGGCTGTCTGAACTATCAAGTGTCTCTTTGTTTTTCTCTGTCTGAGCTTTTGGACATCAGAGTGGAGTCATTACTGAGTGGAGTCGTGGAACAGCAGCCTATAGGAGGCGTGTCTTAGAGGAGTGTAAACTGGGAGGGGAACTGGTCCAACTGGTTGGTTCACAGCAACATTACCTTGGTATCAGTCGGATGGTTTTGTGTGACTCACTTCACTACAGCAGAAAGAAGACTAAGGTACTGTACTCAACTCTGATCACTGATATATTAGAAATATCTATCACTTATATATCATCAATAGGAAGTTTACTATTTTTATGTAAACATGTACTGCTAAAAACATTATGAAATATGTTAGTTAAATAAACAAATGTTAAAACCATTAAAATGAAGTTAATAGGTCACACTGCTGTTAGTCAGAATTATCCTTTTTTTTTCTTTTTGGAAAATGTAGCAGATTCTAAAAATATACAGTTATATATTGTTATGTTGTTAATATTACTATTATGAGTATTATTATGAGGTACGTATAATAAATTATGCAGTTATATTTACATCATAATGAGTCATATTATAAGTCACAAAGATCATCTTTTTCTGGTTCTTGTTCTCTGTGGGCCTTTATCACAGCTCTGGTTGTGATGTCATACGACACGAGGAAGTCCATATATGGTGCTGCCTTCAGAGCGGTTTAACCAGCACAGGGAACAGTTGGTATGATTTCCGCATTGTGAACTTGATCTTGATCAGACACATTTGAAGCCCTTAGAGACCATCTGAGAGGAATGATGAATAGTTATTAAAATTATTGGAAACATCTGGGCAACTTCGTTGCCCTTATTGAGAATGAGGGGGTGTATGAATCTGCATCTGAGAAAGACCACCCTGCCTCACAGCCCCCTGGGACCGGCAATAAGCAGCTTATAAAAACAGAGTAACCAACGCTGAACTGCCCTATAAACAATATGTAGTTGTGTTTGTGTCCAGGTCTCCAGTCTACTATGGATGAGGAGGGAGGTCCTACCTCTAAGACCACTCTGTCTGGGGAACATGGCCGCCAGAGCAAAGCCAAGAGGTAAGAAGAGGATCTCTCTCTGTCTGTGACTGAATGTTGTCCATCTCAGAGGTCAGCAGTGATATATCATGACTCCATCATCAGTCTGAGTAAAAGCTGTGTGTTGTGTTGAAGCCCAGAGCAGCAGGAGAGAGCAGACTCCCCTGGACCCAGCTGTGTCTCCATGAAGAGTGACTGGTCTATGGAGGCTCCTCATAACTTTAAAGATGGGAATCAGTCTATTGAGAAGAGGTAAGGATTTGTCATAGATTATTAAACTACATCTCTCAGACATCCATGGTAGTTAATCCTGGTTTTTCTAGAAAAGTCCAGACGGAGAGAGCAGACTCCCTTGGACCCAGCTTTGTCTCCATGAAGAGAGCCCGCTCTATGGATAATCGTCCTGCCTTCAGTAAAGATGGACGCCCCTCCAGAGAGGAGAGGTAGGAGTTTAAAATAGACAAACAGACCAGTTGCTTGTTGCAGACTAATATTTACAAGTCAGGAAATATTTAGTACTAAAAGATTGTGTGTGTGTGTGTGTGTGTGTGTGTGTGTGTGTGTGTGTGTGTGTGTGTGTGTGTGTGTGTGTGTGTGTGTGTGTGTGTGTGTGTGTGTGTGTGTGTGTGGTTCTCCACAGGCTACACCAGGAGAGGTCAAAGGTTACCAGTGCTCCGTCTCTACGAAAGCAGCAAGCAGAGCTGTTCAAGGTGTGTAAATAAAACAAGAAATTCGATATTAATCAAATAGTTCTTCATCAAACATGAAATTCATGAACATGAATCAATGAATGAGGGACGACAGGTGGATGTACCGGGAAACTGTTTACTGAGGCCTACACAAATTTTCTTCTACTTACCAACTTTACAGCCAGGGTAGGTCTGAATACTGACCCCTAGTGTTGGTATGAAAGGTATGCAGTGGTCTGTTTCTTTTCTGTGACATTTTAATAAGGTGTTTAGACTTAGAGCCAGCATGGCATTACTGGCTTCTGACAGACTTTGGAAACATATTGACCAAATTTAAAATACCACTAAATTTCAATGCATTTCTCAAAACTGTTATTGAGGAAAGCCTTTCTGCCGAAACAACAGTAATGAGAGATCCCACTCATGGACCTCTAACATTCATACATCAATGGTCAATGACAGCAGGCTAAGTTTTGGTTATTTAGCACTAGGCTACACTAGTACTACCAATCTATCGATTTATGGGCTGTCAAATGGGTTATCTAGGCTGGTGGGTGGTCAAGGTTGGAGGCCCAATATATTCTTTCATAGGGCCCACAATCTCTAGCGGTGCCCCTGCTCTACATGAGCATTAAATGCATCTCTTGTGGAGCTAATACTCTCCAGGCTTCCCTCTAGACCAGTGAGACGTTAATCTAGGACAGACACTTCTGATGTCCTCAATTAGTTCAGAGTAAAGTTCTCCATGATGTTTGTTCTGTTTCAGAGGGCTGAGCAGAACGCACACATTTTTTTAGACAAGGAGCTGAAGAAGCTCTGGAGGGATCTCTTCTCAGATTACCCACAATGCTCAGAGAGTCAGAGGGAGGAGGAGGAGGAGGAGGATGGTAAGAACGAGGAGCAGAGGAGGCGCGCCATAGAGGGAGTGGTGGACATCACAAAGCTCTGCCTGATGGAGATGAACCAGGAGGAGCTAGCCGACAAGCTGGGGAGTGGTAAGATACTCTTATTGAATGGTTTGATCCAGATATGTAGGGTTATTGTGGGGGTATCGGGTTGATTGCTTTGATCCAGATATGTAGGGTCATTATGGGGGTATCAGGTTAAAGAATGTTAAACATTAAACTGCAGAGAAACAGCAGAATAACTCAGTGGAAGAGATGCACCAATATCTTGTTTTATCAGGTTAGCAAGTCGCTGATACCAGTGATACAACGATAGCACTACTAGCAACCTTATAAGATAGAATTTATAATATTATTTTCTTTACACTAGTAATATTGTTCGGAAATATGTATGGCATTTGTCAACTACTTTGTGATTTAGGAGCTGATGATGTCCTGTCAAGTCCGCTCAAGTCTCATCTGAAGAAGAAGTTCCAGTGTGTGTTTGAGGGAATCGCTAGAGCAGGAGAGCAGAGACCTCTGATGAACTATACGACGACTCTGAATGAAAATCATAGCAGAGCTCCTCATCACAAAGAGAGGCAGTGGGGAGGTCAACAAGGAACATGAGGTCAGACTGATTGAAAAGACTTCTAGGAAGCCAGTCAATAAGGAAACACCAATCAGATGTGAAGACATCTTTAAACCCTCACCTGCACAAGATAAACAAATCAGAAACAATAATGACAACCGGAGTGGCCGGCATTGGTAAAACCTTCTTAACACACAAGTTCACTCTGGACTGGGCTGAAGGCAAAACCAACCAAGACATAGACTTCACATTTCTCCTCAGTTTCAGACAGCTGAATTTACTGAAAGGGAAAGAGTTTAGCTTGATGGAACTACTTCATGAGTTTTCTGTTGAAACGAAAGAATCAGAAAACTACATATATGAACGTCACCAAGTAGTCCTCATCTTTAATGGTCTGGATGAGTGTAGACTTCCTCTGGACTTCCAGAACAACCCGAACTGGACTGATGTTACGAAGCCGACCTCAGTGGACGTGCCTGCTGACAAAACATCATCCAGGGGAGTCCTGCTTCCCTCTGCTCACATCTGGATTAAACCACACCCCCTGGCCGCAGCCATTCAGATCCCTGCTGAAGTGTGTTGACATGGTGAACAGAAGGTGGAGAGGGTTCAAACGACCCACAGAAGGAGGAGTTACTTCAGGAAAAGGAGATTCAGCGATGGGATACTGGCCAGCAAAATCATCGCTCACGTCAAGAAATCTCGAAGCCTCTACATCATGTGTCACATCCCAGTCTTCTGTTGGATCACTGCAACAGTTCTGGAGGACTTCTTCAAAACGTCCAAGAAAGGAAAAGTGGCCCCCAAGACCATGACTCAGATGTACAGCCACTTCCTGAGGGTTCAGACCATACAGGGGGACAGGACAGTAATCGTCGCAGAGGACTGAAAACAGATCCACACTGGAGTTCAGAGAGTAAGGAGATCATTTTTTCTCTGGGGAAACTGGCTTTTAAGCAGCTGGAGAAAGGCAACCTGATCTTCTATGAGGCAGACTTGTCAGAGTGTGACATCAATATCAAAAGCAGCTCAATGTACTCAGGGAGTTTTTCACCCAGATCTTTAAAGAGGAGTGTGGGCTGTACCAAGGATCAAGGTGTCAGGGAGACACATGCTGTTCTGCTTTGTCCATCTGAGCATCCAGGAGTTTCTGGCGGCCCTTTATGTCCTGCTGTCCTACATCAAGCTAGTGTCAATCTGATCTCAGGAGAACAGCCAATCTCCAGGCAAGATGAACTTCTCCTCCTCTACCAGAGTGCTGTGGACAAGGCCGTACAAAGTGAGAACGGACACCTGGACTTGTTCCTCCGCTTCCTCCTGGGCCTCTCTCTAGAGACCAATCAAATTATCCTACAAGGTCTGCTGGGACCAAGGGAAAATACACTACTGGGAAATCTTACGAAAAAAGTGCTGCCGGGACAGACAGGAGGAAGGTTACGGAGCAATACCCAAATAGTCCATTACATCAAGAAGAAGATAGATGGAGATCTCTCTCAAGAGAGAAGCATCAATCTGTTCCACTGTCTGAATGAGCTGAACGAATGTTCTCTACTAGTGGAGGACATCCAACAGTACCTGACATCAGGAAGTATCTCCACAGAATCTCTCTCCTCTGCTCAGTGGTCAGCTCTGGTCTTCATCTTACTGACATCAGAAAGACAGCTATGACGTGTATTAGTACCTGAAGAAAATACTACTGCTTCTGAGGAGGGTCTTTACTGGGCGCGCTGCCAGTGATCAAAAGCCTCCAAACATCTCTGTAGGTTCACTAATAAATTGTATTACAATGCACAACACAATATAAAGAATACTAGAATGTAAAAGTTAAAATAACTTACAAAACGTATCTGTAGGCATACATAGAACATGTTTTACGATACACACAACACAATATATTAGAGTGGTGCCATGGGACCTATTACTATAAAAGTAATATTATGGTACAGTTTTCAGATCTACAAAACAACTGTTATGAGTATTGTTGTTAGTATCAACATTTTCAGCGAATATATAACTAACATTTAAAGATATGTTTAATCATGTGTTAAACTATAGGTAAAGTCAAATAAAATATTTAATCACGGTTCCTAACTTGTTAAGTTTATTGTGTGTGTAGGCTGAATGGCTGTAAGCTGTCAAAGAGATGCTGTGAAGCTCTGGCCTCAGTTCTCAGCTCCAAAAGTCCCTCTAGTCTGAAGAGAGCTGGACCTGAGTAGTACCAATTGATCTGCAGGATTCAGGAGTGAAGCTGCTCTCTTGCTGGACTTGGGAGTCCACACTGTACACTGGAAACTCTCAGGTCAGTTTTACTCAAAGTGCAAACCGTTACACCACAAGGTTCCATTTCAGAGGGCTTTTAACTACTGGCACCTGGTTTGAGAATTGCTCCTAAATGACGTCAGTCTATATCAGTTAATAACTCAGTACCTTTGGGATGACCACATTTATTACAGTGGGGCCATGGGACATACTACACCTTGTTGTTTATGTGGGATGTCAAAATGAAAAGTTGAAAAGTCATCCCAAAGTTGCCATTGCAACTTTCAATTGTAAACTAAAAATATAATGATAGTACCCTCCCACAATTCCCTGTTAATGGGACATCACAAGTGGGCGTGTCCACTTAGATGTACGAAGGAATTAGATGAAGCACAGATGATGATGACAGTGCACTTAGGTAGAGCTGGGTAAACTGATCTATCCAGGCAACACATGGTGATGCAGTAAGAGGCCCGATTTTCAAAAACGGGCTTATAATGGCTAATCACACTAACACCCAGTGTTATAATAAGTCACCTTTAACCTCTTAAGCCCGGTGGGCCCGTGGGCGGGCCGAAAAAAGCCGACAGTAATTAACACAGTATAAAAAAAAGGTAGTAGAGAAGAGACAACGGTGTTTACCTTCAATTGTTTGATTAAATAGCATACTCTAATGTTAACAAAAAAGAGTTGGACGTGAATTTTAGTGAAAACGTTAGTGTTTTAGACATATGATTTTAAAAACCTTGTTGATAGTGAAATCCCGCGACATTGGAAAAAAGTGCGGATCTCGAGGAAATAAATTGCCTTTGCATCGTCGGTAGAACACAGTGTGATGCGGCCATGTTTGGTATAGTCCTTTGAAAAGGTGACGAGCCCCTGAATTGAATGTGATACTAAGCACTCCTATTGAACTACAATAACCACAGCAGAGATAAAACCTCGCGCGTAAAGGCAACCGCGAAATCCGAATGCCCTACAGTGCGCAAATTATACGAACCGCTTTGGCACCACTACTCTGTAGGCCAGCGGTCCATCACCTGTCGATAGTGAAAATTGTCAATTGTGTGTGGAATTCTTTTTTGTGGATTTCTTTAGTAGGCCTATTGTATATTTAGTTTCTTGCCAAGATGGCACAAAAATCTTACAAGAACATGGCCGATATTTTGGCTGAGATTCAGAGAAGGTCGGATGTTGAAATTTTCTGAGGACTCATCCGACTCTTGAGAGTGGCAGCTCAGAGGAAGATGCCAGTTCCCGCTGTGTGTAGATCCTGTTCACTTATAAGTATTTTGTATTTCTTTCTAATGGCTCGTTTTTGTGTATAAAAGCCCATCCTAAGCACTGCCAACCAAACGAAACACACTTCTCCACTTCACCAACGTAATGCTAACAGACGCTAACAGATGCTAACAGATGCTAACCAAACAAATGACATGTCATATGAAAGCAGAGGCTCTCAGGACTAGACAAAAAGGGAAATTTGCAACCACATTTACATTAATACTGCAGTACAAAACGCAGGTCAAAACGTCCAAATAAATAAATCAAAAGTGCAAACAGTACTGCATTACTCAAGCTCCAAATATATTTTTTCAAATAATTGTTGTAGTCTGCACTTGTTCAAATAGTTGTTACAGTTGTTTTATTGCTGCTTATATTTGTGACTGTTTTCATGAAACTACTCCATGTTGAGACAAAATGATACATTTTGTTGTTGTTTTCATTGATGTTAATTATACATATAAATGCACAATGGTACAAACTGATGAAGCACAAGGTAAATGTTATATCTAAATGCTCCAGTTGATGGTATTACACTTGTCTAATGGACATAAGTTGTATTTTCCAACCAGTTTCCATGGGAAGTGGAAAGTAACCCAAAATGAGTGTCCGCTTGGTTGTATCCTTTACATAAACCTTTGTAGAGCTTTGCGGCCCTTTGTTCAAAATTCTATCAAATTTGATAAATAAGTTAGCTCAAGAATTTACTGAAGGTATCAATGGCATTCTGTCTGCATGGCAATCATTGTTGGCGATAAGGTTTATCCTTTGTTTAAATTAGGGGGGATATTCAGGCCCGAGGATAAGAAATTCACATTTCTCCCACTGGTTGATGTCCAAGTTTACTCAGGCATAGTGGACAGACACAACATTTTATTACACTGGGAATAGATCTCTGAAGGTGCCATAAGGTTCCAAGGACACCAAGAGACATGCAATATGAACGTATTTTATTGTTGAGTAATTTTTCAGGTCAGGGTTGTTTAAGAGGTTAAAGAAGTCGCAGTATTTGCATCCATCAAAGGTTATAGGATGAAATAAAATAAATGTATAATTTTTAACAACTCCCCAATTTCTTTTTTAAGTTGCCATGAAGGTATAAGGTCTTGTTATGTTACAATTTTTTTAAACATATTCTTTATATATATTACAGTTATACTCAACATAATAGCGCCTGTCAGTTTTGCTGTAAGAATTATTTAAACCGGGCGTTAACGCAAACAATTTTAAAACAGCAGGCATATCTTATTTTTTATCGCGGCGATTAACCGCTCTTTTGGGCTTTTGCCACACGTTGTTCATTTATCACCTGCTGTTCTTAGTAACAACTACGTTACGTTAGAAAAACTTACAACACCATAACCGGATTCTAGCTACACACCGGAAACAAATCAACAAAGGCACCACGCCGACACCTAATGACTTCATCGTTGCCGCGCAAGCAGCAATGGATACGGAGCGGTTTTAGTGAAAAACTCCTTAAAGTGTGTGTGTGTTGTGTTGTGTGGTGTTGTGTGTGTGTGTGTGTGTCGTGTGTGTGGCTGTGTGTTGTGTGTGTGGTGTGTTGGTGTGTGTGGTGTTGGTGTGGTGGTGTGTGGGTGTGTGTGTGTGGTGTGTGTGTGGTTTGTGTGTCACTTCTGTTCGAGCCTGCTGCCACGAGAGTTCAATGTTGTCATTGAGCTGTTATGTCTTTTTGACCAAATCGCAGTTCAGGCCCTGGGACCTAGTCCACTTTGGGAGGGGCCACTCAGTTACCTCCCCTCTAGACAAATAGACTTGGTTGCGACGTTGGACTGTGTTTATTTGAGTGAATGAGAGGTTTGCAGGCGCACAGCTCAGGCTTGCCGGCTGCAGGTGCTGCAAGGGAACTTTTATAACGCAATATTGTTTATTCCCCGCAGTGATCAGCCCGAGACAGCTCCCGAAACTCGTTAAACAGACCAAGGGAATTCTCCCCGACATCTGCCCACATTACGCCTCCGCCACCGTGTGTGTGGTGTGTCGTTGTGTGTTGTGTGTGCTCGTGTGTGGGTGTCGTGCTGGGTGGTGTGTGTGTGTGTGTGTGTGTGTGTTGCTGTATGTCGTGTGTGTGTGTGTGTCGTTGTGTGCGCGCTGTGTGTGTAGTTAGTAGGCGTTATTCGATAGCCTGTCGGTGTAATGTGGATAGGCTCGTATGGTAAGAATATTCAACTGGTTTTAAGTGAATAAATTCTATAGTACTTTCCCCATTTCCAAGTTTATGTGAGAAAAGTTCAGGGACTTTTAGACAAAAAAAGTGTTGATTTATCGCGATTTGATCGCCGGAGTAAAGTCTATTACATTCAATGCGATTCAATCGCCGCACTGAACATATATTTAAGCAGCTTGAAAGATCCATATTTATATTCAGAATTACAATTGAAGACATTAAACACAAAAGGTCAAACATTTTAAGATGTAGAAATACAGAACATAAAACTATTTAATATGTAGAAATACAGAACATAAAACTATTTAATATGTAGAAAAACAGAACTTAAAATGATTGAATATGTAGGAATACAGAACCCCAGAGGGGTTTAATAATCATCCTTCATTTTGAAGCCCGGTAAAAGTGTCTGAAGACGGGAAGGGCAAGTGTGTTTTAGTGTTTTAGTTTTTTTTAATGTGCTTAAGCAATATGATTGGATTTCCAACTCAAAATAAAAGGATTGATTTAAAGTGATATCATAATGTACAGAAGAGAAGCAACCTGATCCCCTGGACACAGGCCCCGCGAGAGAGCCTGAGATCGGCAGCTATCATCACTCTCATCATCAACACACTTCCCTCCAGCTGCTTGAGCCGCCATCAGCTTCCCCTAATTACTCATTCTAGTTTTTCATTGTTCGTTAAGGCTGCGCATCATGGCTAGTGGCCTGTCATGAGGGATTCGCTGTAAAGCTCTGGCCTCACTCTTCAGCTCCACATCTCCTACTGTCTTGACACGAGCTGGACCCTGATACCAATGCACTCTGCCGGATCAGGCGCCGTCGAAGCCCCTTCCGCTCATCTGCCTCGGACCTGGGACGTCCACACTAGTACACTGGAAACTCTCAGGTACAGATTATCTACCCAAAGACTGCCACAAAAGTTTGCAACTCAGGACCGACTTTTTAACACCCTACTGACCCACTGGTTTTGAGGATCACGTCCCTACCAACTGCAGCCTACACCTCTTACTCAGCTCCGACTACTCCCCGTACTTGCCATCCGCGCCACCATCTCCTTATCCCCTCACGCAGTCCCGCGCCTTGCACTGGTCCATAATTACACTTGTCCCTGTTTATCTGGCATGTGCAAATTAAGTATTTGAAAAGGTTGCATTCGCACACTCCTTCTCACGTGCGCACACCTCGCTCTCACCTCTCCTGATTAACAGGACAGTTGTTAAAGACGACGCATTACACACAAAACTGCGACGTCACCCGCTCTTATGACTCAATCAACAGGTCCCCCTCCTACCCTAGGCCCCACCTCTACTAAATATTACTATTTTGCTGGCAGCAGGACAATGACAGGGCATTCACACATGCGCGCCCCACACCCCCACAATACATCGCAACACCCGCGACTTTGCCTCTATCCTTGCAACGCACACACACCACACTCACACACACTCTACCACACACCACACCCACACCACACACCACCCCCCCACCACCACACCACCACACCCCCACCCCACCCACCCACACCACACACACCACCCCACACACCCCACGCACTCCCTTTGTTCGCGTCCGGTCGCCCTCCCAGGCCTCCCAGCCACCTCCTTGCGCGCACCCGAACCACCCGCGACCGCCCGGCGCCGCCGGAATTTATTCCTTCGCATCCTTAATTATAAGACTGAAAAACCAGAACATGCTGTATAGCTCACACGACTAACATAATTTGATCATTTAGAGATCAGAGCAAACTATAACGATTGTGAACTATCAAAGTCGCTATCTTAACACACTAAAACAAACGTCTTTACTATAATAACCATAACTTATTTTACATACACCACCTTATTCACTTTCTACTCTCACCAGTGACTATTATTGACTCCGTTTTCACGACAATGTTACTTCAGTCGTCTCGCTCCTGTTCAGCATCAAACTTTTTACCACCTAATGTATAACCCACTTTGAGATGATTCAACTGCTCATAACTTCCATTTGCCTCATACACCTACTCAGAAAAGTTGCCACGTAAAACACATCTAGTACATTTTCTTTGATTTGTGTTGACGGGCTGACTTCCTGCTCCACCTGCTCTGTCGGACTGCTGTTGACGCTCTGGCCTAGTCTCAGCTCCCACTCCTCTATCTGAAAGAGCTCGGACCTGAGTACACCATTGATCTGCAGGATCAGGCAGTGAAAGTGCTCTCCTGCTGGACTGGGAGCTTCACCTGTACCACTTGGATAACTCTTAGTCTAGGGTCTAGGGGTTAAATGCTGTCTTTGGCTCTGTTCTTCATCATGAGAGGAGGATCCAGGGTAGGGGCTATCTCTCACACTGTTGGTGTAGTATGTGTGGTTGTGTGTGGTGTGTGTGTGTGTGTGATGAGTGTTGTGTGTGTGTGTGTGTGTGTGTTGTGTGTGTGGTTGTGTGCTGATGTGTCTCGCGCGTCTGTTGTGTAGGTTGTCTGGTCTGCCTGGTCACACAGGATGGCTGCTGCTCTCTGGCCTCCCGCCTCTGCAGCTACCAACCGTCCCATCTGATGAGAGCTGACCTGAGCTCCAATCACCAGGAGGACTCAGCAGGACGCTCACGCCTGCTTCTGCTGTCCTGGAGGATCCCCTCTGGACCACCCTGAACATCCTCAGCGTCTATGGACCCGAGACAGTCACCACTCGAAGGGACATGCTCCTTACAAGCAAAAAATAAAAACAAAACACCTCGGTTTCAACCCGTGCTAAATTCCAGTGGCTTTTGAAAAGGCAGCTGTTAAACTTATGTGGAGACACCAGCCTATGGAAGGTGGATGTTTCAACATGTCTTGCTCCACTTTGTTCCCCTAGTGTGGAGCACGTGGAGTGTGGAGACTGAAACCAGCTCTAAAGAAGTGTTAAGTGTATAAGTATTGTTTCATCACAAAACACAAACTTACATACTTCGACACTTGTCCATCCCACACAGCAGGAGGTGACGTCCGTTTAATCAATCCTCATCTGGGCGATGAAGATGATGACTGCACATCATCGATCAGCTATTATAATACATAATTGTTTCATTTTGTCTATATTCAGGTTATTACCATCCAGCACCACATTCGGAAACGTACTGAATATAAAGAACACAAACCCAAATCACACCAACGCACCGGCACCGGCTTCTTCCATAATCTAATTGATATCTTATTATTTAGTCATTAAGAGAACATGTTTTGAATGAGCTTATTTTATCTTCGATCCAAACTAGAGCGGGTGATGACTGCTTATTGAAATAATGATCAAGAGGATGATGATTGATAATTAATTATCAATCGTATTTAGCAGCCCCTATCCTGTCTGTTTCTTCCCGTCAGATGCCTGTTGAACTCACACTGGACCACCACACCCACCAAACAACTCCTCATCTGTCTGAGCGGCAACAGAAAAGGTGCAGTGTGGGTGAAGAGACACAGTCGCTATCCGGTAACCAGAGAGATTTGAATATTCGGTACCACAGGTGTGTTGTACGGAGGGTCTGACTGCGCCGTTGTTACTGGGACGGATAGAGTGTGGAT
>OLKM01000382.1:253886-267136 GCA_900291075.1 Melanogrammus aeglefinus | reverse complement strand
TTTCAGGTTTTATTTTCTTTTCTACTCATCTTTCTTTCCTATGTCATTAAAAGACAAAAGCTGCTCTTGAATTCTAGAAGAGTTCTTGAGTCTGGCTGTGAGTTTGCGCGCATGCTATGTGTAGGCTGAATCGCAATCGTATCCCTCTCTGGCGAACAGAATGTTGCAGCAGGCAAAAAAATAAATAATAATAATAATAATTAATTCAGATTATTAATTTATCTGCATCGAGACGGAATCATTCTAGTGACAATCGCGATGCATCGAAGAATTGATTATTTTTCCCACCCCTATTCTTTACCCATAAAAAACTACAGTCAGTGTTAAATTGGGCTGATTTACCTTTGAGCATTTCCTATTAGGCCTATACTGTGTAAAACGCTGTTTATAATTAATGTTAGTATCAAGAAAAGAAAGACCCACCAGTGGGGGGAGATCTTATGTTTTATTTATGTTTTTGTTAAAATGCAAACGTGCATGAGGCAGAAAATGTCCAACAGCGCCCCCTGGGGCCACACTTTTTGGTGGGTCGCAGAATTTGGTGTAACACTGGTTTTATCACATAACCAGGTAAGTTAACCCAGGGTTTGCAGTAACCCTAGGTTTTCCGTTCCAAAATGAACACAGTATATTAGTTACTATAAAACTATGCCCTCGGAATCAAACCTGTGGTCGGGAGGCAGGTTTTGCGCAGGTTAAGTTTGGAACATAACCCGGTTTTAGGTATTTAAACCTCTGCGTTCACCGCAGATTTCATGTGTTCACAATGGAATGCCCTTTCGATGAGAGGCCTGTTTATATCGGAGCGCAAATTATTCATGCAATTTACCACCAGGAGGAGGATAAGAAGTCTTCACTGCAATAATTCCATGTTCAGTACTTAAATAGAATCCACAGAAACAATATGGAGTTGTGTTTGTGTCCATGTCCCCAGTCTGCTATGGATGAGGAGAGAGAGGAGGGAGGACCTATCTCTAAAACCACTCTGTCTGGGGAACATGGCCGCCAGAGCAAAGCTAAGAGGTAAGAAGAGGATCTTTCTCTGTCTGTGACTGTTGCCTCAGAGCTCAGCAGTGATCTATCATGACTCCATCACCTATCTGTGTAAAAGCTGTGTGTGTGTTGTGTTAAAGCCCAGAGCAGCAGGAGAGAGCAGACTCCCCTGGAGCCAGCTGTGTCTCCATGAAGAGTGACTGGTCTCTGGGTCATCCTCCTGACCTTAAAGATGGACGCCCCTCCAGAGAGGAAGGGTGAGGATTTGTCAAAGATAATAAAGATAATACAGCATCTATGAAACATCCCCAAATCCTGGCTCGTATTTTTCTAGAAGGAGGCAGGAGAGAGCAGACTCCCCTGGACCCAGCTGTGTCTCCATGAAGAGTGACTGGTCTATGGGTCATCCACCTGACCTTAAAGATGGACAACCCTCCAGAAAGGATAGGTCGGAGTTTCAAACAAACCAGCTGTTTTACTGACTGATATTCACAAGTCAGGAGTAATAAAGATAAAATGATTGTGTGTGTGTGTGTGTGTGTGTGTGTGTGTGTGTGTGTGTGTGTGTGTGTGTGTGTGTGTGTGTGTGTGTGTGTGTGTGTGTGTGTGTGTGTGTGTGTGTGTGTGTGTGTGCAGGCGACACCAGGAGAGGTCAAAGGTTACCAGTGCTCAGTCTGTACAGCAGCATCAAGCAGAGCTGATCAAGGTGTGTAAATAAAAAAAAAAGACATTTAACCTCAGCTCTGAAAAGGGGCACCCTAAAGGGAGGGGGGGAGGGGGGCAGAGGTCGATTCCATGGGCCAATCACTGACAGGGGCCACTCAGAGAACACCAATATTATTATTAATATTATTATAATAATTGTTATTATCATCATATTTAAGTTAATATATTTCAAATGAAAATGTTATCTATTAAAACATAACAATTGAAACAAACAAGGGGTTTGTTTCTCCCTCTTTGGCTAAATGTTCATTATAGTCTTTATATTTCACCCCTCTCTCTTTATTGCATGATTCAGTCTTACGTGGATCCAGTTTTCAGCACAGAGTCTCGGTTTGTTACAAGCAGTAAAGACGGAGAACCGACTAGTAGTCAGATTGACATGTCGTCGTTGAAGAAGAAGTCTGGGGATCAGAAACAGAAAGCTGAGAGGGAGGAAAAAGGCCAACAGTTGGTCACCCAGTTTATACAAAGAAAGGTTTTACATATTCACCTTTCTTTGGTCCCCAGTAACATGGAGCTACCTAGTGAATCATAGAATCATATATCAATTATATAGTTCTTCATCAAACGTGAAATTCATAAATATGACTTAATAAATGATGGAGACAGGTGGATGAAACGGGAAGTCTGTTTACTGGGGAAGTTTGCAGCAGCAAGGCCAACAATCCATTTTTTCTACTTAAAGTGTAATTCCGGTGAAAATTGAAGCCGGGGTCTTTTTCAGCATTAAAAGCCATAAAATAAGCCCTCCAGTCACTTTATTTTCGTTGATAATCGAGCATAGAGCTTGCCCAAAGTTGCCCGGAGCAATTTAACATTCCAATGTCATTGGCTAGGGGCCAACAAATTTAAAACAGCCAAGTATCAAGAGTCGAGATTTTTAAGTTAAATTGGTTGGTGCCTCTTTTATATTATTTACGGTAGCCGGTAATTTACTGATGTGGACTTCCTGGAAACATGGACCTAAGGCACAGACTTGGAAAACAGAATTTTCTAAGAAACTCCCGGTAAGCTAACAAAGTTGTTGATGCTTCGTTTTATGTGTAGGAGGGACCCTAATCATGCTACTGCAGAGGTTTGGTGCCATTTTGAGCAATATTTGTGGTTAAAAAAATGCAGATTTGGAAGCGTTCGCGGTGCACCTAACCAATAACATGGAAGCCATTTGGGCTGTTACATTGCTCCGGGCAACTTTGGGAAAGCTCTATACTAGATTATCAACAAATAAAAGTGTCTGGAGGGCTTATTTTATGGGTTTTCATGAAGAAAAAGCCGGAATTACACTTTAACTACGATACAGCCAGGTGCCAGGTGCAGCCTTACTAGCAAACATATGGACTGGCAAACATAAAATAACACTGAATTTCAATGAATTGAGGAAAGCCTTTTTGCCAGAAACAATAGTAATGAGAGATGCCACCTCTGACATTCACCAATGGTCAATGACAGCAGGCTAAGTATTAGGTACTTAGCACTAGGCTACACTAGAGCTACCAGTCTATTAAAGTACGGGTTGTCAAATGGGTTTTCTAGACTGGTGGGTGGTCTAAGCTGGAGGCCCAACATATTCTTTTAATGCCCTACATAAGCATTAAAAGCATCTCTTGTGGAGCTCATAATCTCCAGGCTTCTCTCTTTAGACCAGCGGATCGTAAATCTAGGACAGGTGCTTCTGATGTCCTCAATTAGTTCAGAGTAAAGTTCTCCTTGATGTTGGTTGTGTTTCAGAGGGCTGAGGAGAACGCACACGCTTTTCTAGACAAGGAGCTGAAGAAGCTCTGGAGGGATCTCTTCTCAGATTACCCACAATGCTCAGAGAGTCAGAGGGAGGAGGAGGAGGAGGTGGATGGTAAGAACGAGGAGCAGAGGAGGCGCGCCATAGAGGGAGTGGTAGACATCACAAAGCTCTGCCTGATGGAGATGAACCAGGAGGAACTGGCCGACTCACTGTGGAGTGGTAAGATACTCTTATTTTGAAAATACAGAATACTCCTATTGAAGGCAGATTAGATATTTATTTTTATTTTGAAAGAAAAGAAACTGTTATTTTATATAACACTGATAAAATACTTTTACTATGAAGAGCAGTAGAGGACTCTTAATTTGTTCATACTGAAGTAGATCAAGGTAGATCATTTCTAAACGTCTTTCTTTTGCGGTAATTGTCGGGGTATCAGGTTAAATGGTATGATCCAGATATGTAGGGTCATTGGCGGTCTATCAGGTAAAATGGTTTGATCCAGATATGTCAGGTTATTGTGGGGGTATCAGGTTAAATGGTTTGTTCCAGATATGCACGATTATTGTGAGGGTATCAGGTTAAATGGCTTGATCCAGATATGTAGTGTTATTGTGGGAGCATCAGGTTATATGGTTTGATCCAGAAATGTAGGGTTATTGTCGGGGTATCAGCAGATAAACAGCAGAATAACTCAGTGGAAGAGATGCACCACTTTCTTGTTATATCAGGATAGCAAGTCACTTTTCACTGATACTCAACAACGATAGCACTACTAAGCAAGATATAAGATTCCCATAAAGTAACGGTTACAATACTTTTGTCATATTGCTTGGAAATATGTATAGTTTGTGTCTTCTGATTTGTGATTTAGGAGCTCTTTCTGTCCAGTGCCAGCATAAACTCAAGTCTCACCTGAAGAAGAAGTTCCAGTGTGTGTTTGAGGGAATCGCTAGAGCAGGACAGCCGACACGTCTGAATGACTTCTACACAGAGCTCTTCATCACAGAGAGAGGCAGGGGAGAGGTCAACCAGGAACATGAGGTCAGACTGATTGAGAAGACTTCCAGGAAGCCAGCCAATGAGGAAACACCAATCAGATGTGAAGACATCTTTAAGCCCTTACCTGGACAAGATAAACCAATCAGAACAATAATGACAACCGGAGTGGCCGGCATTGGTAAAACAGTCTTAACACATAAATTCACTCTAGACTGGGCTGAGGGCAAAGCCAACCATGACATACACTTCACATTTCTCCTCACTTTCAGAGAGCTGAATTTACTGACAGGGAAAGAGTTTAGCTTAGTGGAACTTCTGCATCAGTTTTCTGTTGAAACAAAAGAATCAGGAATCTACAGATACGACCATGACCAAGTAGTCTTCATCTTGGATGGTCTGGATGAGTGTCGACTTCCTTTGGACTTCCAGCATAACCCCATCTGGACTGATATCACAGAGCCGACCTCATTGGATGTGCTTCTGACAAACATAATCAGGGGAGTCCTGCTTCCCTCTGCTCGCATCTGGATAACCACACGCCCTGCGGCAGCCAATCAGATCCCTGCACAGTGTGTTGACATGGTCACAGAGGTGAGAGGGTTCAATGACCCACAGAAGGAGGAGTACTTCAGGAAGAGATTCAGAGAGGGGACACTGGCCAGCAAAATCATCTCTCACGTCAAGAAATCTCGAAGCCTCCACATCATGTGTCACATTCCAGTCTTTTGTTGGATCACTGCTACAGTTCTGGAGGACTTCTTCAAAACAACCCAGAGAGGAGAAGAGGTGCCCAAGACCGTGACTCAGATGTACAGCCACTTCCTGAGGGTTCAGTCCATACAGGGGGACAGGAAGTATCACGGGAAATCGGAAACTGATCCACATTGGAGTTCGGAAGAGCAGGGAGATAGTCTTTTCTCTTGGGAAACTGGCTTTTAACCAGCTGGAGAAAGGCCAGCTGATCTTCTACGAGGCAGACTTGGCAGAATGTGGCATCGATATCATAGCAGCCTCAGTGTACTCAGAGAGATGTTCACCCAGATCTTTAAAGAGGAGTGTGGGCTGTACCAGGACATGGTGTTCTGTTTTGTCCATCTGAGCATCCAGGAGTTTCTCGCTGCCCTTTATGTGTTTCTGTCCTACATCAACACTGGTGTGAATCTGCTCTCAGAAGAACAACCAACTTCCAGGGAAGATGAACTCCTCCTCTATCAGAGTGCGGTAGGTACGGTAAGGCCTTACAGAGTGAGAACGGACACCTGGACTTGTTTCTCCGCTTCCTCCTGGGCCTCTCTCTAGAGACCAATCAGATGCTCCTACAAGGTCTGCTGGGACCAGGAGGAAATACATTCCTGGGCAATCTCACTAAAAACTTTCTGTCGGGACAGACAGGAAGAAGGTCACGGAGCAATACCCAAATAGTCCATTACATCAAGCAGAAGATAGGTGGAGATCTCTCTCAAGAGAGAAGCATCAATCTGTTCCACTGTCTGAATGAGCTGAACGACCGTTCTCTAGTGGAGGAGATCCAACTTTACCTGAAATCAGGAAGTATCTCCAGAGAATCTCTCTCATCTGCTCAGTGGTCAGCTCTGGTCTTCATCTTACTTTCATCAGAAGAGGAGCTTGACGTGTTTTACCTAAAGAAATACTCTGCTTCTGAGGAGGGTCTTCTGGGGCTGCTGCCAGTAATCAAAGCCTCCAAAACATCTCTGTAGGTTCACTTATAGCATGTTTTATAGCATGTAACACAATATTCATAATACTAGAATATAAAAGTTAAAATAACATACAAAACATGTTTGTAGGCACACTTTTTTTTACGATACACACAAAACATTGTACACATACATTACGATACATTTTTCATAACTACAAAACAACTGTTATTAGGGGTCCTAAGAAATCCATTGGAACCCTATTGTAATCATTAGTATTATTATTTTTTTCCTGACGAAATCGGCCATATCTCAAAAACTGGATGGGCCAGAAGGTGGAGCTTTAACAAGCCTTTGAAGTGCATCATACTCAACAGGCTGCCATTTCCACTAGGAAGGTGCAATATGGATGAAACTTGTTATGCACCATTTGTCATGATGAACAACTTTCACACATAACCCATACAGTCAGACAATTTGGATATAGTGCAGTGACCCCAACTTTACCAAACACCTAATATATAACTAACATTTAAAGATCTAATGTATAATCATTTGTTAAAATATCAGAAAAGTCTAATAAAACATTTAATCACGGTTCCATCTGTTTTTTTGGTGTGCAAAGGCTTAATGGCTGTATGCTGTCAGAGAGATGCTGTAAAGCTCTGGCCTCAGTTCTCAGTTCCAACTCCTCTAGTCTGAGAGAGCTGGACCTGAGTACCAATGATCTGCAGGATTCAGGAGTGAAGCTGCTCTCTGCTGGATTGGAGAGTCCACACTGCACACTGGAAACTCTCAGGTCAGTTTAACTCAAGTGCAACAGTTACACGACAAGGTTCCGTTTCAGAAGACTTTACCGACTACCTCCTGGTTTGAGAATCACTCTTAAATGACGTCAAACTATATCAGCTAATAACTCAGTATCTTTGATGACCATATGTATCAGAGTGGTACAACTGGATGTATTACACCTTGTTTATGTGGGATGCGAAAATTAAAAGTTGAAAAGGTATCCCAAATTGGCCATTGCAACATTCCAATTATACTCACATAATACAATAATAGTGCCTTCCCACAATCGCCTGTATCCCTTTGACAGTGGTAGTTAAGATATGAAGTCTCAGTTTTTGCATCCATCAAGTTATTGGTTTGATAAACTAAATGTATGATTTTCATAGGAAGAACTCAACAATTTCTATTTTTTGTTGCCATGACTATATAAGGTCTTTGTTATGTTATCGTTTTATACATATATTCTTTAAAATATATATTTTTCATCAGAATTTCAATTGAAAACATAAAATACAGAACATGGTTATACAATTTAAGATGAAGAAATACAGAACATATGTAGAAGTACAGAACAACACAGTGAGCAGTATTCTAGATGAAGGGCAGTGCGTCTAGTGTCCTGATTCGAGACCCACGAAGATGCGCTGCTTGATAGGCAGGAAGGGGCATCAATGCACTACTTCGTGTTTCAAACCTATTTATAATTTTATGTGCTAAATAGCCTATATGATGAAGTGTTGAATATGACTCATGACTTCACAAGCATTATGCCTATGTATCTGCAAATGATTGATTCTGGGTGTGTTCTCTGCCTGTGTGCTTGGTCTTTGAGAATGAACGTTATCTGTCTATCATTCAGTTCTGATGTATCGGGAGTGAACCGCCCACTGACGCTGCCCACCGTGTCCATGAGAATACACCTTGTACAGGTGGTGCGTCGTGGCAGCGACCACACCGGCCAGCAATTTCACAGTTCATGTATTTAGGGAGTCAATGTCAAATTTGCCCTAGACGGCTAATCTACGCAATCATACTTATTTAACGTAAAGTAGAGTGGGATACAGCAGAACCGCTTGCAAAGGACAAAGAAGTTTGCATCATTAGGAACATCGTGTGGTACAGACAGAGACAGACACGTGGCGCTCGCACAGTCGCTTTCTTATTCGATAATGCCGGCATTAATTGTCTGGTGGATTTCAAGGCAGAGTAAATCGGGAGGTAACTTGGCCTCAAGCATAGAACCATGAGCACTAATCCATCTTACATGATCGCCAACTCTCAGCCAGCTTTTCATTTTATTGCGTGTTTTCACTGAGCTACAGGAGTAGCGGTTTGGGTTCGCAAAAGTGTGGTAAGGATTGAAGTTTCACCGCCCAATTGTGGGCGTGACCCGGACTGATAGGCCGTACTCTGTTTGTGCCCCGTCTCAGTACTTCTCCGTTGGGTACTGAGAGCGCTGATAAGGCGTGCCGGAAAATTCATGATTACAGCAACACCCCCTCGTCGTTGATTGGTCGACAGAATCGTCATTCCGGTGACGTGGATAAAACAGACAAACAAACCTGATAAACTCTTTGAAACACATCAAGACTGGAAACCATATACGACGCCGGTAAAGCAAAATCCCCAGAAGCCCGATCCATGAGAGTTCCCCAGCTAACACCATACCGGAGGCGCACAGAGCTTTGGCTGTGAATATTATATACAAATTATATTATATACTATATTATCTATAGAAGCTCCGGATTGCAAACGGCAGCATCACTTCACTCCTCCATGCTGCAGTTCACCCCGGACTGCACTGAGTTTGACGGTTGGAATGCTGAGAACATGTCACGTAAAACGCTTGCTGTGGACGGAACCAAGGGATGGTGGAGACGTTCCTCTCTGCCTTCTCTCTCTGCGCGCTGCTATGATGTCACATTGTTTACCGTAGCCTGCCGCGGCGATCGACTATCGGCCTACCATGAAAGGGTAACTTGTTGGCGGTGAACGCGCACCTCGGAACTGAGCTGGGCTGTACCGCCCCTTCCCTGACCGGACCTGCGGCGAGGCCGTACCGGTAACCGCACCCTGCAGTGGAAACGCGGCATAAATGTGTTGGCTATTGTTGTGTACTGTCTGTATGTATTCCTTTCTTATTTGTAAAGCGTCTTTGAGTATTTAAAAAAGCTCAATTATTATTATTATTATTATTATATGGGGCCACATTCCAAATGAGCACGCCTGAGCATCCTCGTAGCGCTCGTTTTACACAGAACGCAAGTTTTAGCCACTGAGGGACGATAGGCAGGCTAGGGGAACTCATATTATTGTTAGAAAACCTCATAAAGTGAGACTTTCATGCCATCGGACCTTTAAAGAAAGAAGCCTAGAGATTGATTGAGAGTGTTGAAGTCTCTGTTTAGCTCCGCATTCCTCCGCTTCGTTAGGTCTGACTCTGTTCACACAGAGTTCAGGATCCCTACAAAGACCATCAGGCAGGCGACTGCTGAAGGAAGTTTGAATGTTCACAATCATCTCCTTGAGCTCACTTCCCTGATCTCTGACATATGCACGCAGCGAGAGATCGGACGCGCGCTTAGCATCACGGACGTACTCCCCTCCAGTGTTGGCCCATGGCAGCCCTGTGCTGTTCGTTAGCTACACCATGTTTCTCCTGTGAGCTGGTTGGATCTTTTAAGCACTTTTAATCTCAGTTCCTAACATGCTCTGTTTATTGTGTGCAAAGGCTGAATGGCTGTGGTCTGTCAGAGGAATGCTGTGAAGCTCTGGCCTCAGTTCTCAGCTCCAACTCCTGATAGTTGAGAGAGCTGACCTGAGTAACCAATGATTGCAGGATTCCAGGAGTGAAGCTGCTCTCTACTGCGACTGGGGAGTCCACACACTGGTAATACTGAACTCTCAGGTATAGTTATAACTCAATGTGTGCAAACAGTTACACCACAAGGTTCAATATCAGAAGACTTTTAAAACAACTATCACCCCCTGGTTTGAGAATTACTCCTAAATGACGTCAACTATTCGGCTAATAACTCGTACCTTTGATGACAATTTAATTTTGAGTGGTCCGTTAGAATTTAACACATTGTTGTTGTGGTGGTATGCAAATGAAAAATCTGAAAAGTAATCCCAAAACTTGCGCCCCATACACACGACCCCGAGAGTTGCCATTATTTGCACACCACTCACGAAGCATAAACCATATACCCCACTCCTACGACTCCCTTGGTGGCGGTGCCAGGCCGTTTCCCCCGGATCTCCCAGGATCCTTTGTGGCACCCGGAACACGGCGACCACGGCTGTGATCACCACAATATCATTTTCATAGGAATAACTCAACAATCTTTTTTTTTCAAAAGCTATGACGATATAAGGTCTTGGTTATGTTAGAATATTTTTGAGCATACATATATTTTTAAAATTATTTTATCTTCAGAATTTCAATTTGGAAATACAGAACAATATGTAGAAATACTAACAACCTAAATGAATATGTAGGAAATAGAGAACAAAATAATACGATTGAAAATCAAAGTTATAATATTATATAAAAGGTATCTGTAGGCACACTTATAACATGTTTTACAATGCACACAACACAATATACTGCTATAAAAGTTATATAACGCTACATTTTTCAGAAATACAGAACAAATGTTATTAGGATTGTTGTTTGTATCAACATTTTACACGGTTCCTAACACTGTTTATTTTATGTAAAGGTTGAGTGGCTGTCAGCTGTCAGAGAGATGCTGTGAAGCTCTGGCCTCAGTTCTCGGCTCGGACTCCTCTTGTCTGACGAGAGCTGGACCTGAGTACGCAATGTCTGCAGGATTCAGGCAGAAGTGAAGCCTGCTCTCTGCTGGACTGGGAGGAGCCCACACTGTAACTGGAACTCGTCTCAGGTCAGGGTTAGGGTCAAATGGTGTCTTTTGGGTCTGTTTAAATAGTAGGAGGGATCCAGGACTAGCTGGGCTGTGATTAAAGACTGTGTGGTGTGTGTGTGTGTGGTGTGTGTGTGTGTGTGTGTTGTGTGTGGTGTGTGTGTGTGTGTTGTGTGTGTGTGTGTGTGTGGTGTGTGTGTGTGTGTGGTGTGTGTAGGTTGTCTGGCTGCCCTGGTCACCGAGGAAGGCTGTGCTTCTCTGGCTCCGCTCTGAGCTCCAACCCCTCCCATCTGAGAGAGCTTGGACCCTGAGCTACAATCACGCAGGAGAACTAGACTACGCGCTCTCTGCTTGGACTGGGAGAATCCACGCTGGAGACTGGACACTCTCAGGTATGGAGAGGACAGCTCACCACCTGCTGCTAGATTCAGTAATTTGAAAAGGCAGCTGTAACTTATGTTGTGTAGAATGTGATGAGACAGCAGATGATGAAGGTGAATGTTTCAACATGCTGCTGTCACTTTGTTTTCCCCGCGTGTGGAGCACGGTGGAGTGTGGAGACTGAAAACCAGCTCTAAAGAATGTTTAAGTGTCCTTTGAATTCATCAACACAACACAACTCACTATTTGAGATGGAAAGTCCATCCACACAGCAGGAGGTGACGTCGGTTCTTTTAGATCCTTCTGGGAATGAAGATGACTGTTGACATCATGTATGTTACGTATGCAAAAATGTACACGATCACAATCACAATTAATCCTACATGTATCAAATCCAATAGCTATTATGTGTGTATTGTATGTTCTATTAGAATAAAGTGTTATTATTGTTATGAGTATTGTTATGATTTTCTTACATTATCATTGTTATTATGATTATTTTCATTTTTAATATTGTTATAATTGGGTCTATTAAAAATAATACTAAACGGTTTCGTTATACGTAACAATTTATGCATTTTCTGGAGGAAATGTATTTTCTAGTTTAATTTATTACTATCATTAGAACATTAGACATAACATCATAATATTCAGGATACTATTAATCATAATTATACATGCATAATATATTATTATTATTATTTTTAACATTAGACATAACCCTAACCTTAAAATGAAACATGTATTTCATCTATGATTTCCGCTAGAATGCCATTATTGTCTTTATGGGTGAAGCTGTTTGTTACAATATAATAATCTTATAATCTTCCGTCAGATGCCTGAGAAGTCACACTGGACCCAAACACAGCCAACAAACGACTCTCTCTGTCTGAGGACAACAGAAAGGTGACGCATGTTGAAAAGAACCAGTCGTATCCGGATCACCCAGAGAGATTTAACATCTGTGAGCAGGTGTTGTGTAGGGAGGGTCTGACTGGCCGCTGCTACTGGGAGGTAGAGTGGGAAGTAGATGTTCGTATGGGAATGACATACAGAGGGATCTCAAGGGGAACAGCGGGTAATGACAGCGGGCTTGGATGGAACAACAAGTCCTGGGTTCTTCTTTGTCATGATGGTCGTTACGATGCCCTTCACGACGAGAGTCTCAGAGCCATACGTCTCCCCTCGGCTCGCTCTAACAGAGTAGGAGTGTATCTGGACCGGCCTGCTGGCTCTCTGTCCTTCTACAGAGTGTCCCAGGTGGGAGGAGGGTCCTCAGACACCACTGACACACATCACACCTTCCAGTCCACGGTTCAAGACCAGGAGGTCCTCCCCCTGGGTTTAAGTTACGTAAGCTTGGTTCTTCAATGTCTCTGTGTCCATTGTAGACACACACACACACACACACACACACACACACACACACACACACCACACACACACACACACATCACACACACACACACCACACCACACACACACACACACACATAGAAACACACACGTGTACATACACGGTCATAATCACTCCCAAACCAACAAACACATATGTTCATCTACACACACACAGACAAACACACACACACACGCAAATCGGTCATGAATCTACACACACACACACACACACACACACACACCACACATCACACACACAACAACACACACACACACACACAACACACACACACACGCACAGCACACACACACAGAACACACACACACATCATATCATGGATCTAACGCCACATTCAAGCGTCTGTGTGCCGGTGGTGAGCAGCGGGTCACATCAGTGTCTCATCAGTGGTAATTCATCTCTCAGCCCTCTCTGTGGTTCAGCTGGGTGCTGAGCGTCAGAGTCAGAGGGGGCCGCTTGGGTCTGGGGGGTCCCTCCATGTCTGACCGTTGTTTGAGGAACAGCTGTCAGGGGGACGTTTGAATTCCTGTTGGAGCCCATGGACTGTAACCTGTGTGGCATGGTTGTTGAAGCAGCAGCGTGTTCGGTGCTCTGAGGCGGTCCAACTTGTTTTAGTGGAATACAACTCTTTTTGATTGATCTTAAATATCCCACTG
>OLKM01000382.1:177537-248276 GCA_900291075.1 Melanogrammus aeglefinus | reverse complement strand
TCCCGTTCACGGAGGAGACCCGGTGCCTCGTTGGGTGACGGGATCCACCCGACGAAGGAGGGGAGCATGGATTTCTCCCACGGGTTTGTATTGTTGACTTGTGTTTGAGAGAAACTTTGTTTTGTTTTGGATTAAACGTGCTTTTTGGCTTATGCCCTCAAAAAATGGTGTCCTGTTGGGAGTGGGAGGGAGGTTTCGCTCACGTGCCGGGTCGCCACATAATGGTGAAGAATGCAGGCAACTCGACCGAGCTACGGGCCATTTTGGGAGGCAACACCAACCTCAAGCAACCCCCAAACAGAGACGACGACGCAGCCGGAGACGAGGCCGCCGCCGGAGACGAGGCCGCCGCCGGAGACGACGACGCCGCCGCCGGAGACGAGGCACGCCGGCAGCAGAAGCCGCCATGCTGCGCGCCGGACAGCCGCTCCTCCGAAAGGCCACCTGAGGCTTCAGCAAAGGGTGAAGGAGTGTGGCAACCCGGCCTGGGCCAATTAAGGACACACACAGACCCATAGAAAACAAAAACACACACACACAAATCGTTCATGAATATATAAACACATACACACACACAAACCCACAAACACTTATGAACATGGACATTAACACCCATGACCACACATCGTTCATGAATCTGTACACACACACACACATACACACACACACACACACACACACACACACACACACACACACACACACACACACACACACATTCCGATATATGTACCCAGTAATTACACACACACACACACACACACACACACACACACACACACACTTATTCCGATATATGTACACAGTAATACACACACAGCCACACCCACACACAAATCGATCATGAATCTATACACAAACACCCATAAAAACACACACAAACACTCATCGTTCATGGATCTAAACCCACATCAGGTCTGTGTGCCGGTGGTAAGCAGCAGGTAACATCAGCGTCTCGTGGTTCATCTCCCAGCCCTCTCTGTGTTCAGCTGGGCTGCTGAGCGTCCGAAATGGAAATACAACACTTTGTGTTTGATTTAAATACTCCACTGAACTCCAAATGCTGTATTTTATTGGGCTTCTGAAAGGTTCAGCATAAACCATGAAAGGAAGATCTTCCTTTGGGGTTTTTTACTACAATATTTGCTATATTTTCAACATCGTAATAAAGGAATTTGATATCAGTTTTTATTTGCCATGCGTGACATGGAACCTGATTTAAAGCAAATTTAACAACATTATCAAAAATTATTATAAGTGGTCTACGGGAAAGGGTAACAATGTCCATGTTGTGAATGACTTTAAACAGAAGATGGATTAGGAAAAACAAGTCAACATGTTGATCAGATATTATTTTATCTGATCATATCCAGCCCATTTTCATGGCGAACAATGCACTTGCAAATGTTTCCAATGTAAAGTTCTTAAGGTTTTTCATTGACAATAAGCTGAGTTGGAAAAAAATATCACAGGTGCGCAATAAATTAGCGAGAAACATTGGGGTTATACGACGAGTGAGACCCGTGCTGTCAACAATTTTTTTTATGGATTTATATAAGGCTACTGGCTTATTTATCCCTTTATACCCTATGGCAATATAGTACATAGCACATACAAAACCAGTGTCGATTCGATTTTTGTATCACAGAAAAGATTAGTTTGAACTGTTACTAACTCCAGATGGGACGCTCATAGTGCGCCATTATTTTGAAGTCTGAAGTTGTTAAACATGTATGATGTGGATATTCAGATTGGCACTTTTGTGTTACACTTTATATTATTTACTTCCCTCTTCTTTTAACGTTTATTTTATAAACCAGGTCACAGATCCATCAGACCAGATCTGTAGATCTCCTTCACCGTCAATTTTACAGAACTAATCTTGGCCAGTTTTCAATTAGGGACAGAGGCCGAGTCATTTGGAACAGTTTTCCTGTTACTCTCCGTGAACACAATCATTAGTTACTTTCCAAAAACATCTTAAAATATACCTCATTTTAAAAGCTTACGATAATGTATAAACTGACTGAATGTTATGTTTTCTTTTGTGCTTGTTAGTTACTTTTTATCTTGTTAACTATATTTACTTGTATTCCTATTTTGTCATCTTGTAGTTGCTTTTGTTTTATTTTTTTGTCTTTTTATTTTACTTTATTTCTTTACCTTACCTTATTTTAATTTTAGGTGGGCATCCTTTATCAGCCCTTTGGGCTTTCTTTTGTCCCACCTGTGCATTTTTGTATGTCAATGTTCATCATTTTGCTACTTTAATTTTGTTTATCTGCACAAATAAAATTAAACTAAACATGTTTAGTGATTAAAGATACCTGTTTATGATTTGTAATTGTTCATAAAGCATAATGCTAATAACGTTCTCTTGTGTTCAGACTATTCTCCCCGTTGGTTCAGTTGAAATCCTCCAAGTATTCTGGAGACGTTTCCTCAAACAACAGTGGAGTCTCCATTCACCCCTTCATCAGTGTGGAGGGAGGATATTGCCACACACACAACAGTGGAGTCTCCATTCACCCCTTCATCAGTGTGGAGGGAGGATATTGCCACACACACAACAGTGGAGTCTCCATTCACCCCTTCATCACTGTGGAGGGAGGATATTACCACACACACAACAGTGGAGTCTCCATTCACCCCTTCATCAGTGTGGAGGGAGGATATTGCCACACACACAACAGTGGAGTCTCCATTCACCCCTTCATCACTGTGGAGGGAGGATATTACCACACACACAACAGTGGAGTCTCCATTCACCCCTTCATCAGTGTGGAGGGAGGATATTACCACACACACAACAGTGTAGTCTGACTTGTTTAACCACACACACACACACACACACACACACACACACACACGCACACACTCACACAGAAAGTGAGTAATCTAGTGAACTACAGTATATACACACATAAGCACACATATGCACATACACATTAGAGTTACAATTATGTTTATTTATTTAATCTTGAAAACTCTGAAGTTTCTTCCTTCATGAAACATAGATAATATAACTGTCATCAGAGTTAGTGAGAAGCTTCTACTGCTAACCCTCCAACGGGTTTCAGGACATGAGTTTGACTTATCTAAATCATTTGTAGTTCAAGTTATGCGAGGGCACACCATCAGTGAGGATGTATTCAAAACCAATAAGACACCAGTGAGACGTTCTGCCATTCTCCCAGAACAAAGCACTGAGGCCTCCTCAGTGCTGCCCCTGCTGGCTGGACCTCCACACTGCAGTCCTGTCCAGTAGATGGTGATAGCCCAGAGCAGCGGGCCACACCCTCATTCTCACCGCTCCACTGATCCTCACGCTGAGAGGGCTCCTAAACGCTGGGCCTTCTCTTTAGTCCTGGGGGGCTCTCCCTCACAGCAGAGGGGCTGCTTCAGACCCCCTCACTGCTCCCTCAAGGGCCCCTAACTGGGCTCCTAATGGCTGCTGTTGGTTCTGCTTTTGTTTGGTTTGTTTGATGAATATCATCGATTAAACTTCACAAAGTTCCGTTCTGTACTTAAAGGTTGGGTATGGGATTTGCGAAACGCCAGCAGATTTTGAAAACAAACAACTCAAATGGTCCCACCCCCTCTCTTTCAACTCTGACTCTTGACTCCACCCATTCCGAGTACATGGACGCGCCCAGTACTAGCTCCAGTAGCTACCGCAGGATAACAACAAACAGAAGCTTGCTCTTGGTCACGAGCTCTGAGTACGTGCAAGAAAGGGTCACACTCACACGCGGGGAGCAGGGGAGGGATTCTCTCTCTCTCTCTCTCTCTCTCTCTCTCTCTCTCTCTCTCTCTCTCTCTCTCTCTCTCTCTCTCTCGATCTCTCTCTCTCTCTCTCTCTCTCTCTCTCTCTCTCTCTCTCTCTCTCTCTCTCTCTCTCTCTCTCTCAGCACCAAAATACAACCTTGGCCTACATATAATGAATACAGTTCACAATGAATATTGGAGAGCAAAGTGACAAGAGAGAGAGAGCGCCATCGGCCTAATGCCCCTCCTTTTTGAAAAGTCGGACAAACGGCCATTCGGTCCGAATTACGGGCAGACCCCCAATGCCACTCGGTGGTTCTGGAAATCATTGGCTAGAGTCTTCGAGCTCTGCCTGTTCCACAGATGATTAACTTGTTTAATTGTCATGTCAGTACTTCTTACTCAGCGGCTGTAAGGGTTATGATAAGGATTTCAAGTTATTTTGCAAAAATGGCCAAAAAAGAGAACCCAACCTTTAATGTAATCAATAAAAGGTTGTTTGTGCTTTAACCAAGTACGACCACTAGAGGGTAGTGTTTCTAGTGTCTTCATTTACACTGAATGAGGAGTTGATTGGGTGTGGACCTGACAGGTTGGCACAGAAACTAACACCTCTAACGTTGGGAATCATTCATTGGATGAAGACAGAAGGAGGAATGAAGGAAACAATTAAACTAATCCAACTTAGATCTGTAAATAAAAAGATGTAGTGAATCAGAGTATTGTTACTCTATTTTTTTCAGCTCACAATTTGAAGACGAGTACACACTTAGGAAAGTCCTTGACAGTTGTTGATACAGTGGTTTTAAATGAGAGGGAGAAGGCTAATTTGTCGAGAAGGGTGGGGGTGTGTTGACTGGAAAAGGTTTGTGTATCGCTCCGTGTTTGTTAGCACATGAGGTGCAAGTCCTCCCTATTTTTCAAAACCCTGGTACCAGACAGGGTCTTATCAGGCAAAATGTGAGTTGAATAGCAACTAGCCTTGAATTAGCCTTAAAGGTAATATCCGACTCTGGCCGTGTGACAAATTATTGGTATGCAGTGTGTGTGTGTGTGTGTGTGTGTGTGTGTGTGTGTGTGTGTGTGTGTGTGTGTGTGTGTGTGTGTGTGTGTGTGTGTGTGTGTGTGTGTGTGTGTGTGTGAGTAAAGGCAAACCAGTTAATGATGGATTATTTAATGACAGCTGTTACTCAGGTTTGAGTCTGTGTCCTGGTTTGATCCGAGGTAATTCTGACGGTGTGTATGCGCTTCAAAAGATAGTCTTTTATGTCTACTAACTCCAAAAAGTGTTGAGAAGTGTTCTACTCATTCAAAGTAAAAGGGTTTCTTTTCTTTTCCTTCCTTTGCAGTTGTATTTTGATACTTTGAGAGTCCCAGGATTTCTTCAAAGACGATACCAAGTACAGCAGTACTTTGTACCCTGGAAGTCATTCTTTAGTTGTACTATTCAGCCATCATTGTGGGTATCAGCACTGGGACCTGTTGGTTTATAGCTTCATATGGACTTTATTAAACTGTTGCTCGGTCTCATCTTATCACTTCATCAGTCATGGTGCTGTGCCCTGACGGAGGCCTGTGGAACCTAAAGCTTGTAGACGTAGTTATCTGTTGTTCAAAGTCTCCTTCCTCATTTGATCGGTCTTCAGTGAGGAGCTTAGCAGCTCAATCGTTAATCTCTGAACCTTTAGAACCCGTTTAATGTTTTGTCTCGCTTCTTAACACTTCTCTGTGATTTTGGCTTGCCTTTAATTTCTGCTTCTATATTTTCATTCTACACGGACAGCGCACGTTTTATCGCGGAGAAGATAAGGTACAGTATGGTGAATTCAAGAATTCAAGATCTTCAGATGACTTGTGATGTATTCTTACTATATTAATTCATTCTTACTAAATGAATCTGTTTCCAGTCCAAGTTCAGTGATTCCAAGGGGCGCTGATCTTAGTGAAATAACCTGTTTAAATGAAGGAGTATGGGTCAGAACATCAAGAACTAGTTTCACTGTGTGGAGGGCGTTTATATACGGATCCTCTGGTACGGTACATAAAGTGTTTTTGAAAGGATAAGTTTTCTCCCGGACAGTATGAGTCTGTACTCGTCAGTTTGGTTGTGTTATGGACTTTTATTGTGGCGTTTTGTTGGTAACATTAGTTCATTATTGATAGTTTATGGTTGCAAAGGTTAACGGATAAAGACATAGATAGTGATAGAGTGTGTATATCAAGAGATAGATAGTAATAGTGTGTGTGCGCGTGTGTGCGTGTGTGTGTGTGTGTGTGTGTGTGTGGGGGATCTAGACATAGAGAGTATGTATATCTAGACGGAGAGAGTGATCGAGTGTGTGTCAATTAGACAGGAGGATAATACATCTTCACTGCAGTCATTTCACGTTCGGTACTCAAACAGAATCCACAGAAACAATATGTAGTTGTGTTTGTGTCCAGGTCTCCAGTCGGCTATGGATGAGGAGAGAGAGGAGGGGGCTCCTACCTCTAAAACCACTCTGTCTGGGGAACATGGCCGCCAGAGCAAAGCTAAGAGGTAAGAAGAGGATCTCACTGTCTGTGACTGTTGTCCTTCTCAGAGCTCAACACTGATATCTCATGACTCCATCATCAGTCTGAGTAAAAGCTGTGTTTGTGTTGAAGCCCAGAGCAGCAGGAGAGAGCGAACTCCCCTGGACCCAGCTGTGTCTCCTTGAAGAGTGACTGGTCTATAGATCATCCACCTAACTTTAGAGATGGAAGTCAGTCTTTTGAGAAGAGGTGAGGATTTTTCAGATATTATACAACTATATCTATTAGACAATGCATCCTTTAATCCTGGTTCTTGTTTTTCTAGAAGAGTCCAGAAGGAGAGAGCGGACTCCCCTGGACCCAGCTGTGTCTCCATGAAGAGCGACCGCTCTATGGATCGTCCTCCTGAACTTAAAGATAGACGGCCATCCAGAGAGAGGCAGGAGTTTCCAACAAACTAGTAGTTTTACTGACTGATATTTACAATCAGGAAATATTTTTATTAAAAAGATACTGTGTGTGTGTGTGTGTGTGTGTGTGTGTGTGTGTGTGTGTGTGTGTGCGCGTGCGCGTGCGCTCTCTCCACAGACGACCTCAGGAGAGGTCAAAGGTTACCAGTGCTCAGTCTGTACAGCAGAATCAAACAGAGCTGATCAAGGTGTGCAAATTAAATAAGACATTTGACTTTTGACTTCCGCCTTGCATGGATCCAGTTTTCAGCACAGGGTCTTCCACTCGGTGCGCTTACAAGCAGAACAGACGGAGAACAGACTGTCAGTAGTTTGACACGTCGTCGTTGAAGTAGAAGTCGGGGTATCAGAAACAGAAACCTGAGGGGGAGGAAAAGGTCACCCAGTTTATACAAATAAAGGTTTTTATTTATTTACCTTCCTGTGATGCTCATTAACACGGAGCTACCTAGTGAATCATATAATCTTATTTCAATCCAATAGTTCAATATAAACTTGAAATTCATAAATTTGAATCAATAAATGAGTGAGACAGGTGGATGAACCGGGAAGTCTGTTAACTGAGGCCAACATTAATTTCCTTCTACTTAGCAATTATACAACCACAGTAGGTCTGTCAATACTGGTCCCTAGTGGTGAAAAGTAAGAGCAGAGTATGAAGATGGTCTGTGTCTTTTCTGCCCCATTTTACTGAGGTCGTTAGAGCAGTTACATTACTGGTATCTGACAAACTTTGGGAACATATTGACCAAAATGTAAAACACCACTGAATTTCACAAATTTCTCAAGAGGAAAGCCTTTTGCGAGAACAGCAACAGTAACACCAATGGTCAATGACAGCAGGCTTAGTATTGGGTAATTAGCAGTAGGCTATAGAGCTAGTCTATCTATCTATGCGTGGTCAAATGGATTTTCTAGGCTGGTGGGTGGTCTAGGTTGGAGGCCCAATATATTCTTTGATAAGGCCCACAATCTCTAGTGGTGCCCCTGGCTGTACATGGGCAATAAAATCATCCCTTGTGGAGCTTATAGTCTCCAGGCTTCCCTCTTTAGACCAGGGAGACGATAATCTAGGACAGATGCTTCTGATGTCCTCAGTTAGTTCAAAGTGAAGTTCTTTTTGATGTTTGTTCTTTTTCAGAGGACTGAGGAGAACGCACACACTTTTCTAGACAAGGAGCTGAAGAAGCTCTGGAGGGATATCTTCTCAGATTACCCACAATGCTCAGAGAGTCAGAGGGAGGAGGAGGAGGTGGATGGTAAGAACGAGGAGCAGAGGAGGCGCGCCATAGAGGGAGTGGTAGACATCACGAAGCTCTGCCTGATGGAGATGAACCAGGAGGAACTGGCCGACAAGCTTGGGAGTGGTAAGATACTCTTATATAGGTTAAATGGTTTGATCCAGATATGTAGGGTCATTGTGGGGGTATCAGGTCGAATGGTTTGATCCAGATATGTAGGGTTATTGTGGGGGTATCAGCTTAAAGAATTTTAAACATTAAACTGCAGCTCAACAGCAGAATAACTCAGTTGAAGAGATGCACCAATATCTTGTTATGTCAGGTTAGCAAGTCACTTATACCACTGTTACTCAACAATAATAGCACTACTAATAAAGTTATAAGATCCATATAAAGTAGAGTTTTATTATGCTTTTTTCTTTACACCAGTAATATTGCTTGGAAATATGAATGGTAGTTTCTTCTGGTTTGTGTTTTAGGAGCTGTTGCGGTCCAGTGGCAACATGAACTCAAGGCTCATCTGAAGAAGAAGTTCCACTTTGTGTTTGAGGGAATCACTAGAGCAGGAGAGCAGAGACCTCTGAATGAGATCTACACAGAGCTCTTCATCACAGAGAGAGGCAGTGGAGAGGTCAACAAGGAACATGAGGTCAGACTGATTGAAAGGATTCCAGGAAGCAAGCCAATGAGGAAACACCAATCAGATGTGAAGACATCTTTAAACCTTTACCTGGACAAGAATAAACCAATCAGAACAATAATGACAACCGGAGTGGCCGGCATTGGTAAAACTCTCTTAACACACAAGTTCACTCTGGACTGGGCAGAAGGCAAAGCCAACCACGACATAGACTTCACATTTCTCCCACTTTCAGAGAAGCTGAATTTATTAAAAAGGGAAAGAGTTTTAGCTTGGTGGAACTTCTTCATCAGTTTTCTGTTGAAACCCAAAGAAATCAGGAATCCTACAGATACAACCATGACCAAGTAGTCTTCATCTTGGATGGTCTGGATGAGTGTCGACTTCTCTGGACTTCCAGAACAAACCCGATCTGGACTGATGTCACCGAGCCGACCTCAGTGGAACGTGCTGCTGACAAAACATCATCAGGGGAGTCCTGCTTCCCTCTGCCCGCATCTGGATAACCACACGCCCTGCGGCAGCCAATCAGATCCCTGCTAAGTATGTTGACATGGTGACCGAGGTAAGAGGGTTCAACGACCGACAGAAGGAGGAGTACTTCAGGAAGAGATTCAGAGAGGGGACGCTGGCCAACATGATCATCTCTCATATTATGAAATCTCGAAGCCTCCACATCATGTGTCACATCCCAGTCTTCTGTTGGATCACTGCTACAGTTCTAGAGGACTTCTTCAAAACATCCCAGAGAGGAGAAGAAGTGCCCAAGACCGTGACTCAGATGTACAGCCACTTCCTGAGGGTTCTGTCTATACAGGGGGACAGGAAGTATCATGGGCGAGCTGAAACCGATCCACACTGGAGTTCGGAGAGCAGGGAGATCATTATTTCTCTGGGGAAACTGGCTTTTAACCAGTTGGAGAAAGGCCAGCTGATCTTCTACGAGGCAGACTTGGGAGAATGTGACATCGATATCAGAGCAGCCTCAGTGTACTCAGGCGTGTTCACCCAGATCTTTAAAGTGGAGTGGGGGCTGTACCAGGACAGGATGTTCTGCTTTGTCCATCTGAGCATCCAGGAGTTTCTGGCTGCCCTTTATGTCTTTCTGTCCTTCATCAACACTGGTGTCAACCTGCCCTCAGAAGAACAGCCAACCTCCAGGGAAGCTGAACTCCTCCTCCTCTATCAGAGTGCTGTGGACAAGGCCTTACAGAGTGAGAACGGACACCTAGACTTGTTCCTCCGCTTTCTCCTGGGCCTCTCTCTAGAGTCCAATCAGATGCTCCTACAAGGTCTGCTGGGACCAAAAGGAAGTAAATTATTGGGCAGTCTAACTAAAAAAGTTCCACCGGGACAGACCGAAAGGAGGTCACAAATCAGTACCCAAATAGTCCATTACATCAAGGAGAAGATAGGTGGAGATATCTCTGAAGAGAGAAGCATCAATCTGTTCCACTGTCTGAATGAGCTCAACGACAGTTCTCTAGTGGAGAACATCCAACAGTATCTGTCATCAGGAAGTCTCTCCACAGTATCTCTCTCCTCTGCTCAGTGGTCAGCTCTGGTCTTCATCATACTGACATCAGAAGAGCAGCTGGACGTGTTTTACCTTAAGAAATACTCTGCTTCTGAGGAAGGTCTTCTGGGGCTGCGCCACTGATCAAAGCCTCCAAAACATCTCTGTAGGTTCACTCATAACATGTATTACAATACAACACTATACATAATACTAGAATATAAAAGTGAAATTAAACTTCAAAACATCTGACGTTGCACTATGAAATGTATTGAAATGCACACAACATAATTTACAGTGTATATAATACTTCAATAAAGTTATAATAACAAACAACATGTATTTGTAGATATATTTAGAACATGTTTTACGATACAAACACAATATACATAATTCTATAATTAAAGTATAATAACGTAACATTACGTTACAGTTTTCAGAACTACAAAACAACTGTTATAGCATTTTTGTTAGTATCAACATTGTACACCTAACATATACCTACCTTTTAAAGATTTAATGTATAATCATTTATTCAACTACCAGAAAAGTCTTATAAAACATTTAATCACGGTTCTCAACATGTTCTGTTCTTTTGTGTGAAGGCTGAACAGCTGTAACCTGTCAGAGAGATCCTGTAATGCTCTGGCCTCAGCTCTCAGCTCCAACTCCTCTAGTCTGAGAGAGCTGGACCTGAGTACCAATGGTCTGCAGGATTCAGGAGTGAAGCTGCTCTCCGCTGGACTGGGGAGTCCACACTGTACACTGGAAACTCTCAGGTCAGTTTTACTAAGTGCAAACAGTTACACCACAAGGTTCGGTTCAGAAGTTTTTTAACTACTTCCCCCTGGTTTGAGAATCACACCTTAATGACGTCAAACTATAACCGATAATAACTCAGTACCTTTGATAACCACATGTATAAGAGTGGTGCCATTGGACATATTACACCTTGTTGTTTATGTGGGGTGCGAAAATGAAAACTTTAAAAAGTAATCCCAAAGTTGCCATTGCAACTTTTCAATTGTTAACATAAAATACAATAAAAGTATGTTCCGATAATCCCCTGTTAACAGGACAGTGGTAGTTAAACAAATTAAGGCGCAGTATTTGCATCCTCAATCTCAAACTCGCGGATGAACTCCTTAAACCCGTCCCCCTGCGAGATGTTAACTGGCCTCATATCTTTGCAGATAAACTCAGTCAGCTTTTTCGTTATTGTCTCTTGCCGCCCAGCTGGCAGACAACGAGATGAGGAGGGAGGCAAAAACGATGTTATTCTTGGCTGTTTTGACCGTGGCTCTTCCTCAGCCGCTAACTGTTCTGCGTACTCCGAGTAATGCACTGAATGGAGGTGTGCGCTCATGTTGCTCGTAGTCGAGTGGTACTTTAACGACTTACAGCATAATTTGCAAATTACGGTTTCTCTGGATGTAATCTTCCCGTTTCTCGATGGAAATCCAAGTTTTCAGGAGTTATGCTTTCCAGCTCTGTATCTGCTCGCGCGCTGTTCCCCACCATCTTGTGAGCATACAATGCCGAACGTCACGACGCACAACGTTGACTTTGATTTGCGTCATTGCTAGGCAAAAGTTAAATGTAATTCTTGACTTGTCAATAAAATTTGCTAAAAAAAAAAAGTTTGAACGTTAGCTGCCGCACTCGAATGTTCTCCTTTTTTAAAAATTCGAATTGTATTCGAATAGCGAAGTTCGTTTTGACAGCCCTAATATATATATATTTATACCATGGTCTGGGTGAATACTTGATTCTGATTGGCTGCTGGGTGGCCATTAAAAAGTGATAATGGACACCTATGAAGATGTTCCGGTCAAATTGCCTGATGACAGTTCTAAATGACTGCGCTGGCTCAAACGCTTTGGTAACCGTGGCAACAGAGTCACAGAACATACGTTATTTCACAGTTTATTTATCACAACGGCAATACGCCGTTGCGATGTTCCGGGCAGGTTTCCATGGAAACGCCTGCGGACAGGAGATGTTAAATAGTCCGCTCAGCCGCTTCTTGTGAAAAACTTATGATTTTAATAGTAAAAACAACATTAAATCATGAGTGAATGATTTAATATGTATTTTTCTCGTAAGTGACCATGGTATAAGCGGGATAATGCCCTTCGAGGTGTCCGATTATCATAAATTAATGGACTTCGCGGAAGCAACCGTCTTCCGCTTCGCGTCGGACGGTTCACGCCTCCGTGTCGTCAATTAATTTATGATAATGGACACCTCGTCGGGCCTTATATATATATATATATATATATATATATATATATATATATATATATAATATATATATATTATATATATATATGTATGTATATATATATATATATGTATGTATATATATATATATATATATGTATATATATATATATATATATGTATATATATATATATATATATGTATATATATATATGTATATATATATATGTAGATATATATATGTAGATATAATATCACGGCCCAAAGCTCTGTGCACCTCCGGATGGCCGTAGCGCAGGCTCTCGTAGGGATTGGGCTTCACGGGGTTTGTTTACCGCCTTTGCTATGGTTACCGGTCTTGTACGTTCCAACGCTTTAGGTAGCCTATCTATTAGGTTTGTATATTTTTTTATTTGATGAAAAATGTATATATATCGCTATCAGTGACAGTGATAATGACAGCTGTGTTTACTGTTTTGTGTTCAATCGTTAATGAGTGCAACATCCATAGTGATTTTGATACAAATTGATAATAAGCGGGAGTATTTATGGAAAATATTTGCGATCTAGAACGTTTGTATTTAAGCGGGAATCATTTTCATTAGGTCTCCATACCACCAATCTAACCAACCAATCGCATATAGTCCTGCTTTAAACAAAACACGTTTTTGAAATTGTTACACAAACTAATTGACAAGACGAGGGATAAATGACAAGGGATATATCTCGTCATTTATCCCGCTATTCCCCACTATTCATGAGCCTGTGGTGAATCATTTTTCATTAAATAGTCTAGATAGATAGCCAAGTCTTTATTCAAACCAAACATCACAAATCGTCAGGAATTCATTCAGGTGATTCGGCTCACACAGGACTGTATACAAGACCACACAGAACAAGGGAGACAAGTCTGACTGGACATACACACAATACATCACATTAAAACTATAGATGGATGGATGGATGGATGGATAGATAGACAGATAGGCCTAGATAGATAGATAAATATGTTCCATTATTTGCCTTGCGGAGCTGTCACACAAAATTTGTACCGGATGCCAAATTTGTACCGCCTACGTAATCCATACGTAATCCATTCCAAACCTGCCTGGCACCAGACGATCTTGTCGAACGTTGCCTGGCAACGGCCGATCGCGTCGAACGTTGCCTGGCAACGGCCGATCGCGTCGAACGTTGCCTGGCAACGGCCGATCGCGTCGAACGTTGCCTGGCAACGGCCGATCGCGTCGAACGTTGCCTGGCGTCGAACGTTGCCTGGCAACGGCCGATCGCGTCGAACGTTGCCTGGCAATGGCCGATCGCGTCGAAAGACTTGGGAAGGGTCAAGAACAGTCGCGAACTCGTTCATTGAGCGCGTTAAGACAGATAACACTTATTTTACAAATTACATTTATTAGCGTTCCTAACTTTATATTTGTATTGTACTGTATTGTATTTATCTATTTCCCTAAACCGTAATAGCTAAATGTTATGGGGACAACGTGAATAATATTAATTAAAAACATTCATCAGTTAGTAAACGCCTGCTCACCTATCTATCTATCTATCTAAATTTAATTAATGAAATCAAATTAACACAAGCTAGCTAGACTATGATACACTTTAAACACTCAGTTTAAATTTGATTAAACAATTAAATGCAATATAAAGTAAAAATAAGTGTCATCTAGCAATCCGTTATCTGTATTATGTTATTTCGTTTTTGGCAACATGAGCGCAATTGTTTTTTGAAACCTGCCTGGCAACGGACAACTCCTTACGTAATTTGTTGTCCGTTGCTTGGCAACGGACAACTGATTACGTAGGCGGTACAAATTTGGTGTGACATAGCCAGCCAGTCCTGTGCACGTATTCGAATTAGCCATGTGCGCCAATGTCAATTTGTTTGAGGAATGAGTGCAGATCAGTGTAACATTTTAACTAGCCTACTACAGCATGCAGCAACGTTTTTTTGTTCTCGGTTGTTATCACATTTTAGGATTTTTTTTATATAGGCCTATATACTGTATTGGCCTATATTGCAGGGCTTATATATGTATGGGTCGGCTTAGCTCAGGAGGTAGAGCAGTTGTCGTCGGTGTGTCAATGTGTGTATTAAATGATGTACGTCGCTTTTGATAAAAGCGTCTGCAAAAGCATCTCTGCAATATGGTCAAAGTGAATGGGAGTTCACTCTTTGATATGGCTGTCTGTACTAAAAGCATACAGATCCTTTAAATGCGTCTGCAAAATTGAATTGTACGTCATGAGCGACTTCAGTGACAAAAGCAAACAGAAATATTCGCAGTGATATGAGTGACCAAAGCGTCTTTGCAGCGCATTTCACATTTAGTGTGAATGCACAAACAGGAATACATACAGACAGTACAGACAATCAAATAAAAGGGAAATAAATAATTAAACAACACCACAACAATAGGCAACACATTAAGAGAGCGGGAGAGAGTGGAAGATGGCGGAGGATGATTTGTCAAATGTTGTAGGTGGTCCTGAAGAGATAGGTTTTAAGTTGACTTTTGAATGAACAGAGAGTTTCGGGAGTTCCAGAGGGAGTATGTAAGTGTGTAAGGTGACTTGAAAAGCGCTATATGAATGCATAGTTCATTTCAAGTTCATAAATGTATAATTTTCATCAGAAAAACTCAACAATTTCTATTTTTTGTTGCCATGACTGTATAAGGTCTTTGTTGCGTCATCATTTTTTACATATATTCTCTATTGATATTTTATCTTCAGAACTTCAATTGAAGACATAAAATACAGAACAAGGTCAAACAATTTAAGATATAAGATGAATCAATAGTCTTACAGAAGGAAGCATTGGGACTGATGGAGAGTGTTGAAGGCCCTCCTTGGCTCCGCAGACCTCTGCTTCGTTAGGTCTGACTCTGTTCACACAGAGTTCAGGATCCCTACGGCCATCAGGGGACTGCTGAAGGAGGTTTTAACGTCCACAGTCATCTCCTTGAGTTCACTTCCCTGATCCCTGACAGCAGCGAGGAGAGCGGAGGCCTTATCATCACTTTACGACCGTACTCCCCTCCAGTGTGGGCCCCATGGTGGCCCTGTGCTGTTCGTTAGCTACACCATGTTTATCCTGTGAGCTAGTTGGATCTTTTAAGCACTTTTAATCTCAGTTCCTAACAGGTTATTTTTATTGTGTGTGCAGGCTGTATTCCTGTGATCTGTCAAAGGGATGCTGTGAAGCTCTGGCCTCAGCTCTCAGCTCCAAATCCTCTAGTCTGAGAGAGCTGGACCTGAGTTCCAATCGTCTGCAGGATTCAGGAGTGAAGCTGCTCTCTGCTGGACTGGGGAGTCCACACTGTACACTGGAAACTCTCAGGTCAGTTTTACTCAACGTGCAAACAGTTCTGTATCAGGAGATTATTAAAAGACGACTACTGGCCCCCTGTTTTGAGGATCAATCCCAAATGCCCTCTAAATATATCATCAAATGACTTTGCTGACCACGTTTATCAGGGTGGTGCCATTGGACATATTAGACCTTGTTGTTTATGTGGGATGCGAAAATGAAAAGTTGAAAAGTTATCCGAGTTGCCATTGCATCTTTTCAATTATATACACAAAATATAGTAATAGTGCCCTCCCACAATCTCCTGTTAATGGGACAGTGGGAGTTGAAAAAATTAAGTCACAGTATTTTCATCAATCAAAGGTTATAGGTCTTCATAGACTAATTATATTTTGGCGAGCAGCACAGGAATGACCCGACGGGAGACCAAGGCCCCATTTCCCGAAGCACTGTCAGCCTAAGTGGTTCGGGAAGTTCATCACAATGATCACCACAATATAATTTACAGAAGAATAATGTATCATAATTTTTACTACTTTCTACTTTACTGCTTTTAACTATCAGAAAAGAAAAGCTTCTGATGGCTAAATCAGAAAAGTCTGATAAAACATTAAACCAGGGTTCCTAAAATGTTCCGTTTATTTTTTGTGAAGGCTTAATGGCTGTCATCTGTCAGAGAGATGCTGTGAAGCTCTGGCCTCAGCTCTCAGCTCCAACTCCTCTAGTCTGAGAGAGCTGGACCTGAGTACCAATGATCTGCAGGATTCAGGAGTGAAGCTGCTCTCTGCTGGACTGGGGAGTCCACACTGTACACTGGAAACTCTCAGGTCAGTTTTACTCAATGTGCAAACCTTCACAGCGCAAGGATCTATATTAAAGTACAAGAAAACCTACAATAAAGACATTTAATGTTCAGATTTAAGCCCATAAATTCAAAATTCACACCTCTAAATAATATTTTTTTACAAGAATTACTCAACATATTGATATCGTTGTTGCCATGACAGTATAAGTGGAATGTTATATAAGTACAGTTTACTATTTTTTATTATTCTTATTCTACCTATTCACATGTAGTCAGGCTTTTTTAAAGCTTATTATTAGCATTTAAATATAAAAAAATGTAATATTGGCACAACTTCTCTTTCAATTATGGAAAATGTTAAAGACAAACACAGTAACATGGTCTTTTACTTTGTGTGTGAAGGCTGAATGGCTGTCATCTGTCAGAGAGATGCTGTGAAGCTCTGGCCTCAGTCCTCAGCTCCAACTCCTCTAGTCTGAGAGAGCTGGACCTGACTACCAATGATCTGCAGGATTCAGGAGTGAAGCTGCTCTCTGCTGGACTGGGGAGTCCACACTGTACACTGGAAACTCTCAGGTCAGGGTTAGGGCTAAATGTGTCTTTGGGTTTGTTTAATAGTATGGGAGGATCCAGGCCTAGACAGATCCTAGACAGTAACGAACATCCCTGACCGTAGTTATTCGCGTTTGTAGAGTGTACTCATTCTTGCATGCGGGTGTCTTCATTCATAAAAAAATAAAAACATTCGGGAATATACAAATAATTCTCAAGAGGTCTTAGACCCCGTGCGCAACCCGCCTTCTCCAGTAAACCAGGGAAGCCTGCGCTGTGACGAACGGGGGTTTTGACCCCCTCGGTTTTACACAGGAAACTTGAGATAAGACGGTGAAATCGCCGGGTGTACCAGGACACGACCGGACCGGCTTGACAATGTAAAAAAGCCTGAAAAGGAGAAGACGGCGAGTTAGAAAGCCGAGAATTTGGAGCCAAAGTTGGGTAGGTCTACTTCAGGCCTACTTCAGCGGCATAAACAGGGGGCCTATGCCAATCTTTGTAGAGATATTTCTATGGGCAAAAACTGTTTGTTTATTTTTATTGATCCCTATCGCGTATTTGAGTGTCAAGGGAGGGGGGGGACTAGACTATATTCTCGCCTTTCTTCTTTGTAAAGCACATTGTAGGCCTGTTGCTTTTGGGCCGATGCTGCGCCCATTTCCTTGATTCGTTCTGCCGCAGCACTCCAAACAATTAATTTAATTTCAATGGTCGTCCATTCCAGTCCAATAGTGGTCCTGCATTGAGTTTAAATCCAACTCAAATGAATAAATGGTCCAGTTTTAAGTTTCATAGAATATTTACACATTCCCAGGGCATGTTAAATAAGTGCATGCCCCGCCACTCATAACACACTTCTAAAATGCAGTCGCCAATTGATGGAATGGGTTATTCTATACATCATGCCAACTAAAATTTGGAATCAAATAAATTACAGATAATTAATACTGAAATGGCTACTTTTTGTTCGAACAATTTTTTAAACGTTTGAACAAAATATTTAAGATCCTCCAATGTTGAACTGAAGTTGGTGCCACTGATTGGTAGACTGTCGGAATGGCAATAGGCCTAACAAGGTGTCTGAATGGGGGAATGTGGGAATGGCCACATGTAACAATAACAAAGTTTATAGCTAACATGTACTGTGGACAGTACGGGACAGTATGTACAAGTTGTTCTGTGCTGTGTCCTGATTGGCTGAAGAGAAATAGGTACGTCGTTGTGTTCTAATTAAAACTGGACCTGGGCCCAGTTTCCCGAAAGCATCGTTAGCCTAAGTGGATAGTTAAGTGCGTCGTACGAGCATCGTACAGTTTTCACACCGTTTCCCGAAAGCATCGTTGGTAACGAACGTCGTAAAAACGCTCGTAGCTAACGAGTACTCCAGGGCGCTAAATAGAGCATCGTTAGCCTACTATAGACTCAGTGGCGTCACCAGCGGACATTCCTAGTATTGGATGCGTTTTATTAAAATACATCCAATACCCCGGAATACCCAGCTTGAGCCATTTCGCCCTCTCCTGGAACCGTCACCTTATCGTGGTGGAGAGGTTTGCGTGAACCTGAGGGCTGTGTTGTCTGGAGCCTTGTGCTCCTGGTAGGGTCTCCCATGGCAGAGTGGTCTCAGGTGAGGGGCCAGACGAAGAATGGTTCACCAAGACTCCATGAAAAAACGAGTAAGAGGAGGAGAGACCCTGCCCGGAGGAAGCCCGGGGCCTCCGTCTGGAGCCAGCCCCAGGCGGAGGGCCCGTTGGCGAGCGCCTGGTGGCCGGGTTTGCCACGGAGCCCGACCGGGCACAGCCCGAACAAGCTACGTGGTACCCCCCACCTCTTCGTCCTGTGGGCCCACCACCTGCAGGAGGACCCGCTGGGGTCGGGTGCGCTGCCACATGGGTGGCGGTGAAAGTCAGGGGTCCCGACGGCCCACACCTGAGCGGCCGAAGCTGGCTCTGGGGACATGGAACGTCACCTCACTGTGGGGAAAGGAACCGGAGCTTGTGAGGGAGGTGGAGCGCTACCAGTTAGATCTGGTGGGGCTTACCTCTACGCACAGTCTCAGCTCTGGTACTGTACTCCTGGATAGGGGTTGGACTCTATTCTTCTTTGGAGTTGCCAGAGGCATGAGGCGCCGGGCTGGTGGGGGGATACTCATAAATCCCTGGCTGAGCGCCGCGGTGTTGGAGTTTACCCCGGTGGACGAGAGGGTTGCCTCCCTACGCCTAAGGGTGGTGGGGAAAACTCTGACTGTTGTTTGTGCGTATGCACCGAACAGCAGTTCAGAGTACTCTGCCTTCTTGGAGACCCTGAATGGAGTCCTGTATGGGGCTCCAGTAGGGGACTCCGTAGTTCTACTGGAGAACTTCAACGCCCATTGTGGGCAACGATGGAGACACCTGGAGAGGCGTGGTGGGGAGGAACGGCCTCCCTGGTCTAAACCCGAGTGGTCGTTTGTTACTGGACTTTTGTGCTAGTCATAGATTGGCCATAACAAACACCATGTTCAAACATTAGGGTGTTCATAAGTGTACATGGTACCAGAGTACCCTAGGCCGAAGATCGATGATCGATTTTGTAATCGTGTCATCTGATCTGAGGCGGTATGTTTTGGACACTCGGGTGAAGAGAGGGGCTGAACTGTCAACCGACCACCATCTGGTGGTGAGTTGGATCAGGGAATGGGAGAAGATTCTGGGCAGACCTGGTAAGCCCCAACGAGTGTGGGTGAATTGGGAACGTCTGGAGGAGGCCCCTGTCCTAGGGATCTTCAACTCACACCTCCGGCGGAGCCTTTCTAGCATTCCTGTGGAGGTTGGGGGCATTGAGCCGGAGTGGGCGGTGTTCAAAGCCTCCATTGCTGAAGCTGCGGCGGTGAGTTGTGGCCTCAAGGGTCTTAGGTTCCTACAAGGGCGGTTAACCCCTCGGACACCGTTGTGGACACCGGTGGTCAGGGGAAGCCGTCCGACTGAAGAAGGAGGCCTTTCAGGATATGTTATCCCGGAGGACTCCTGACGCAGTTGCAGAGTACCGACGGGCTCGAAGGGCTGCAGCCGCTGCCGTGTCGGAGGATAAGCAGCGGGTGTGGGAGGAGTTCGGAGAGGCCATGGAGAAGGAATTTTGGTCGGCACCAAAGTGTTTCTGGAAGACCATCCGGCCCCTCAGGAGGGGGGGAACGGGGAACCAATCCAAGCTGTGTACAGTAAGGATGGGACTCTGGTTGACCTCAACTGAGGAGGTAGTCGGACCGTTGGAAAGGAACACTTTGAGGAACTCCTGAATCCGACTAACACGCCCTCTATGATGGAGGCAGAGCTCGAGGTTGATGGTGGTTCATCGTCAATTTCCCTGATGGAGGTCACTGAGGTAGTTAAACTTCTCCGCAGTGGCAAAGCCCCAGGGATTGATGAGGTCCAGCCAGAAATGCTAAAAGCTCTGGGTGTTGAGGGGCTGTCATGGTTGACACGCCTATTCAACATTGCATGGGAGTCGGGTACAGTGCCAAAGGAGTGGCAAACTGGGGTGGTGGTCCCCCTGTTCAAAAAGGGGGACCAGAGAGTGTGTTCCAATTACCGGGGTATCACACTTCTCAGCCTCCCTGGTAAAGTCTACTCCAAGGTGCTGGAAAGGAGGGTTCGGCCGATCGTCGAACCTCAGATTGAAGAGGAACAATGCGGTTTTCGCCCCGGAACGTGGAACTACGGACCAGCTCTTCACTCTCGCAAGGATCCTGGAGGGGGCCTGGGAGTATGCCCATCCGGTCTACATGCGTTTTGTGGATCTGGAGAAGGCATATGTCCGGGTCCCCCGCGAGAAACTGTGGGAGATGCTGCGGGAGTATGAGATAGGGGGGTCTCTCCTCAGGGCCATCCAATCTTTGTACTCCCAAAGCGAGAGCTGTGTCCGGGTTCTCGGCAGCCAGTCAGTCTCGTTCTCCGCCAGGGCTGCGCCTTGGCACCAATCCTGTTTGTGATATTCATGGACAGGATATTGAGGCGCAGTCGTGGTGGGGAGGGGTTGCAGTTCGGTGGTCTGAGGATCTCGTCACTGCTCTTTGCAGATGATGTGGTCCTGATGGCATCATTGGCCTGTGACCTTCAGCACTCACTGGATCGGATGGCGGGCCGAGGTGTGAAGCGGCCTGGGAATGAGGATCAGCACCTCTCTAAATCTGGGGCCATGACTCTTAGCTGGAAACCGGTGGTTTGCCTACTCCGGGTAGGAAATGAGTCCTTAGCCCAAGTGAATGGGTTCAAGTACCTCGGGGTCTTGTTCGCGAGTGAGGGGACGATGTAGCGTGAGATTGGCCGGAGAATCGTTCGTTCCTATCCTCACCTATGGTCATGAGGGATGGGTGATGACCGAAAGGACAAGATCACGGGTACAAGCGGCCGAGATGAGTTTTCTCAGGAGGGTGGCTGGCTTCTCCCTTTGGGATAGGGTGAGAAGTTCAGTCATCCGTGAGGAGCTCGGATTAGAGCCGCTGCTTCTTTGCTTAGAAAGGAGTCAGTTGAGGTGGTTCGCCTCCCGTGGGAGGTGTTCTAGGCACGACCATTGGGGAAGAGACCTCGGGGAAGACCCAGGACTAGGTGGAGAGATTATATCTCAACACTGGCCTGGGAACGCATCGGGATCCCCCCGTCAAAGCTGGTCAATGTGGCTCGTGAAAGGGAAGTCTGGGGCCCCCTGCTTGAGCTGCTGCCCCCGCGACCCGACCCCGGATAAGCGGATGACGATGAGATGAGATGATGAGATGAGCCATTTCGCAACCAAAAACAGTGGTTACCGCCGATATATTAGGCCTACTAAAAGACTACTGTTAGATTTAAACAGCAAAGATAGATGCTAGAAGTGAACAACAACATAATTTATTGCAGCAATTAAAAATTCCAAAAATACATGCGCAGCCGAAATGCACCGATCAAACGCCATGCACAATAAAATCAAATGATTCCATGTGTGGGAGGTCGCTTTCGAGCTGCAGTTGCTGTCTCCCTCAGGTTTTATCGTGGTCAAAATGTCCTCATATTGATCAATGACAGAAGACATAGGCTACATGCATCATGCGGAGACCAGCGGGTGTCGGAGAATTTCAGCAGGCGTTTTTTGTTGCGATTGTCTGCATTAAGCACTGCAGGCGCTTCGGTGAGGCTGTGAAGTTCACTATTTATTGGACCCTGTCTAGACAGTAACGAACATCCCTGACCGTAGTTATTCACGTTTGTAGTCTACACTCAGAGTGTACTCATTATTGCATGCGGGTGTCCTCATTCATAAAAAAATGAAAACATTCGGTAGTATGCAATAATGATTCTAAAGAGGTCAGAGACTCCGTGCACAGCCCCGCCTTCCCCAATGAACCAAGAAACCCGCGCCGTGATGAACGGGGTATTTGACCCCCTCGGTTTTACAAAGGAAACTTGAGATAAGAAGGTGAAATCGCAGGGCGTGCCAAGCTGTGACCGAACCGGCTCGGCAGTGTAAAAAGACCTAAAGCCAGGGTTCGAGTTAGGTGAGGGGGCCAGTAAGAGAGTTCCGATAGAGAGAGGTCTGGCTCCCATGAAAGCAGCAAACTCGAATATCTGTGGGGGTCTCTGAAAATACAGCAGCATGATATTGTAATTATAAATAAAGATATTTTCCCTTCCACATGCAGAGTAATATTGACGTTAAGTGGGATAATAGAACGCCGGTCATTATCGGGAAACTAGCCCAGACAGGGCGAACCGGACACCGACGGGACACGGAGGCGCTTAGACCTGAAGGCGGGACTCATTTTCGATAATGAGCGGCTACTTACCAAACGAAAAAATAACTTCACAAGGCGTCTTTTTACAATTTATTTGTTACCATAGTGTAGATAAGCAGAGAAATAGTTAGCCAAAGAAGCTGGCGTTATTGTGAAGGGCCCATGCAAGTGAACGGAGCGTCCCACGGCATGGAGAAGAGCCGTGTCGCAATAGCCCATATTTACGTCCAATATGGAATATGGAACCATAACTCGAACCCTGCTTATAGCCTACTTCATCCTGCCCAATGTGGGCAGGATCTAGACCAAGCTCTCCTAATCGGGTCAGCAAGCTGTCTTTGAATGATAATGGATGAATGGAAATATTCTATAGAGAGCCAATCAATAAAACCTTATGCGGAATCAGTTAAAGTATGTTTCAGAAATCAGCATATTAAGATAAATGTAGTTGTCACACAAGCTATTTTGAATTTTTGTAATATGGAATTATTTCAGAGGGGGAAATCCTGTGAATAAATGTATGCACAGTGCGTTCAGGATTAGGACTGATATATATGTCGGCCTAGGCCAAATCAATTGTGTTTTAATATCTTTAGCATTCATATTATTGCACTCTATTCTTTTCGTAGGCTACTCTGCGGTTGGCCTTGATGGAGAGATATTTTAACCCTTTTTTTTAACCCCATTTTCCTGCGACATTCCTGCGTCATAGCCCATTTCAGCGCCATGTCAGTGGACAGGAAGAATCCTACGAACGTCGTGAGCGCAGCGAATGTGCGTTCATGTTAAGAGGAGTTTCAGGAAACGCTCCAAAGAAATTAACGATGGTTCGAAAGATCCTTCGTGAGAATGATCGTACGAGCGAAGATCCATCGTTATCGGGAAACTGGGCCCTGGCGACTCCTTGCAATGGCATCAGCTGCGCTGCAACGACCAGTTCACACTGCTGCAACTTTTCCCCTGGGACGTTCCAAAACAGCCTTGTTGCAAGTCGTTGCGAGGCGAATCTTTGGTCTGGGCCCAGTTTTTTTGCTGCAATAAATTATGTTGTTGTTGACTTCTATCATGTCTCTAGCTTTGCTGTGTTAATCTAACAGTAGTCTTTGAGTAATATATCAGCGGTTACCACTGTTTTTGGTTGCGAAATGGCTCAAGCTGGGCATTCCGTGGTATTGGATGTGTTTTAATAAAACGCATCCAATACTAGGAATGTCCGCCGGTGACGCCACTGAGGCTATAGGAGGAAACGCTGTGAAAACTCTCTGATGCTCGTACGACGCACTTCTCGATCCACTTAGGCCAACGATGCTTTCGGGAAACTGGGCCCTGAACTGGGCCTAGATGAGAGGCCAGAGGAGGAACAGAACTTTAGAGGATGAGGATTTCAGGAACGTAAAAAAAAAGAATGTTAGTTTGAGGGGTTGTTTATTTTTGCTGTCTTGTTAGCTGCTGGTCTGTTATGAGTTAACACGTTATTCTAGCTCACAGAACGCTGACCAGCTGATGTGAGGGTGAGGGGTTGCTGTCCTGTTAACTGCTAGCATGTTATGTATACGTGATGTAACTCTGGCCAGCTGATGTGAGGGTTAGGGTTAGGGGTTGCTGTCTGGATGTTATGTGTTGTGTAACTCTGAGGAGTTGCCATTAGTGTAGACATGAGGCTCGATGATGGTGGCTCTAGACGGGCTGTGATCTGAATTAAATCATAAAGCTTTTAGTTGTTCTTCATATGGAATTAATACTTTATTAACCTGTTTACTTCAGTAAGAATTATTGTCATCCAGATAGAATAAATAAAGGTGTGTGTGTGTGTGTGTGTGTGTGTGTGTGTGTGTGTGTGTGTGTGTGTGTGTGTGTGTGTGTGTGTGTGTGTGTGGTGTGGGTGTGTGTGTGTGGTGTGTGTAGGTTGTCTGGCTGCCTGGTCACACAGGAAGGCTGTTCTTCTCTGGCCTCAGCTCTGAGCTCCAACCCCTCCCATCTGAGAGAGTTGGACCTGAGCTACAATCACCCAGGAGACTCAGGAGCTACGCTGCTCTCTGCTGGACTGGAGGATCCACTCTGGAGACTGGACACTCTCAGGTATGGAGAGGACAGCTCACCACTCAGGGACAATGTCTCCTACTAGGTTTCAACCCGCTGCTAGATGAAGTGGTTTGAAAAGACAGCTGTAACTTGTGTTGTGTAGAAAGTGATGACAGCAGATGAAGATGTTTCAACATGCTGCTCTCACTTTGTTCCCCCCCAGTGTGGAGCACGGTGGAGTGTGGAGACTGAAACCAGCTCTAAAGAAGTGTAAGTGTCTGTTTGATTCATGTTTGATTTGAAATTCGATCCACACAGCAGGACGTCTGTTCATTCAGATATCTGGGAATGAAGCTCATGACTGACATGTATCTTAAACATTAACATAATTGCTGTGATTATATCATAAGTGATGATTTTACAACATTGGAGTTAACACCAAAATAATCAGGATATTGTTAATCATAATTACATGTCTATTTTATTTTCAAAAACTATAAAATTATGCTATCATCTTGTCACTATTACAATAATTATAGTTTTAATTCCAGTCTTTACATTAGCTATAATCAAATTAACATGTTTTGAATGATGCTTGTGCTTTCATCTTAGATTTCAATTAGAGCTGGTGATGCTGTTTATTTAATAATGATGATGAAGATGATGATAATTATAATTATAATATTGGTTTAGCAGCCTAATCATGTTTCTCCCGTCAGATGCCTGTGAACTCACACTGGACCCAAACACAGCCCACAGACGACTCTCTCTGTCTGAGGACAACAGAAAGGTGACCTGGGTTGAAGAGAACCAGTCGTATCCGGATCACCCAGAGAGGTTTAACGACCGGCAACAGGTGTTGTGTAGAGAGGCTCTGCCTGGCCGCTGCTACTGGGAGGTAGAGTGGGAAGGACGGGTTTTTATAGGAGTGGCATACAGAGGAATCACAAGGAGAGGAGATAGTGATGACAGCTGGTTTGGATGGAACAACAAGTCCTGGAGTCTTATTTGTGATGATGACGATGATGATGTCTACACTGCCTGTCACAACGGTAGTTCAACAGTCATACGCCTCCCCTCCCGCTGGCTCTAACAGAGTAGGAGTGTATCTGGACCGGCCCGCTGGCTCTCTGTCCTTCTACAGAGTGTCCCCAGGTGGAGGAGGGTCCTCAGACACACTGACACTCCTCCACACCTTCCAGACCTCCTTCACCCAGGAGGTCCTCCTCCCTGGGTTTAGGTTACGTAAGAGTGGTTCCTCAGCGTCTCTGTGTGTGTCCATGGTAGATACACAAGCACACACAATGACCCATAGAAAAGCACACACATGTAAACAGTCATAAACACACCCAAACCAACAAACAGATATGTACATAGAAATTGACACACACACACACACACACACACACACACACACACACACACACACACACACACACACACACACACACACACACACACACACACACACACACACACACACACACACACACACACAAACAAACACATCGTTCATCACTCTATAAACACACACAAACATGAACAGACTTATTTACCCACACACACACACATACAGACACACACGCACGCGCACACGCCACGCACACACACAGACTTATTTACACAGACATGCACGCAAGCACACACACACATCGTTCATGGATCTAAACCCACATCAGGTCTGTGTGCCGGTGGTGAGCAGCAGGTCACATCAGTGTCTCTCGTGGTTCATCTCTCAGCCCTCTCTGTGTTCAGCTGGGCTGCTGAGCGTCAGATTAGAGGGGGCCGCTTGGGTCTGGGGGGTCCTCACAGTCCTGACGTTGCCGAGGACCAGCTGTCAGGGGGACGTTTGAATACCTGTGGACCCATGGACGTACCTGTAGTGCATCGGGTTGTTGAGCAGCAGCTGTTGGTGCTCTGAGGGGTCAACCCGTTCAGTGGAAATACAACTCTTTGTGTTTGATTTAAATAGTCCACTGAACTCCAAATGCTGCATTTTGTTGGGCTTCTGGAAGGTTCAGCATAAACCATGAAAGGAAGATCTTCCTTTGGGTTAAGCAGGTTGTACAAAAATTTACTTTCTGATGTAAAATGTAATTTAATAGTTGATTGATGGTACGTTATTTTACTACAATATTTTATATATTTTCACATCGTATTAAAGGAATCCAAAATCAGTTTCTATTTTGGACGGAAGATAGTTTCTTTGTGTTCTGTTGGGAACAAGTAACATGTTCAGTCATTAAAGATACCTGCTTATGATTTGTAATTGTTCATAAATCATAATGTCAATAAACTACTCAGTGGATCAACTGAACATTCTCATGTGTTCAGACTATTCTCCCCGTTGGTTCAGTTGAAATCCTCCAAGTCTTCTGGAGACGTTTCCTCCAACACAACAGTGGAGTCTCCATTCACCCCTTCATCAGTGTGTGGAGAGGATATTACCACACACACAACAGTGGAGTCTCCATTCACCCCTTCATCAGTGTGTGGAGAGGATATTACCACACACACACAACAGTGGAGTCTCCATTCACCCCTTCATCAGTGTGGAGGGAGGTTATTACCACACACACAACAGTGGAGTCTCCATTCACCCCTTCATCAGTGTGGAGGGAGGTTATTACCACACACACCACAATGGAGTCTCCATTCACCCCTTCATCAGTGGGGAGGGAGGATATTACCGCACACTCCATTGTTGTGGAATCTGACTTCTTTTTCACATAATGGACCACACAATAAACCTTATATGGTGTCGGAGGAGGGCAGAGGGATGGCAAGAGGAACTCTACCACCTATCTTCAGTATCCCGAGGAAGCGTAAAGTGTCCGAAATGGAGGAGACATATTTGTCTTTTCTTTATTTTTATTTTTTTTATTGGTTTGTTTGAAGAGTATAGCAGAAAATAAAATGGACAATATGTTTCTTGGAATTGGTATCCATTATTATCCATTTTATTTTATATTGCTGCCTATTAAGCACACAATATACATCATAAGAAAATTAAATGCAGACTTCACATTTAAGAAAGTCTACTGGGGGAAGTTAATTTCAAAATCAACATAAATTGAGCCTCTTTTTTTCACATGTGAATTGGGATTCTCACTGTTGGCGACAACCTCATTGAAATCAATACAAGAACGCAAAACAATGTGCCATTTCCTATTTATTTTGTCAGTTTCAGTGTGGAGAAACTGTTCCCAAGAGGCTGAGCTTACAGGAAGTGTTACAGCAATCTTGCAGTCTAAAGAGCGCAAAGGAAACTTCCCTGTCTTACTGTTCTTTCCTCATTTCATGACAGCTGCTATAAGAACAGCAAGTCACTTAAGAAATGAAATCGTTTTACTTAGCTTCGACTCTTGCAACAGTAGAAATCGTGGCTCTTTCTCCAAGAGTAGTCGCTGAGCTCTCATTTACCAAGAAACAGCAGCACAGTGTTTGGGTTAGCCGTTCTAAGTTACCCGTGTAGAACGTTGCGTCAAATTAGTTCCGTAAAATCATAGTTATTATTTGGTCATCACGGGGGGGGCACAGGGGGGGCCAGGGACATGTCTAAAGGGGCACTGGCCCCTGTAGGCCCCAGTGTAGAATCGCCATTGATGGCCCGTGTTGTAGCAATGTTCCCTACCATGATAAAAGCACCCTGCAAATTCGTAGCCTGTGTTTGTACTCGGGGCATATCCGTCTAGGAAGAATGGTGATTTAGCTTATGGTGCACTTATGAAGTCGTGAAGTAGTTCCCCATTTTGTTATACTTTCCCATCATTGCCAGTACGTTTTTTTTATTATTATTATATCAATATTAAAGATAGGGTGGGTCATTTTTTTACTGTAATATTTGGCAAAAATGTCATAATAGCCAGTCAGCTATATATAGGTGAAGTGCTCAGAGGATATCTGCTCATCACTTTGCTCTCCCCTGCCTCTGTGTGCCCCCCCCAAAAATTACCACCGCTCATGTACACTTTGACCAATCAGAGCGAGGCTCTGATTCTCCGTTCTTATGACCTTGGCAACGACGTTGGTGCGTCCCTGTGTGAGCATTCACGAGCCTAGCAGTCAGAGAGTTTTGCCCGACTATGGGGGACAACAAATGAATAGCAATGTCTTCATCAACGGCCCCTAAATTTCCCATTCCCCGGATACCAACAACTAACACCGCTAAGACAGCGAAAAAAAGAGGAAAACTTGTTGAAAGGACACCTACTAAAAGGGAGTCGGAGAGAGCTCGAAAAAAACCAGAGTAAACATTGGCGTGGCTTATGAGCGATGGGGAGAGTTACGTGAACTGAGAAACTTAAAATCGGACGCTGAGATGGCTACATTTCTTATAGACAGGTAAGGAATAGTGTTATCTCTCCATGGTATATTGTGAATATGTAAAGTGGCGGCTAACCATTACATTACGGTTCTGTAATGTAACCGTTTCAATACGGTTCTGTAGGATGTCTTGCATTGGCCCATGGTTCGTTTTATATGTTAGTTATGGTCACACTAACTGTGCCCAAACACGACATTTGTCGCCCTTTCACGCTGTCGCCGAAGTTTTGTCGCGGCACAAATCATAATCTGTCGCTGTGCAAACAGCTATGGAGTCTTATCTGTCGTCACGTGACAGCACTTGGACGTGGATGTCCATGTCCTACAGGCTGCAGCGAGACCTTACTCCGTGAGGGCCTGGTCTACGTTGACTTAAGTTTCATTATGACTTTAGTTTCACTATTCACAAAGAATGTGACGGAGTAAGCTGTGGTTCAAATCACTTCCTCCGTTGATCTGTCAGCACTGAGGAGCTACATCTTTACTCTCAGAACGTTTATAGAACCGCCTTAATGTTCTGCCTCACTTCTAAACACTTCTCTTGGGCCTTTCACACCGCCGCAAAATCAGAGCCCGTTCCGGGCCAGTTCGGAGCTCGAGTCAGTGTTTTGGTTTCACATCGCCAGAGAACCGGCTCCGGCCTGTAAAAACCAGTTCAACTCCAACCCCAGGATTGAGCTGGGATAGAACGAGAACGATTTTAGAAGCCATAATTAGGTTTTTCTGCATTTTGTCTTTCCATTATTAGTTAAGAATGATAGTTATGACAACGTTAATTATGACATTATAGCTCTAGTTCTATGATTGTAGGCGTAGCCGTCTAGGCTTCGCCGTATGGGCTTGCGCACTGAAAATTTCAACTATACACTAGTGTTGACTCGTTCGTTCGCGAACCGAGTCTTTAGGACGAACGAACCGAAACGGTTAGTTTCTCTCGTTCGTCTCGTTCACCATTCGATTCACCGGAAACTTGACTGAACAAACGAGTTTCCGGTAGCACTGACTCAGCTGAGAACTGTGCAATTGCATGCATTCCATGATGCGATTTACCACTACCGGAAACCAGGCTGAACGAACAAACGATTCGCGAATGACTTCCGTCATTCCGTCATTCCGTGCATTCCATCATGGAATGCACGGAATTGCACGGTTCTCAGCTGAGTCAGTCAGACTCAGTGCTACCGGAAACTCGACTGAACGAACGAACGATTCGCGAACGACTCCTCTTGGCGAACTGACTCACACGAACTGGGTCACGGAAACAAACTATTAATGCACCAATAAACATGGGCACCATCCACATTTCCCACGGTACCGTGTGTATATAAGGCAGCGCATACCGCCGCTCATCCTCCATGCTATTCTTTCAGCATTTGGAGGGACAGCAGGTGGGAAACTAGACGGCTATGCCTACAATCATAGAACTAGAGTTATTATATCATAACTATCGTTCTATTTCATGTAGGCGAAGCTGCGAGCGGAGCCCAATCAATGTACTTCTGCTGGACCCCAGTCAAAAAACTTAAGTCACCAGGGCACATAAGACTCAAAAAAGCAGAGGATGTGCAAAACACAACAGCGTAATAAAAAACTTAATTCCTCCTAGATCGAGCAAGGCGATGATCAAGAGAAAAAAGTGAGTATGCAATGACTCCGGCCCCAATCCGTCCTTCATGGAATCCATGAAAAGTGAAGAGAAAAACCAGAGTAATATGGTTTCCATTAGGTCCGCTACCACCGGGGGCAGAGCTACAGAGTTTGACTCTCCATAAGGGGCTTCTCTCGTCCGTTTCTTATTTGAATAGAACGGCGGGAGTGCTATACTGGCAGACAAAACCAACTCGTCAATTGGCGAGCCAATAGGAACCCCTCTAGTCCGTTTTTCTGCTTCTGGAGACAGTCGGGGGGCAGCGGCTCATTAGGACGCCATCTGAGTATCAGCCCACCCCTCCACGTTACTGAAGGGGTAGTAGTGTCTCCACCAGCAGCGGTGAAAAGGTGCTGAACCGGTCGGAACAGGGGGCACTGGGTAGCTCGCCGGGAGGAAGACAGGGTGCGAAAGCACTCGCCCTGCACGTCATCCGACATGGGGCCGAGAGGCGGGGCTGGCATAGGGATGCCCTTGATGGCCGCCGCCTCGCCCATGATCTCGCGACAAAGATCGGCCATCTGGCGTGGTATATCCTTGGGGACGACCGTGGCGGTGTAAGCCATGGAGCGGGAGAATCCGGACGCAGAGTCCGCAAAGACGTCGTCCAAGGAGGCGACGTCATCCACTTCGATGTGATCGTCCTCGATGTACAGAACTCCGGCCCTAAAAATGTCGATGGCCTCAGAGAGGTCCACCGACGGGGAGAAGAAGAGGCGCCTAGAGAGGAGCCCCTCTTTAGGCAGCGTGCAGCAGGCGGCGCAGGAGGCGGGAGTAACCATGGCAGCCGTTGCGTGTTCAGCACCGAGGCACATAAAACACGCCAGGTGCCCATCACCCGGCGCCAGGGAAGCGGTACAGGAGGTGCACGAGGCCCTGAAAAGGGCCCCCTAGCTCTTATAAGAGCGCTCTCCAGTGGCCCTGAAAAGGGCCGTTGGTCCGTAGCCTCGCCCACGTCGCTGCCACGGTCATCTTAAAGTTGGAAGTCTTTTCTTCGTTTGCCGTTGATCAGTACAAGTCCTAAAAGAAAAGGGAGGATGAGTGGCGGTATGCGCCGCCTTCTATACACACGGTACCGTGGGAAATGTGGGCGGTGCCCACGTTGACTGGTGCATAGTTAAAAATGTTCAGTGCGCGCAAACACGCGCACGGGACAAGCCCATAAGGCGAAGCCTAGACGGCGTAGCCTGCATGAAATAGAACTGCCTTTACGCCAGGGGCAGGGGGCGGGGTTACCCTAACCTTCATAAACAGGAAGACCAACGAAGACCGGCATTTTTAAAAACACCAAAGTAAACAATGGACGTGAAGACAAAAACGCAGTGGACCGTGGGCACAGTTGGCACCAAAATGTGGCGGGGCTCAGTGTAGAAGTCAATATGAACGGGGGGAGGGGGAAATAACTAAAGAGGGCCCGACAACGCCACCTGGGGAAATACACCCCAGGAAATATAGAACAAAGAAAATGATGATATTGATAAGATATTACAGGAATAATAAGGACACAGGTTTCGAGAACTAAAGAGGCAGAGACAATAAATATACTAACTGTTTCTTTTATTACAATAATAATAACTAAATAAAGAAAACTGGAGCCAAACCAACCCAAACAGCAAAACAGGGGTTATGTAATTCAGCGACCCAATGGTCAAACAATGCAACAGAAAAAGGGGAAATAACACAAAACCAAACTGAACTAAAGCAATCAAAACTGAATAGCAAAGCAGAAACAAAACCAAAACAAAACGCCACAGCTAAAACAGAACAACTAAAATCGTACAAAACAGCAGCAGCAGGGAATCCTAAAAAACAAGAGACACTAATTAATAAAAGTTTATTGTGAGGCACGAGGGTTGCTGGGAAAGCCGAACTGGCTCTTGGTTCTTTTTGGTGTGAAAGGCCTATCTGTGATTTTGGTGAACACCTAAATCTCTTCATTTCCTCCTTTCCTTGCTTTTGTGCTTCTATTTCCAATCTACACGGACAGCACACGTTTCATCACGGAGAAGATAAGGTACGGTTACCTGAATTCATGTTTTCTTCAGATGACTGGTGGTATAATATATCAATCTATTCTTACTAAATTTGTTTCCAGTCCAAGTTCAGTGTTTCCATGTTTGTGGTGTAAAAGAGGCGCTTTTACTGTAGAGTTTCATTGGTACCATTGTTAAATGATGGTTTATAACTGTCGGGTCTAAAGTAGGGTGAACAGAGTTCAGGGACATCTGTTCATAGGCGTAAAATCCTTCATATATGTAGTTTTTGTCTTTGGAATACTAAACCGGGGACACTGCCCTTACCATTCATAACAATGAGGGTTTTTTTCTCCGATCATAAAGTAGCTGTGATCAAATCATGAACATCCATAAAACCAGCTGTAAAAAACAGGTGGGCCTATCAGACCCTTTATCCAAATGAAGGCCTCCTCCTTACACCATATGATTTTCACAAGATTTGGGGAAGACTTTTACATGGAAATGCCACAGTTCATGTTGAATGACAACTTGAGGGTTTTAGAATATATATGGTTTTAAGGTAGTTGAATCCGTTTTCCCTTAATGTGGGTGGATAAAAGCAAACAACTACAGCCTGGCATGATATATCTCCTCTTGTTCTATATTAATGTCTTATTGTGAATGGTCCCTAACTTGAAATAAATAAATTATAAATTAAAAACGAAGGTCAAAATACCTCACACCTGATCTACCTAACCCAAAGTATTATACATGGGCAGCACAGTAATGAGGAGGGTGAGACATGCCAAACACCGATTTAGTAAGTTTCTAGTGGATTTATTTAATGACAACTTACCAACTACCTCTAAGGAGCTGAAATGTCATTATAATAAAACTGGGTTGTAGAGTAGTACTAAACAGTTGTTAGTTGTATCGCTGCTAATAATGTTAATAGCATTGGCTGACAAACGGATCTGTTTATCATACACACATTGTAGACAATAAATACGCATATAAATTAAACGTTAACTAACATATAACAAGGATGATAATAGGTAACACTTACAAGAACACCATTGTTTTGCATATCCGGAGAATGAGATTTCTGCTGTGCGTAGCCTACTATAGCTGGCTGTATGGATGCATGAATGCCATGAAAGAATCCTGTACCTGTAGCTGCCTCTCGCAAAGGGAAAATATCTGCCGCGCAGCTATTCCACCAATCAAAATACCAGAAATATGGGCATTCTAGATGGGCATCCGTGGGTGTGTGCGAGTATGTATGTGTGATCTAGAAGACACAGTGATTAGAGTGTAGCTCTAGACAGAGTGATAGAGTTTGTGATCTAGACATAGGTTGAGATAGAGTGTGTAGTTCTAGACGGAGGGACAGATAGTGTGTGTATGTCAGACAGGAGGAGGATAGGAAGCACAATAGGTCTTCACTGAAGTCAATTCATGTTTGGAACTTAAAGAGAATCCATAAAAACAAAATGTAGTTGTATTTGTGTCCAGGTCTCCAGTCTACTATGGATGAGGAGAGAGAGGAGGGGGCTCCTACCTCTAAAACCACTCTGTCTGGGGAACATGGCCGCCAGAGCAAAGCCAAGCGGTAAGAAGAGGATCTCACTGTCTGTGACTGTTGTCCTTCTCAGAGCTCAGCACTGATATCTCATGACTCCATCATCAGTCTTAGTAAAAGCTGTGTGTGTGTTGAAGCCCAGAGCAGCGGGAGAGAGCAGACTCCCCTGGACCCAGCTGTGTCTCCTTGAAGAGTGACCGCTCTATGGATTATCCTTCTGACTTTAGAGATGGAAATCAGTCTATTAAGAAGAGGTGAGGATTTATCAGATATTATACAACTATATCTATCAGATATCCTTTAATCCTGGTTCTTGTTTTTTTTAGAAGAGTCCAGAAGGAGAGAGCGGACTCCCCTGGACCCAGCTGTGTCTCCATGAAGAGCGACCGCTCTATGGATCGTCCTCCTGAACTTAAAGATAGACGGCCATCCAGAGAGAGGCAGGAGTTTCCAGCAAACTAGTAGTGTTACTGACTGATATTTAAATATCAGGAAATATTTTGATTAAAAAGGTGTGTGTGTGTGTGTGTGTGTGTGTGTGTGCGCGTTCTCTCCACAGGCGACCCCAGGAGAGGTCAAAGGTTACCAGTGCTCAGTCTGTACAGCAGAATCAAACAGAGCTGATCAAGGTGTGTAAATGAAAAACTATATTTGTCTTCAGCTCTAGACAGGAGTGACCTAAGCCACCTCTCTCTCTTTATTGCATGGTTCAGTCTTGCATGGATCCAGTTTTCAGCACAGTCTTCCACTCGTTGCGCTTACAAGCAGAACAGACGGAGAACAGACTGTCAGTAGTTTGACACGTTGTCGAAGTAGAAGTCGGGGTATCAGAAACAGAAACCTGAGGGGGAGGAAAAGGTCATCCAGTTTATACAAATAAAGGTTTTTATTTATTCACCTTCCTGTGGTGCCCATTATCACAGAGCTACCAGGTGAATCATAGAATCTTATATTAATCAAATAGTTCTTCATCAAACATGAAATACATGAATATGAATCAATGAATGTGGTTGACAGGTGGATGAACTGGGAAAGGTTCAGCCACATAGTGGTGAAAAATAAGAGCAGGTTTGAGAGGTGTTTAGAGCCAGTGTAACATTACTGCTGTGGCATCCGACAAACTTTGGGAACAAATCGACCAAAATGTAAAACACCACTGAATTTCCCAAGAGGAAAGCCTTTTGCCAGAACAGCAACAGTAATGAGAGATGCCACTCATGTACCTCTGACATTCATACATCAATGGCAGGCTTAGTATTGGGTAATGAGCAGTAGGCTACACTACAGCTAGTCTATCAATCTATGGGTGGTCAAATGGATTTTCTAGGCAGGTGGGTGGTCTAGGTTGAGAGGCCCAATATATTATTTGATAAGGCCCACAATCTCTAGTGGTGCCCCTGGCTCTACATGGGCAATAAAAGCATCCCTTGTGGAGCTTATAGTCTCGAGGCTTCCCTCTTTAGAGCAGGGAGACGTTAATCTAGGACATCTAGTTCAAAGTAAAGTTCTTCTTGATGTTTGTTCTGTTTCAGAGGGCTGAGGAGAACGCACACGCTTTTCTAGACATGGAGCTGAAGAAGCTCTGGAGGGATCTCTTCTCAGATTACCCACAATGCTCAGAGAGTCAGAGGGACAAGGCGGAGGAGGATGGTAAGAGCGAGGAGCAGAGAAGGCGGGCCATAGAGGGAGTGGTAGACATCACAAAGCTCTGCCTGATGGAGATGAACCAGGAGGAACTGGCCGGGAAGCTGGGGAGTGGTAAGATACTCATTTAAATGGTTTGATCCAGATGTGGGGGTATCAGGTTGAATGGTTTGATCCAGATATGTAGGGTTATTGTGGAGGTATCACCTTAAAGAATTTTAAACATTAAACTGCAGATCAACAGCAGAATAACTCAGTGAAAGAGATGCACTATCTTGTTATATAAGGTTAGCAAGTCACTGATACCACTGATACTCAACAACGACAGCACTACTAATAAAGTTACAAGATCCATATAAAGTAGAGTTTTATTATGCTTTTTTCTTTACACCAGTAATATTGCTTGGAAATATGAATGGTAGTTTCTTCTGGTTTGTGTTTTAGGAGCTGTTGCGGTCCAGTGGCAACATGTACTCAAGGCTCATCTGAAGAAGAAGTTCCACTTTGTGTTTGAGGGAATCACTAGAGCAGGAGAGCAGAGACCTCTGAATGAGATCTACACAGAGCTCTTCATCACAGAGAGAGGCAGTGGAGAGGTCAACAAGGAACATGAGGTCAGACTGATTGAAAAGGATTCCAGGAAGCAAGCCAATGAGGAAACACCAATCAGATGTGAAGACATCTTTAAACCTTTACCTGGACAAGATAAACCAATCAGAACAATAATGACAACCGGAGTGGCCGGCATTGGTAAAACTCTCTTAACACACAAGTTCACTCTGGACTGGGCAGAAGGCAAAGCCAACCACGACATAGACTTCACATTTCTCCTCACTTTCAGAGAGCGAATTTATTAAAAGGGAAAGAGTTTAGCTTGGTGGAACTTCTTCATCAGTTTTCTGTTGAAACCAAAGAATCAGGAATCTACAGATACGACCATGACCAAGTAGTCTTCATCTTGGATGGTCTGGATGAGTGTCGACTTCCTCTGGACTTCCAGAACAACCCGATCTGGACTGATGTCACCGAGCCGACCTCAGTGGACGTGCTGCTGACAAACATCATCAGGGGAGTCCTGCTTCCCTCTGCCCACATTTGGATAACCACACGCCCTGCGGCAGCCAATCAGATCCCTGCTAAGTGTGTTGACATGGTGACCGAGGTAAGAGGGTTCAACGACCGACAGAAGGAGGAGTACTTCAGGAAAAGATTCAGAGAGGGGACGCTGGCCAACATGATCATCTCTCATATTATGAAATCTCGAAGCCTCCACATCATGTGTCACATCCCAGTCTTCTGTTGGATCACTGCAACAGTTCTAGAGGACTTCTTCAAAACATCCCAGAGAGGAGAAGAAGTGCCCAAGACCGTGACTCAGATGTACAGCCACTTCCTGAGGGTTCTGTCCATACAGGGGGACAGGAAGTATCATGGGCGAGCTGAAACCGATCCACACTGGAGTTCGGAGAGCAGGGAGATCATTGTTTCTCTGGGGAAACTGGCTTTAATCCAGCTGGAGAAAGGCCAGCTGATCTTCTATGAGGCAGACTTGGCAGAGTGTGACATCGATATCAGAGCAGCCTCAGTGTACTCAGGAGTGTTCACCCAGATCTTTAAAGAGGAGTGTGGACTGCACCAGGACAGGATGTTCTGCTTTGTCCATCTGAGCATCCAGGAGTTTCTGGCTGCCCTTTATGTCTTTCTGTCCTACATCAACACTGGTGTCAACCTGCTCTCAGAAGAACAGCCAACCTCCAGGGAAGCTGAACTCCTCCTCCTCTACCAGAGTGCTGTGGACAAGGCCTTACAGAGTGAGAACGGACACCTGGACTTGTTTCTCCGCTTTCTCCTGGGCCTCTCTCTAGAGACCAATCAGATACTCCTACAAGGTCTGCTGGGACCAAGAGGAAGTAAATTATTGGGAAATCTAACTAAAAAAGTTCCACCGGGACAGACAGTAGGGAGGTCACTAATCAATACTCCAATAGTCCATTACATCAAGGAGAAGATAGGTGGAGATCTCTCTCAAGAGAGAAGCATCAATCTGTTCCACTGTCTGAATGAGCTGAACGACAGTTCTCTAGTGGAGGAGATCAAACAGTACCTGACATCAGGAAGTCTCTCCGGAGAATCTCTCTCCTCTGCTCAGTGGTCAGCTCTGGTCTTCATCGTACTGACATCAGAAGAGCAGCTGGACGTGTTTTACCTGAAGAAATACTCTGCTTCTGACGAGGGTCTTCTGGGGCTGCTGCCACTGATCAAAGCCTCCAAAACATCTCTGTAGGTTCACTCATAACATGTATTAACAATACAGAACTATACATAATAATACAATATAAAAGTTATAGGAAATTACAAAACATCTCTGACGTGCACTAAGAACATTTGCAATGCACACAATACAATATACATATTACTAGAATACAAAAGTTACAATAACATACAACAAATATCTGTAGGCATACTTATAACATGTTTTACGATACACGCTATATAGACAACTACAAAACAAATGTTACACCATTTTTGTTAGTATCAACATTGTACACTTAATATGTAACTACAATTTAAAGATCTAATGTATAATCATTTGTTCAACTATCAGAAAAGTCTTATAAAACATTTAATCACGGTTCTCAACATGTTCTGTTCTTTTGTGTGAAGGCTGAACAGCTGTAACCTGTCAGAAAGATGCTGTAAAGCTCTGGCCTCAGTTCTCAGCTCCAACTCCTCTCGTCTGAGAGAGCTGGACCTGAGTACCAATGAACTGCAGGATTCAGGAGTGAAGCTGCTCTCCGCTGGACTGGGGAGTCCACACTGTACACTGGAAACTCTCAGGTGAGTTTTACTAAGTGCAAACAGTTACACCACAAGGTTCCGTTTCAGAAGTTTTTTAACTACTTCCCCCTGGTTTGAGAATCACACCTAAATGACGCCAAACTATATGAGATAATAACTCAGAACCTTGGATGACCACATGTATGAGAGTGGTGCCATTGGACATATTACACCTTGTTGTTCATGTGGGGTGCGAAAATGAAAAGTTGAAAAAGTAATCCCAAAGTGGCCAATGCAACTTTTCAACTATAAACACAAAATATAATAAAAGCGCATTCCCACAATCCCCTGTTAACGGGACAGTGGTAGATAAACAAATGAAGTCGCAGTATTTGCATCCACCAAAGTTTATCGGTCTAAATAAACCAGCAGCCAGACCAATGTAGACCCTGCCTTAGCTGAACCTCTGAAGCTAAGCAGGTGGGCTTGGTTAATACTGGAAGGGAGACCAACTAGGAACACTTGCTGCTGGAAGTGGTGTCGGTGGGTGGCCAGTAGGTGGCACTCTTCCCTCTGGCCAGAGCATAAAGCCTGATGCCCCAGTGCAGTGACGGGGACCCTGGGCTGTGGAAGGTGCCGTCCTTTGGAGGAGACGTTAGAAAGAGGCCCTGACTCACTGAGGTTATTAAAGATCCCAGGGCACTTATCTCAAAAAGAGTATGGGATTCCCCGGGGTCCGGCTAAAACTGACCAACCAGGCTCATTCAATCTGGCCCCCTATTTAAATGGCTGATTCATCCCCTCACTCTCCACCTCAAGCTGGTGTGTAATTGATTGATTGAAATGATTGAAATTCTTTATTGACACATGCACAAACGTAAGCGTACAAATGTACAGGTCAAAAGGATAACACGTAAACGCCCATGGGTTGATTTCCATTGTGGTCCCTTGGTAGTGAAGCATGTATATAGGTGTATGTAAGTGTGTGTGTTAAAGGTAATGTACACGACAATAAAGTACAATATGACATTCCAATCACACATTCACAGTTCACGTGTGGTGAGCGTTCTGGCGCCGACTGGCTGCCGTGCATCACCCGTGTGGATGCTACCCATTGGTGGTGGTGAGTGGGGTCCCCCCTTCACTGTAAAGCCCTATATGGAGTCAATGTAAGGTGGCTTGAAAAGCGCTGTATGAATGTAAAATTCATTACAAGTTCAGAAATGTATGATTTTCAAAGGAGAAACTCAACAATTCTATTCTTTGCTGCCATGACTTTATAAGGTCTTTGTTACGTCATCATTTTTTACAGATATACTTTATATATATTTTATCTTCAGAACTTCAATTGAAGACATAAAATACAGGTCAAACAATTTAAGATGTAGAAATACAGAACAATATATGTAGGAATACAGAGAAACATAATACAATATAATATGTGTAAATACAGAGAAACATAAAACTATTGATTGTGTAGAAATACAGAGCAACATGATATGATTTCATATGTAGAAATAAAATGATTGAATTTGTAGAAATTAGTGCTGACGAGCGATTAAAATATTTAATCGCGATTATTCGCATTAATAGCTGCGTTTCCATCCCCCTGATTTTATGTGCATTTTGAAGTATCGAATCAGTAAACGGTGATGGAAACACCAAAATTCGCATAAAAATCCTCTAATTTCGCAAAAAAACTTTATACGCTCGCTTGAGGTGGTTTTTGAGAAATGTGAAAGAGTAAATGCGCAAAATGAGAGATGGAAACACACTTTTTGAAACAGCTGTGACGTATCGAACATTGAACACGCAGAACTGACAACGTCCTTCCGATTCCCGCATAACGACCGGCCATAGCAACCCTGCCCACATCAACAAGCGTGAATATATATATATTCTTTAAGCGTTTGTATACATTGACATGGTATAGGATGTCTATGTTTGCATATCCTTTAAATACTGTGTCTATTCATCCCTGATATATGGACATCTTCTAAGTAATTCCAGTCAAATTGTTTGTTTAGCCTTCAAAACGAGAGCTGGTACAGTGTGGAAAATGCAATAAACTGTAAAAAAAAAAGAAAAAGAAATCAGAAAACGCGTTGATATGCTATAGACCCTAGGGTATCTGTGGTATAAAGGCTGCGAAGAATTTTTAATTATAAATATGCACACTGTATCCTTTAAATACGTCCATGGAACAGATGGCCAATGTGAATAATAGATACGTGCGCTGAAGACGTAAAACTTTTCCCTGCTCTCATCGAAGAAAAAAACATTGAAGCTATTTTACATGGAAAACAACGCAATGCCACTATATATCAGGACCTAAGAGAGGATGTTATCAAAAGGATATGACAAGCCCTGTAATGTGTGGAGTTTTTCCACTCCAACCACTTGATGGAAACGCACCTAATTCGAATTTCTGTTTTGCAAACTTTCTAAAGATTTGCATCATCTTTTAGATGGAACGTGACTAGCCTTTCAGTGAGATCAGAGAGTGTTGAGAAGGACAGTAATAAAATATATTTGGTAAGATGTATATAAGAAGAGGGACCCGCAGTGAATTCAACCCGGTCCACTTGACATCGGGTAGGTGCATGACAGTGGTAGGCCTACCGTAAAACTTCAATAGCTATCAATAATGCCTACACACAAACACACACACACACACACACACACACACACACACACACACACACACACACACACACACACACACACACACACACACACACACACACACACACACACACACACGTTGGCGGAGTGGTAATCGGGAGAGTCGGGAGAATTCCCGGTGGGCCGTTAACGGTTTGGGGCTGTCATGCTGATTACTGCGGGATAACAATATTGCGTTTATAAAAGTTCCTTGCAGCGCCGTCCGGCAGCCTGAGCTGTGTGTCCGCAAACCTCTCACAAACTGTCAACGTCGCATCCAAGTCGATTTTGTTTAGAGGGGAGTAACTGAGCAGCCCCTCCCGAAGTGGTACAGCCCAGGTGGGTCTTGAACTGCGATTGGTCAAAAAGACGTAACGGCTCATAACAACATTGAACTCTCGTGCAGGGCCCCGTTTCCCGATAACGATGGATCTTCGCTCGTACGATCATTCTAACGAAGGATCTTAACTCCTCTTAACATGAACGCGCATTCGCTGCACTCACGACCTTCGTAGGATTGTACCTGTCCACTGACATGGTGCTGAAACGGGCTATGACGCAGGAATGTCGCAGGAAAATGGGGTTAAAAAGGGTTAAAATATCTGTCCATCAGGGCCAACCGCAGAGTGGCCTACGAAAAGAATAGAGTGCAATAATATGAATGCTAAAGATATTAAAATACAACTGATTAGGCCTAGGCCAACATATACTGTATATCAGTCCTAATCCTGAACGCACTGTGCATACATTTATTCACAGGATTTCCCCCTCTGAAATAATTCCATATTACAAAAATCCAAAATAGCTTGTGTGACAACTACATTTATTTTAATGTGCTGAGTGATTTCTGAAACATACTTAGCGCAGCAAGAGAGCCGACTTTAAATTCCGCATAAGGTTTCATTGATTGGCTCTCTAGAATAGAATATTTGTAGACATAAAAAATGCAAAGTTCCATTCATTCATGAAAATTCAAAGACGGCTATTGCTGACCCGATTAGGAGAGCTTGGTGAGGTAGGCTATATGCGTTCGAGTTATAGTTCCATATTCCGTATTGGACTTAAATATGGGCTTTTATGACACGTCTCTTCTCCATGCCGTGGGACGCTCTGTTCACTTCATGGGCCCTTCACAACAACGCCAACTTCTTCGGCTAACTATTTCTCTGCTGATCAAAACTACGTACGGTAACAAATAAATTGTAAAAAGACGCCTTGTGATGTTATCTTTTCGTTTGGCAAGTAGCTGCTCATTATCGAAAATAAGCCCCGCCTCCGTGTCCCGTCGGTGTCCGGTTCGCCCTGTCTGGGATAGTTTCCCGATAATGACGTTGTATTATCCCACTTAACGTCAATATTACTCTGCATGTGGAAGGGGAAATAGCTTTATTTATGATTAAAATATTATGCTGCTGTATTTTCAGAGACCCCCACAGATATTTGAGTTTGCTGCTTTCATGGGAGCCAGACCTCTCCATGGGAGCTCAGCTCTGGCTCCCACCTAACTCGAACCCTGGCCATAGGTGTTTTTACACTGCCGAGCCGGTTCGGTCGCAGCTTGGCACGCCCTGCGATTTCACCTTCTTATCTTTCCTGTGTAAAACCGAGGGGGCCAAATCCCCCGTTCGTCACGGCGCGGTTTGGTTCACTGGGGAAGGCGGGGCTGTGCACGGAGTCTCTGACCTCTTTAGAATAATTATTGCATACTCCCGAATGTTTTATTTTTTTTATGAATGAAGACACCTGCATGCAATAATGAGTTCACTCTGAGTGTAGACTACAAACGTGAATAACTGAGGTCAGGGATGTTCGTTACTGTCTAGACAGGGTCCAATAAATAGTGAACTTCACAGCCTCACCGAAGCGCCTGCAGTGCTTAATGCAAACAATCGCAACAAAAAACGCATGCAGAAATTCTCCGACACCCGCTGGTCTCAGCATGATAGCTTATGTCTTCTGTCATTGATCAATCTGAGGAAATTTTAACCATGATGGTTGAATTAAAATCTGAGGGAGACAGGCAAATGCAGCTCGAAAGCGGCCTCCCACACAAGAGCAATGGAATCATTTGATTTTATTGTGACGTGGCGTTTGATCGGTGCATTTCGGCTGCGCATGTATTTTTGAAATTTTTAATTGCTGCAATAAATGATGTTGTTGTTGACTTCTACATTTATGATGATTTATCAAAATAAAAGGTTGAACCAATGACTCAATAGTCTTACAGAAGGAAGCATTGGGACTGATGGAGAGTGTTGAAGGCCCTCCTTGGCTCCGCAGCCAACTCTGTTCACAGAGTTCAGGATCCCTACGGCCATCAGGCGACTGCTGAAGGAGGTTTGAATCTCCACAGTCATCTCCTTGAGTTCACTTCCCTGATCCCTGATAGCAGCGAGGAGAGCGGAGGCCTTATCATCACTGGACGTACTCCCCTCCAGTGTGGGCCCCATGGCGACCCTGTGCTGTTCGTTAGCTACACCATGTTTCTCCTCTGAACTAGTTGGATCTTTTAAGCACTTTTAATCTCAGTTCCTAACATGTTCTTTCTATTGTGTGCAGGCTGAATTTCTGTGATCTGTCAAAGGGATGCTGTGAAGCTCTGGCCTCAGCTCTCAGCTCCAACTCCTCTAGTCTGAGAGAGCTGGACCTGAGTTCTAATCGTCTGCAGGATTCAGGAGTGAAGCTGCTCTCTGCTGGACTGAGGAGTCCACACTGTACACTGGAAACTCTCAGGTCAGTTTTACTCAACAGTTCCATATCCGAAGATTATTAACTATTGGCCCCCTGGATTGAGGATCAATCCTAAATGCTGTCTAAATATATAATCGAATGACTCAGTACCTTTGCTGACCACGTTTATCAGGGTGGTGCCATTGGACACATTACACCTTGTTGTTTATGTGGAATGCGAAAATGAAAAGTTTTGAAGTTATCCGAGTTGCCATTGCATCTTTTCAATTATATACACAAAATATAGTAATAGTGCCCTTCCACAATCTCCTGTTAACGGGATGGTGGGAATTAAACAAATAAAGTCACAGTATTTGCATCAATCAAAGGTTAAAGGTCTACGTAGACTAATTATATTTTGGCGAGCAGCACAGGAATGACCAGACGGGAGACCCGGTTTAAAGCAGTTAACCAATACACCGCATGACCCGAGAGTTGCCTTTATTTAATTTTACTATGTCTTAAATTGTTTGACCTTGTTCTGTGTTTCCATATCTTTAATTGAAATTCTGAAGATAAAATATATTAAAAAAAAAGACGTGCAAAAAATGATAACATAACAAAGACCTTATACTCATACAAAAAATATAAATGGTTGCAATGCTTCTGTGAAAATGATATTGTGGTGATCACGACCGTGGTCACCGTGTCGCAAAGGATCCTGGGAGGCCCGGGGTGTGTGTGTGTGTGTGTGTGTCGTGTCGTGCCGTGTATTGTGTAACTGCTTTAAACCTAGACCACTTGACATTCGGGTAGGTGCATGACAGTGGTACCGTTAAACTTCAATAGCGTAATAGCTTTTATTTGTTTCTATCACTGAACTTTCGAATATAACTCTTGCTCAGCAACGATGGGAAATACTATCAAATGTATTATTTAAACCAGTATGAATATTACCTTCCATGTATACCAGGCAATCGAATAACGCATAACGATGTGCATGCACGCACGCGGGCGCGCACGCACGCACGCAGAGTGGAAATCGGGAGAGCTCGGAGAATTCCCTGTGGGCCGCCGTTAATGGTCGGTTCAGACTACACGATTTCAGCCCGATTTTGCCCCGATTCTTTCGTCGCAGACAAATTTGCGAATCGTACACGATTTTGACAGGTCGGCAACGAGACGAGGTCTTGTAATGTGACATGCTTGCGATCTAAGATGTTTTCATCTGCGACGTTCGAAAGCCCCACAACGAAAAAGTTTGGCATGTCAGAATTTTTTGGGGAATCGCATGATGTAGCCATTGTTGACATGAGGGAACCCCACGAACAGCTGGCGCTCACGCGCAATGTTTACCAACTGAATTCACTGCCCTACGCTGAGTAAACAGTAACTACTACAAATATGAATGCGATCAATAGAGAGAAGAAGAATGCTAATGAAGAAAACGAGAGAAAATGGAAGAACGTAATGGAGACAACTTTGGTTGAAATGCGGCAGCAACGTCCCTGTATTTTCGACGTATCCACAAAGGAGTTCCATGATAGGGTGAAGGGATTCAGCCTGGCGAGAAATAGCCGACGCCCTTGACCGACCTGGTAAGTTTGGAGCCAACAGCTGTTGACATGCTAATAGCATAACCTATCTTAAACCTCAAACCCCCAGCATAATGCCTAGTGCTAGGTACTCGGGATCCATTGTTGACGCTGTGTTGCAGCGGGTACTTTGCATCGCTCATGTCAGTCGCAACGCAACTACTGTGAGGAGTTGCTGCATCGAGCAGATATAAATACTGACTGGAACCTTTATGACAAAAATGTAAAAAACATTTATGTCAGTTCTAAACCTTAGATTTTCTAAATATCTTGTAAACGTGAATGATGCAAAGTAAAGAGCATCCCACCCTCGAATCTTGTAGCGTGGCCGAAGTGGTACAGCCCAGGTCGGCCTTGTACTGCGGTTGGTCTGAAAGACGTAACAGCTAATGGCAACATATCATCAACTCTCATGCAGGCTATAACAGAGTGACACACTGTTACGGTGTCCAACAAACATAAAATCAGCAGCATTTGGACAACCAAACATGAAGACAGACGACAGGGTTTTTGGGGGGAAACAAGTTTTATGGTTGACAATGATCGTGAGGTCGGTCCAACATGACGATTGTCTCTCTTTTACTTCTCCAACTACGTTACAATTTAATGTTCATCAGCCCGATTTTCAAATTTTCTCGGAGGAGAAACCCCCGAACACCCGTTTTAAAAGGACTCTAACCGTGAATGTTTTCAATTGCTAACAACACTCCTGCTGAGGTTCATCCTTCCAAAGTAATGTACAGTCGGAATAAAACTAAGAAATGGAACAGGATTTAATTGAAAGGTAGAGTATCGACTTTTCTCTTTATATTTATTTATTTTTGTTTAAATTAATATTGATATAATAATACAAAAAAAATAAGTTTTTTTTATTTTTATTTATTTTTTACTTCCATCTGTATGTCATTGCGGGCCACCAGGAATGTTTCTGCCGGCCGCCATTGGCCCGCGGGCTGCACTTTGAGAACCAATGGCCTAAGCGGTTCGGGAAGTTTGTCTACGAACATCGTACAGTTTTCACACCTTTTCCCGAAAGCATGGTTGCGTAACGAACGTCGTGAAGACACTCGTAGCTAACCAGGGCTCCAGGGGTACTCGTAGGGTGCTAAGAGCATCGTTACTATAGCCTCAGTGGAGTCACCACCAGAATACCACGGAATTTCCAGCTGGCACCATTTCACAATACCCCCAAAACAGTGGTTACCGCCAATATATTACTCAACAACTCAAAAGCAAAGACAGAGACAGAGTCACAACAACTTAAAATTCCAAAAATACATGTGCAGCCGAAATGTACCGATCAAACGCCACGTCCCAAGGCAACCCTCTCACAAGGCATATAATAAAGTCAAATGATTCCATTGCTCTTGTGTGGAAGGTCTCCCTCTGATTTTAATTCAACCATCGTGGTTGGTCCTCATATTGATCAATGACAGAAGACATACTGTACACGAATCATGCTGAGACCAGCGGGTGTCGGAGAATTTCTGCAGGCGTTTTTTATTGCGATTGTTTGCCATAATGCACTGTAGGCGCTTCGGTGAGGCTGTGATGGGGTTCATTATTAATTGAACAGTGTCTAGACAGTAACGAACATCCCTGACCTCAGTGGAGTGCACAATCGAGAGCGTGGTTTCTGCAGTGAACGTAGACTGCTGCGGGAAACTGATCTGCGATGTGTGCCTGAACACCGCGCGCTTTCCCGCTTACATTACCAGCACCATCGTAAGCCGTATTTACACTCATGCCAAATAGGCCGTCTTATGCACGCCTTTCCACAGCACGGTCCGCGCGTTTACACTGACCGAGGTTAATTGGCTGCTTGAGCTAGCGCCCCGATTTAGTTAATTTAGTCAGCAAAATTGAAGAATATGTTGGCTTTTTTGCACTTGTAAATAGTTAATCTCGTTTGAAGCCTACACTCAGACGTGAACTCATTTTTGCATGCGGGTGTCTTCATTCATAAAAAAAGTAAAACATTCGGGAGTATGCAAATTGTTCTAAAGAGGTCTAGACTCCGTGCGCAGCACCACCTTCTCCAGTGAACCAAGAAAGCCTGCGCCGTGACGAACGGGGGATTTGACCACCTCGGATTTACACAGGAAACTTGAGATAAGACGGTGAAATCGCTGGGCATGCCAAGCTGCGACTGAACCGGCTTGGCAGTGTAAAAAGGCCTAAACATCCTACTGCCCAACAAAACGGGCAGGATCTAGACCAAGCTCTTCTAATCGGGTCAGCAATAGCCGTGTGTCAATGCCCAGCCTCTGCCTTTGAATGATAATGAATGAATGGAACGTTGCATTTTCAATGTTTACACCAAAGATTCTAGACTAGAGCGTGCAAGCCAATCAATGAAGCCTTTTAAGGAATCAGACAAAGTCTGCTCTCTTGGCTGAGCAAAGCATGTTTCAGAAATTAGCACATTAAGATAAATGTAGTTGTCACACAAGCTGTTTTAGATTTTTGTAACATGGAATTGTTTCAGGGGGGAAAATGGCTCAAAAAAAAATACCCACAATGCGTTCAAGACTAGGACTGACAAAGCCCAGGCCTAATCAATTGTGTTTAAATAACTTCAGCATTCATATTATTAGTAGAGAATGATCGTACGAGCTTGGATACATCGTCATTGGGAATTGGGGCCCAGGTTTAAAGCAGTTACACAATACACGCAAGACCCAGAGAGTTGCCTTTTTTTTTTACACGCGCACACGCACACAAACACCTCCCTTGGTGGCGGTGCCGCTCCCCCCGAGCCTCCCAGGATCCTTTGCGGGACACGGTGACCACGGCCGTGATCACCACAATATAATTTACAGAAGAATAATGTATCATCATTTTTATATAACTATCAGAAAAGAAAAGTTTCTGATAGCTAACTATCAGAAAAGTCGTATAAAACATTAAATCAGGGTTCCTAACATATTCTGTTTATTGTGTGTGCAGACTGAATAGCTGTCATCTGTCAGAGAGATGCTGTGAAGCTCTGGCCTCAGCTCTTAGCTCCAACTCCTCTCGTCTGAGAGAGCTGGACCTGAGTACCAATGATCTGCAGGATTCAGGAGTGAAGCTGCTCTCTGCTGGACTGGGGAGTCCACACTGTACACTGGAAACTCTCAGGTCAGTTTTACTCAATGTGCAAACCTTTACAGCACAGGAATCTTTATAACAAAAAAGTAACAAAAAAACTTCAATAAAGACATTTAATGTAGAGCTGTAAGGCGATAAAATCAAAATTCACACCCTAAATATTCATAACTCAACATATTTATATTGTTGTTACCATGACAGTATAAGTTGAATGTTATATAAGTACAGTTTACTATTTTTTATTATAATTATTCTACCTATTCACATGTAGTAAGGCTTTTTTTTAAAGCTTATTATTAGAATTTAAATATAAAAAGAATTAACATTGGCATAACTTCTCTTTCAATTATGGAAAATGTTAAAGACGTAAACACAGTAACATGGTCTTTTTATTTTGTGTGTGAAGGCTGAATGACTGTCATCTGTCAGAGAGATGCTGTGAAGCTCTGGCCTCAGTTCTCAGCTCCAACTCCTCTAGTCCGAGAGAGCTGGACCTGAGTACCAATGATCTGCAGGATTCAGGAGTGAAGCTGCTCTCTGCTGGACTCGGGAGTCCACACTGTACACTGGAAACTCTCAGGTCAGGGTTAGGGTTAAATGTGTCTTTGGGTCTGTTTAATATGTAGGGAGGATCCAGGACTAGGTGGGCTTACATTTACATTTACATTTAGCAGACGCTTTTATCCAAAGCGACTTACAATAAGTACATTTGTCATAAGAAGTGCAAAAAAATATCGCTATCAGTACAGTAAGGATGTTCATAGTACCAAGTGCAAGTACAACAATCACTAGGCTAACCAATTCCCCGTGTTACAGCAATGATAGCAGCTACTGCAGTTGCTACATAGTTAAGTACTATAATACAATACAATACAACACAATACAATACAGTGTACAATGGTGGCCAGAAGGGGGAGGGTGGCTATGCAGAGTCGAGGTGGACTCTGAACAGGTGAGTCTTGAGTCTTTTCGGAAGATAGTGAGCGACTCTGCGGTCCTAAGAACGGCAGGGAGCTCGTTCCGCCACTGAGGTCCCAAAACCGAGAAGAGTTGTGACTTTGCTGAACGACCTTTGTTAGCTCTTAGCGATGGCGGTACCAGACGTCCAGCTGAGGTAGTTGAGCGGAGGGATCGAGCTGGGGTGTACGGCTTTAGCAATGCTTGGAGGTAGGCAGGGGCAGTTCCATCGACTGCCTTGTATGCCAGTACCATCGTCTTAAATTTGATGCGAGCTACTACAGGGAGCCAGTGGAGGTCCCGGAAGAGGGGGGTCACATGGGAGAACTTCGGTAGGTTGAACATGAGGCGCGCTGCCGCTTTCTGGATGCGCTGCAAAGGTTTAATCGCAGAGGCAGGAAGTCCAGCAAGGAGTGAGTTGCAGTAGTCGAGGCGGGAGATGACCAGTGATTGGACTAGAAGCTGAGCTGCTTCCCTTGTGAGGAAGGGCCGGATTCTGCGGATGTTGTAAAGTGCAAATCTGCAGGATCGGGCCACCGCAGTGATGTTTGCGGTGCAGCATAACTGATTGTCCAATACCACACCAAGGTTTCTGGCAGTTGGAGAAGGAGATACAGTGATGTTCTCAACGGTGACCAGTAAGTCCATGTGTGGGCAATCTTTCCCTGGGATTAGGAGGAGCTCGGTTTTGTTGAGGTTAAGCCTCAGGTGATGGGCAGTTGTCCAGGTGCTGACGTCCGCCAGACATTCCGATATGCATGTTGCAATCAGGGCTTTATCTGATGAGGGGAAAGAGAGGAATAGCTGAGTGTCGTCAGCATAGCAGTGATAGGAAAAGCCATGTGACGCAATTACAGAGATCTGGTATAGAGGGAGAACAGAAGAGGCCCCAGTACAGAGCCTTGGGGGACCCCAGTTTCAAGGGTGCAAGGTTTGGACAAGGAGCCATTCCATGTCACTTGATAGATGCGGTTCATCAGGTAGGATGTGAACCAGGAAAGAGCAGATTCAGCGATGCCAAGTTCAGCAAGAGTGGAAAGGAGGATCTGGTGGTTCACCGTGTCCAATGCTGCGGACAGGTCGAGGAGAATGAGAACCGATGAGAGGGTAGAGGCTCTGGCAGCACGGAGGGACTCAGTCACCGCGAGGAGTGCCGTCTCAGTAGAGTGTGCCTTCTTGAAGCCTGACTGGTGAGGGTCAAGCAGGTTGTTAGATGAGAGATAGGACAGTTGGTTAGCAATGGCATGTTCCAGTGTTTGAGAGAAGGAAGGAAAGAAGAGATACCGGTCTGTAGTTCTGGATGTCGGCAGTATTAAGAGTTGGTTTTTTGAGGAGAGGCTTTATTCTAGCAGTCTTGAAGGATGCTGGAACAATGCCTGAAGTGAGGGAGGAGTTGATAAGTCAGGTGAGAAATGGCAGAATGTCGCTTGAGACATCCTGGAGAGAGGAGGGGATAGCATCCAGGGGGCAGGTGGTGACATGGTTAGATGTTATTATTCCGTTGACCTCGTCAGAGGTGAGAGGGCTAAATTGGGTAAAGATGGAGGAGGAGGGGATTGGTGGAGGAGGATGGAGGCAGGGATGAAAGTGGAGCTGATGTCCTTCACTTTCTGGGCTGTGATCTAAAAGAACAGATGACACGTGTCTAAAGCCCAGTTCAGACCAAAGATTAGCCTCGCAATGACTTGCAACTCGCAACTCCTTGCAACGAGACAGGCTGCGACCTTCTAAAAACGGGGCAGTTCAAACTGCTTCACCGGGTGGCGCATCAAGTGGTTTCCCTAGCAACTCTGAACGCTCTGGCACAGCTGAGAGCCGCAACAGCATCAGCATCACGCTAAAAAGTAGCCTAACTTAGGTTTGCGGCTCCACGGTTCCGGGGGGGGGGGTTTGGGGAGATTGGGGGGCTTGGGGAGTGTTGCTGCGCTGCGATATCATCATGAGCAGTTCTAACTGGAGAGAAAGTGACACCGCGAGCTACTGATCATAAGCGCATTAAACAAAGAAGTTGAAAGATGGTGCGATCTATGAGAGAGACGCAGAGGAACTTTCCTTGGAAGCATTTGTTGGGATAAAAAACAAGTGGTCAGGGAATGAAAGAATATGTTTGTGTTTTTTGCACTAAATAGTTAATCGCGTTTGCAGCCTACACTCTACGTGAACTCATTCTTGCATGCGGGTGTCTTCCTTCATAAAAAAATTCAGGAGTATGCTAGACCCCGTGCGCATCCCGCCTTCTCCGGTGAACCATGGAAGGGGGATTTGACCCCCTCGGTTTTACACGGGAAACTTGAGATAAGACGGTGAAATCGCCGGGTGTAGCAAGCCGCGACCGTACCAGCTTGGCAATGTAAAAAAACCTGAAAAAGAGAAGACGGCGAGTTAGAAAGCCGAGAATTTGAAGCCTACTTAGGTCTACTTTAGGTCTACTCCAGGCCTACTTCAGCGGAATAAACAGTGTGCCTACGCCATTCTTTGTAGAGAGATTTCTATTTGCAAAAAAATTTGGTTTATTTTTATTGATCCCCTTCAAGAATTTGTGTGTAAAGTGGACTAGGCTATATTCTCGCCTTTCTTCTTTGTAAAGCGCATTGTAGGCCTGTTGCTTTTGACCCGATGCTGCGCCCATTCCTTGATTCTTACTGCCGCAGCACTCCAAACAATTAATTTTGTTCCAATGTTCGTCCAATCCACTCCAATAGTGGTCCTGCATTGAGTTTAAACCATCTCTAATGAATAAATGGTCCACTTTTAAGTTTCATAGAATATTTATACATTCCCAGGGCATGTTAAATGAGTGCATGCCATGCCACTCATAACACACTTGTAAAATGCAGTCGTCAATTGATGGAATGGGTTATTACATAAATCATCACAAACAAAATTTGGAATTAATCAAATAAATGAAATGGCCACTTTTTGGTTGAACACATTTGAACAAAATAATTACGATCCCCCAATGTTGACCTGAAGTTGGCACCACTGATTGGTAGACTGTCGGAATGGCGGTAGGCCTACTAAAAGGTGTCTGAATGGGGGCATGTGGGAATGGCCGCATGTAACCATAACAACGGTTATAGCTAACCTGTACTATGGACAGTACGGGACCAGGACGGAGTAAGGCTGTGACGTACAAGTTGTTCTGCACTGTGTCCTGATGGGCTGAAGAGAAATAGGTACGTCGTTGTGTTCTAAAACTGGGCCTGGCGATTTGACATGTTCAATCTCTGGCGACTCCTTGCAACGCCATCAGCTGCAACTTTTCCCCTGCGACGTTCCAAAAAAACCTCGTTGCGAGGCCAGAGAAGGAGCAGAACTTTAGAGGACGAGGATTTTAGGAACATAAAAAAAAGAATGTTAGTTTGAAGGGTTGTTTATTTTTGCTGTCTTGTTAGCTGCTAGTCTGTTATGAGTTAACAGGTTATTCCAGCTGAAAGAACGCTGACCAGCTGATGTGAGGGGTTGCTGTCCTGTTAACTGCTACCATGTTATGTATGTTATACGTGATGTAACTCTGGCCAGCTGATGTGAGGGTTAGGGTGAGGGGTTGCTGTCTGAATGTTATGGATGTCATGTGTTATATGTTATGCAACTCTGAGGAGTTGCCATTAGTGTAGACATGAGGCTCGGTGATGGTGGCTCTAGACGGGCTGTGATCTGAATTAAATCATAAAGCTTTTAGTTGTCCTTCATATGGAAATATTACTTTATTAACCTGTTTACTTCAGTAAGAACTATTCTCATCCAGATTGAATAAATAAAGGTGTGTGTGTGTGTGTGTGTGTGTGTGTGTGTGTGTGTGTGTGTGTGTGTGTGTGTGTGTGTGTGTGTGTGTGTGTGTGTGTGTGTGTGTGTGTGTGTGTGGTGTGTGTGTGTAGGTTGTCTGGCTGCCTGGTCACACAAGGAAGGCCTGTTCTTCTCTGGCCTCAGCTCTGAGCTCCAAACCCCTCCCATCTGAGAGAGCTGGACCTGAGCTAACAATCACCCCAGGAGACTCAGGAGCTTGCGCTGCTCTCTGCTGGACTGGAGGATCCACGCTGGAGACTGGACACTCTCAGGTATGGAGAGGACAGCTCACCACTCAGGGACAATGCCTCCTACAAGGATTCAACCCGCTTCTAGATGAAGTGGATTGAGAAAGACAGCTGTAACTTATGTTGTTTCCCCCCCAGTGTGGAGCACGGTGGAGTGTGGAAACTGAAACCAGCTCTAAAGAAGTGTAAGTGTCTGTTTGATTCATCACAACACACACTAACTATTGAGAGGGAAAGTCCATCCACACAGCAGGAGATGACGTCTGTTCATTCAGATATCTGGGAATGAAGCTGATGACTGACATCATGTATCTTACATATATAAACATGAACATAATTGATGTGATTATATGTTGAGTGATGATTTTACAACATTGGAGTTAACACCATAATAATCAGGATACTGTTAATCATAATTACATGTCTATTTTATATTCAAAAACTATTAAATTATAATATTAACTTGTCGCTATTATAATAATTATAGTATTTTTTTAATTCCTGTCATTACATTAGCTATGGCACATAATAATCATATTAACATGTTTTGAATGATGCATGTGTTTCATCTTAGATTTCAACTAGAGCTGGTGATGCTGTTTATTTAATAATAATAATGAAGATGATGATAATTATAATTAATAATATTGGTTTAGCAGCCTAATCATGTTTCTCCCGTCAGATGCCTGTGAACTCACACTGGACCCAAACACAGCCAACGGAGAACTCTCTCTGTCTGAGGACAACAGAAAGGTGACGCTGGTTGAAGATGGCCAGTCATATCCGGATCACCCAGAGAGGTTTGACATCTATGACCAGGTGTTGTGTAGAGAGGGTCTGACTGGCCGCTGCTACTGGGAGGTAGAGTGGGGAGGACGGGTTTATATAGGAGTGGCATACAGAGGAATCACAAGGAGAGGAGCAGGTGATGACAGCCAGCTTGGATGGAACAACAAGTCCTGGAGTCTTATTTGTGATGATGACGATGATGATGTCTACACTGCCTGTCACAACGGGAGTCAAACAGTCATACGCCTCCCCCCCGCTGGCTCTAACAGAGTAGGAGTGTATCTGGACCGGCCTGCTGGCTCTCTGTCCTTCTACAGAGTGTCCCCAGGTGGAGGAGGGTCCTCAGACACACTGACACTCCTCCACACCTTCCAGACCTCCTTCACCCAGGAGGTCCTCCTCCCTGGGGTTGGGTTACGTAAGCCTGGTTCCTCAGCATCTCTGGGAGTGTTTTTCTAATGTAAAATGTGTTTAAAATGTTATTTGATGGAGCGTTTTTTTACTACAATATTTGCTATATTTTCAACATCGTAATAAAGGAATTTGATCTCAGTTTTTAGCGGTCTATGGGAAAGGGTAACAATGTCCATGTTGTGAATGACTTTAAATGGAAGATAGATTATTTGTGTTCTGTTGGGAACAACAAGTCAACATGTTGATCAGATATTATTTTATCTGATCATATCCAGCCCATTTTCATGGCGAACAATACACTTGCAAATGTTTCCAATGTAAGGTTCTTAGGGTTTTTTATTGACAATAAGCTCAGTTGGAAAAAACATATCACAGGTGCTCAATAAATTAGCGAGAAACATTGGGGTTATACGACGAGTGAGACCCGTGCTGTCAAGAAAAAATTGTATGGATTTAGATTACTGCCCTATTCATCCCTTTATATCCTATGGCAATATAGTATGGGCGAGCACATACAAAACCAGTGTCGATTCGATTTTTGTATTACAGAAAAGATTAGTTAGAACTGTTACCAACTCCAGATGGGACGCTCATAGTGCGCCATTATTTTGAAGTCTGAAGTTGTTAAACATATATGATGTGGATAGTCTTCAGATTGGCACTTTTGTGTTACACTTTATATTATTTACTTCCCTCTTCTTTTAACGTTTATTTTATAAACCAGGTCACAGATCCATCAGACCAGATCTGTAGATCTCCTTCACCGTAAATTTTACAGAACTAATCTTGGCCAGTTTTCAATAGGGACAGAGGCCGAGTCATTTGGAACAGTTTTCCTGTTACTCTCCGTGAACACAATCATTAGTTACTTTCCAAAAACATCTTAAAATATACCTCATTTTAAAAGCTTACGATAATGTATAAACTGACTGTATGTTATGTTGCCTTTTGTGCTTGTTAGTTACTTTTTTATCTTGTTGACTATATTTACTTAGCTCAGAAAAGTGTTCCTTGCCCTTTAAAGTGAAAGTGCTTCCTATAAGCTTTTTTTTCCAGTTGTATTTTGATGCTACGGGAGCCCAGGATTTCACCACAAACGATACAAAGTACAGCATTACTTCATACCCTTGAAGTCTTAGCCGCGTTCAAACCAAAAGCGACGGGGCGGCGCGACTCCATACAAAGTCACAGGCGCCTGGCACGCGTCTACGTTGTACCCAGTTTCATTATGACTTTAGTTTCACTATTCACATAAACGATGTGACACAGTGAGCTGTGGTTCAAAGCTCTTCCTCAGTTGACCTGTCTGCACTGAGGAGCCCAGCAGTGTTCAGTGTTAAGGTTCAGTCTCACTTGGTGAACACCTAAATCTCTTTATTCTCTCCTTTCCTTGCTTTTGTGCTTCTATATTTCCATACTACACGGCCAGCAGGCGGGACAATTCTAAGTGGTTAATCTTCACGTAAAAATCCATCATACATTGGCTAATTCACAGTATATCCACTACAATCAAATAGACTGCACCACTGTCCCCCCCGGATATATATTGTATTTATGGCAGTGTTATGATTACATTTGCTTATGATTATTTCTGACGGCGGTGTGAATGTCAAAGCTTAGCATGTGTCCCCCCAAATGTTTATTGGAATTACAGCCTTGGGGTACATCCAAGCATTCAAATAGTTGATTCAGTACGGTGCAAATACATTTTATCAAATGCTCTAATAAAAGATTATGAGCCAGTTAAAAAGTAAAAAGGTGAGGTATATAGTATAATATATAATAAGTATAAAACGTTAAATACGAAATATCTATACATATCAAATGTTATACTGTAAATTTACTATAAAAAGTAAAATGTGCAATATTGTAAAAATTACAAAAATTACAGTATCTTGTATCAACATAAATGAAAGATAGAATACACAGTAGGTACATTATGGAGGATGTATGCAATAGTGCAATTATTGTGTGAAGACTGAGTCCAGGGGGATAAGTCTATGGGGAGTTTGAGGTCCTTCTCTCATCACGACAGGTGATGAATCTTGCTGCTGCGTTCGCACATTGTTGTATTTCTCCCAACCGGTAACTTCAGGATATACAGACAGACTGGATTGAGGGCTTTGGTTGCCTACTTTTTGTTGTTATCTTTGTGTTGATTTTTATCCTCCTAAGAGCAAAAAGAGGTAAATTAATTATGGATTCATCTCAAACATATTTGTAAAACCCCACAGTCCCACATGACTCACAAATTACCCAGAAATAAAGAAAGAAAAAATATAACTTTAGACAAAATCCCGGTTGATAAAATGTGTCGCAGACATATATTCACCAGATAATGTGGATTACGACGACGGTGATAACTACAAGCATAACTCCAAGGATGACTCCTAATTCGACCAAATATCCCACTGAAAAGAAAACGAGAATTAGAATATTATTTCTTTAATAATAACAATAAAACTAATAATTATCATCATTATTATAAATAATAGAAGTATAATAATAACAAATAACAAGAAGTGCAATATACATTGAAGTAGCTTCACGTTAAAGATTACCTAGTCAACACAATGTCTAAATTGACTTTAGTTATCGGCCTAGAAAACACAATGTACATTGAAATCAAAGTATTGTAAGCCCGATGTCCCCTTCACACCAAGAATTTTTTAATCATCACAAAGATGCTTTTGTATTTTGAACAAGAGCCTACCTTCAATAGGGTCCTCCAGTATCTTCAGTTCAATGTGGGTTACGTCCTCTTCGTCTGCGTACCTGAGAGTACACCTGTACGTCCCTTCACTCTGGGCTGATGAGGTCACATACAGCAGGAGGCTGCCTGACTCAGACAGGTCTCTTACATGCTGCTGCCACTCTGTTTCCACCACCTTCTCTTGTCCTGCTGGTCTTCTGAGGATGGTCTGGTTGTGGTTGAAGGTCCAGGTGATGTCATCGAGCCCAGAGGCGTTACAAGGGAGTAACACCTCACTCTTGGGAGCACTTTGCATTGGAGCTGATTCAGATAGACACACGAGTGGACTCCGAGTCAGACGATTTTTCCTTATCTGACCAATGGAGAACGCAAATCCTAGACCAATTACATCAACTCTAACATTTTTCTGCGAAAATGGTGTAGATGTAGAAGACCGCAATATTTTCTCAAACAGATATGTTAGGCAGTACTCTCTTATGTTAGCAATTAGCGGCCTTATGGTTCCACGTTAAGTTAAAGCCATCACAAATTGTATCGCACCAGATCTAATCTACTTTTTCTCTGACTGTTGTCAGTCTGATATTCAAAGACTTACGGTGTGGCCTCGTTGTGGCTTTCCTTGCACTGTGTTCATTGTAGACTGAGCAGCTGTAGTTCGATTCTGTCTCATTGTAATCAGTCCTTAAAGAGCAACTGATGTCATAGAGTCCCTGGTCATCTTCATGGACCTCGGTTGTGTTCTGGAGGACAGTAGACGGGTGAGGACTGACGGACCAGATGAGCTGTGGTCTTGGATAGATTCCTCCAGACTTACAGGTGACAGTGTTGTTCCCTAGCACAATGTCTACTCTAGAAACAGGAGCTGCAACGACATGGTAGTGCATCAAAACAAGAAACAAGAAAAATATTGAATATTTTAGTCCTGTAAAACAGGACTTGAGCTCACCTCTCACTGTCAGGCTGACGAAGGTCTCCTGGTTGTACTGTGAAGTGCTGGCGTAACACAGGTACCTGCCCTGGTCCTGGAGGTTCACCCTGGCCAGACAAAGGGATGCGTTTCCCCCTGAGATCAGGTCATGGAACAGGGAGGTCCTTCCCTCGTAGAGAGGATCCTGGTGTCCCAGTTGATCCTCGTCATCGTAGTAGGAGTGGACCTGAACGTTCTTCCCATTGTTCTTGACCCAGTGGAGGATGGTATCACTGTTTGGCTGGAAGTGGCAAGGCAGCACACAGCTCCCCCCAAACACACAGCCCACCTGGATGTCTGGAGATTGAACAGCACCTGGTCAATACCCTTTTAAAACACATAGGTGTGATCCGTATTGAGGGATGAACACCTGTATAATTGTCCATTGCTTTCCAATCTCATCCACCGCATGGCCTATGGTCTGATTAGTCTGATATGAAGCATTGTCACGGGCACGCAACTTTGACCCTTCAGAGACGCTGCTATAGCATATTTTGATGTGTATGTGCAGTGTTTCATAAAGTGTATGGCACTGTCATCGAAACGGTACGTGGCTTGGTTCCGGACTGCAATCACTGTGTAATAACGTTACTCATTTTTAATGCATGTGAATTCAGTGTCACGTCACAGGCGGGTTTTAGAGAGGTGCGGAGGCGTGGCGAGCGGCGCTGGGCTCCGCAACGGGTCACCCACTCTTTCTTAAGCCTGGAGGGGACTGCTCGTTGGCGCCAGATTATTCCGCCTCATTAGGTACTTTGGCTGACGAGTGAACATCAACCTCCGTTACTCTGTCCTGACCTTTGTTGCTCTTAACCTCGTGTACCTTTTCGCCGGTAGCCAACTCCTCGCCAGCGGACACAACCACCGGACCGCAGCACTCCCCGGTGCCCCCGCCAGCCTCGCCTACCCGCCCCTGTCTTCGCCTTGCCTGCTGGATATACTTTCTGTTCCTTGCGACAATAAATATTTGGATTGCCTCTGTCTCTGCATCCGGAGTCCAAACTAACATTCCCGCTGACCGTAACATTCAGTCTTGTATTCCAGTTACGTATTCATTCAACATTATGTATTCTGAGCTTCAAATGACAAAAGCACTGCTAGTGCTATATCATAGGATTAGGGATTTATTTAACTCTTAACCCTATTTTTATCATATATTCTATATCAACATATTTTTCAACATGTAGAGCTCAGTTTCCTCTAAAACTCTGTAACTTTCCATTAATCTAATTCCTGATTGCTAGGATGTCTACGTAAAACTTGTTCACAATGACAGCACGTATATGTGTAGGCCTACTTTGGATGGTTACTTATGACATTATGGCTTTTAATCAAAACCTCTATAAAGCAAATGAATGGGATTTTTTTTTACATCAGAGTGGATCGTTCACAAGGGGGTTGGCAGACTGAAAAAATAGTATTGTTATACAGTATTAATAATGACAAAATGGAAAAGATTACTATGTCAACGATCGAGACATATCACTAGGTTTAGATTTACCTTTACCTTTTCACCTTTACATTTCAAAATAATCCTGCATAAAAAGATTTAAAAGAAAGTTAACATTCTTCAAATTAGTTGATTTAGTCAAGCTTACCTCCCTGAATGAGGACCTCCAGCATAAGAAACACGGCTGTTTGGACCAGAAGATAGTTCTGGACAGAACACTGTTTTTCCATCTTCTTGATCCTTTCTAACTCTTGTCTGTAGAGACTTCAGTGGGACAACGACGTAGTAGGGTGGAACGCAAAGGAAGGAAATGGCTGCAGGGCCGCCCTTATCTCGCCTTTCCTGTTCCATTCTGTTCCATCAATGCAAATAATGTATAAATAATGTATAAAGTAACATGCATATGCAGGATATATTCAACTAAAATATATAAAAGTGGTTGATAACTATATTATAATACAGATAAAACAACCTATCCCATCACTAAAAAATGACCCAGAAATAACCACACCAATGTTTCCTACAAATTAAAAATAAAAGAGAAGATGATACAAAAAATGATCTATAATACAATGCGAAGTAATTTACAATAACACATATTATAGAAAATGATACAAAAATTTAAAAAGAAAACCTTCTCTTTATACGTAAACAGATGATTAAAACATTAAAATAGAATCCCAATTCGAACCATGGTGTGCTATATGATCCCTCTAAAACAGAAAAAGAAAATTAAGATCTGCTATGCACTCTGCTATTTCTTTAATAAGAATGAGAACAACAACAACGACTACAATTACTTCACATTAAAGATGTCCTGGATAATATTGTACCGCATTCAAACAAGAAACTCAGAGTTGTCCTGTAAAAACAGGACTTGAGCTCACCTGTCAGGGTGACAAAAGTCTCCTGGCTGTTCTGTGAAGTGCTCGTGTAACACCTGCCCTGGTCCTGGAGGTTCACCCTGGCCGGATGAAGGGATGCGTTGCCCCCTGAGATCTAGTCATTGAGCAGGGAGGTCTGGAGATCAGAGAACAGGGTGTTGTTGGAGGCATACTCTTCACTAACTTTATTAGCATGTCCATAAGTAATGCTATGATGTTGATAACTGATAAATTACTACTCATTTATAAATTATCTTGAATTGCTCATAAAGTCTGACCTTTTAGACCTCTGCCATCTGAAACTGTGAAAGACTACTATGTCCTCTTAACTAATCCAGACGACACTTTAAGATTTAAGCAATGCACCATACATTTTTTGATGTATTTTATATTTGTAGGGTTAGAGTTTGCTGCTGGTCCAAATATCAATCATAAACAACCAAACATAGAAGAACTCTTGATAATAGATTTGCCAGAGAGACGGTTTATATCCGGTCCAGGTTACCTCCCTGAACGACGACCAGCCCCGTCAGTAACACGACCGTCTGAATCACAACACTGCCCAGCGCGGTCATTGTCTGTGTCTTCCTCTCTCAGCTTTAACTGTTGTTGGTCTGCTGACAGGACCAGGACACACCAGCTTTTACCTTTACCTGTGTGGAAAAAGTCTGTGAAGGACCAGAAGGAACCTACGTGGCACTCAGGATACCTCTTGACAGCCCCGTGAAAGGAGCCTGTTCATTCTTCTAATGTTTAAGATGTCAATTCTTTATAATGTTATCTACAGAGAATTCAGAGAAGGAGGATGATTTTCAGGGTATGGGTGCTGGAATACACGCATTTTGGCAATATAACCTGAAGCTTCATCCAAAAACAGGAGTTTCTTGCAGCGGTTTCCTTTCTTGACCTTTCCGAAATGTAAATACAGTTTGACATGGCACAGACACTAAGAAAGGGCGAATGGACAAGGATTTATTTTTGAACTGTAGTCATACAGAAACCATTGGAAGATTTAACCTGAGGATGAACCTGCTGAATACATTGTCTTGCCTCCAGTCATGATCAATAGTTATGTGTTCAAGGTTGGCCACAGGTGATACTGTTGAGTTGTCAAGCTGCAGACCGAGAGGCCCAAGAGGCACGAAGGAAGAATAAGATGGCAGAATTCAACGGTGTTCTGGTCCGAACAGCCGTGTTCCTCATGGTGGAGGTCCTCGCTCAGGGAGGTAAGCTTGACTAAACTGGAAACAATACCTTATTTATAATTGTTTGGGGATTTTTTGGAGATCTAAAGGTGAAAAGGTAAAGGTAAATCTAAACCTGGGGATATGTCTCACATGATCGTTGAAAATTATACTGGTGTTAATCCCTCAATATGGATCACCCCTATGGTAGTTTTTAAATAGTTTACCCGATGCTGTTTAATCTCCAGACACCCAGGTGGGCTGTGTGTTTGGGGGGAGCTGTGTGCTGCCTTGCCGCTTCCAGCCAAACAGTGATACAGGCATCCACTGGATCAAAGTGAATGGGAAAAATGTTCAGGTCCACTCCTACTACGATGACCAGGACCACTGGGAACCAACATCCTCTCTACGAGCAAAGGAGCTCCCCGTCCTCGTAATCTCAGGGGATGACACATCCCTCCTTTCGGTTTGACCAGAATCGGTTGGCAGGACCATGCAAACGCAGAAGCAAGACAATTCACTGACCTAGTATCCTCACAGGACCAGAGGTCATGTGTTCACCTGAGTGACGCCAGCACTTCACAGTACAACCAGGAGACCTTCATCACCCTGACAGTGACAGGTGAGCTCTCAATGTTGCATTGAGCAAAGTTGCACTTTGAGTTTCTTGTTTTAATGCATACCATGTCTTTGCAGCTCCTGTTTCTAGAGTGGACATTGTGCTAGTGAACAACATTGTGACCTGTAAGTCTGGAGGAATCTACCCAAGACCACAGCTCACCTGGTCCATCAGTCCTCGCCCGGCTACTGTCCTCCAGAACACAACCGAGGTGCATGAAGCTTACCAGGGACTCTATGACATCAGCGGCTCCTTAAAGCCTGTTTACAGGGACACAGAATCAACCTATTGCTGTTCAGTCCAAAACGAAGACTGTGCAAGGAAAGCCACGATGAGGCAGCACCGTAAGTCTTTGAATATCAGAATGGCAACAGTCAGAAGTAAAGCATAGATTAGAACTGGTGAAATCCAATTTTCAATGGTGGCAACTTAAAGGGCCTGTCACGCTCGCTTATTGCCAACATAAGAGTGATGCTTTAAATGTTTGTTGCAAAAATATTGTGGTCTGCAACATCTACTCCATTAAAAAAAAAAAAGAAGCTGCACCATTGACGTCATTGGTCGGGTTTGCATTCTCCATTTGAATGGGTTGTCATAGTCTAATTACTCTGCAAATTCCATAAAAATATATTGTATGTATATCTGTCTGTCTGTCTGTCCGTCCACTGATGTCTCAACCCTAATCAGCTTCAATGCAAAGTGCTCCCGGGAGTGAGGTGTTACTCCCTTGTAACGCCTCGGGGCTCAATGACATCACCTGGACATTCAACCACAACCAGACCATCCTCAGAAGATCAGCAGGACAAGAGAAGGTGGTGGAAACAGAGTGGCAGCAGCATGTAAGAGACCTGTCAGAATCAGGCAGCCTCCTGCTGTATGTGACCTCATCAGCCCAGAGTGAAGGGACGTACAGGTGTACCCTCAGGTACGCAGACGAAGAAGACGTAACCCACATTGAACTGAAGATACTGGAGGACCCTGTTGAAGGTAGGCTCTCGGTGAAAATACAAAATCAATCTTTGATACTTATACCATTCTTGGTGTGAAGGTGACATCAGGCTTACAATACTTTTATTTCAATGTAACTTTAGACATTGTATTGAAAACATTGACATTGACTAGGTAATGTTTAACGTGAAGCTACTTGAATGTATACTAAAGTTCTTGTTAATGTTTAACAATTATTAATAATAATAATTGTTTTAGTATACAGTATACCACAAAGCAATATCCCGAGTTTGAGATCTCAATCATGGGAAGGCTATTGCCCAATATCCCGAGATAGCGAACCAATCAAATTGCGCCATCTTAGGAGGTTCACGTGTAGCATATACTAATTGTTATTCTTATACTACTACTATTAATAATAATGATTTTTTTTTTTTAAATGTATTGTTATTATTATAGAAATAATAATCAAATTCTCTTTTTCTTCTCAGAGGGATCTTTGGACGCATTAATAGTCATCGTTGGAGTTATAGGCCTACTCGCAGTTATCTCCGGGATCATAATCCTCATTATCAGGTAAATATATGTCTACTACACATTTTATCAACTGGGATTTTGTCGAAAGTTGGTGAGATTATTTCTGGGTAATTTATGAGTGATGTGGGACTGTGTATTTTTACATATATGATTGAGATAAAGCCATTACTAACATAACTTTTTTCATTCTTAGGAGAATAAAATTCAAACCAAAGAAAACAACAAAAAGTAAGCAACCAAAGCCCTCAATCCTGTACTTCGACCATTTATAACACGCGTCCGTGTCTCCTCAAGTTGAACAATGCTTTCCCAGGGACCATCTCATCAGAGTGAACCCAATTCCCTCTTGTGAGCGAGAACGGATGGATAAGACTGAGGAAGTTGTCTGGGTTAAGGGTTGTATTTTACGAATATAAGTTGTCCCCACATAACCTCTAGGAAGCAGATTCAAACACACAAGCTGTATTACCCTCACATAGCCACTAGTAAACAGGACCGAACATATAAGCCGTAAATACTGTACATAGCCACAAGGGGAGCAGGACCTTACTGAAGGCTGAAATAACTATTCCAGCCACAGATGGCAGCACCTTTAGACAGGTGAGGAAGGCGTAGCCATTACGTCACATAGGTAACTCCCACCTCTCATAGGCCCACTTGACCCTATCAATCTCGACAGAGAGGTTGGTCGGGAGAAACATCCGGTAGGTCAGGCTTGCGGGTTAGATGTTTGATCAGCTGGGAGTCGCTCAGCACATGTTAGATACAATTCCCCTCCCTTTGTTCCATACCGAAATACCCTGTTAAATAAAGTGAGTTAAAAGCGATCCGGATTGGACTACCTTCCTCGAAAAGAACTCAGCAGGGTTAAACCTTCTGACTTTATTACCATACCCTACGACAGGGTTTGACTCGCCAGATGTTTATCTATTTATTTCTTGAAGTCTCTTAAACAAGACTTCATGTTAGCTGTCCTTGAAGATGTAGTGACCGATAAAAGGTTAAGAAGAACATAATTGTGTCTGTTTGAAACATAAAAAGGTCCGTCCTGAAACTATTCAGAGAAGCCTACAGACTTCAAATCTCTGTTTTTGCCAGAAAAAAACACTTGGCTTAAAGCTTAATTGGCTTGATTACGATTCAGACCATCGTCGCCAGTCGATAAAGAATAATGCATAGATATTAATTCATTATAATTGTTCTCTCTCTTTCTCCAGTCACTACACCTAAAGAGATGATCCCAGTTGAGACAAGTCTGTTTCCATTAGTGTAGCTCTGGTATGAAACAACAGAACCTCAGAATGAAGAGACTGGAACCCAGTAGAAAACAAAGATTGTATGTTTGTTTTGTGGTGATTTTTCCTCAGTAGAACAAGGGTGATCAGTGGCGGTTTTAGGTACGGGCAAACCAGGCAGCCGCCCGGGGCGCCATATATTTGTGGGGGGCGCCAAATCACATGGGGGGCGCCTCGAGCAAAAAACAAAACACGCTGCGTAGCGGTTTTCAATGAAGTACATAACATTGTGTGAGGAATTTGTGTTTTGGCGTCCCCACTGGCTGCAGGCGCACCTGCTCGTTGAGAGGGGGGGTTGTATCGTGACCCATACGGACTTCAGTCCAGATATGCCCGGGGCTTAACTGGACGTAGAACCGCCACTGAGGGTGATGACGTGTACTATTGCAGATGTTGTAGGCTTACCTCATGGGTTAGAAAGCTTAAAGCTGTTAAAAGCTTGCAGATGCACGGTCAGATTTAGCTTTTTGCTAAAACTCAAATACATTGCATACATTACTTTCATTTTTTAACTTTTCTTTTACGTAGCTATATATATTTAATATATTTTTTTACTGTATTATTTTATTTTATTGTATTACAATGTTTCTTTTCAAAGCACTTTTAGTCTTGTTTCTGTAGCAGTGCTGTTTTTAGACCATGTTATAGACCATTTGAAAGCTCTGGGCTGGTCTGGGATGTTTTTTGTTTTACATGCATATTGAAACTGTTTTAATCATAATGCCATTTTAAGTAGGCTACATAATAACCACGTTCAGAACCATAAAAGTAATGAATTATGACGTGTTTGTGCTCACTGCCTCTTTAACAACAGCAAAACACTTTAGAACACGGGTTAGAACATATAAGATTTTTGAAAGTGTTTTCAAAAAACACTTTGTTGATTTGTTTATGACGCGCCACATTTTTTAAAAGCTTAATAATGATAATGTTTATTAACATAGCGTATGTACGTATATTCATTCATGTATGAGAATGCTAAAAACAAAACCCTCTAAGCCAGGGGTTTTCAAATTAGGTGAATGTGAGCCTCCCCTTAGAGTAGGTAAGGACAGCCGAGCCCCCCCCCTCAAAAAAAAACTATTTTGGACATTGCGGGTCCTGACCACGTCAATATTTAACCTAAATACACATTGTTAAGCCTAAATAGTGTGGGTATTTCTTGTTTCACTGGCACTAAATAATCAATTGGAATAATGTCATATATTGGGAAATTGTGCTTGGGGACTACTGTTTATATGGCTAGAGGCTAGTTATTGGCTAGTTATTCCTACATATCCGGTGTACTTCCGGTAGAGGGCGGCTAAATGCTAATATCAGAACAGTCAGAAGTAAAGCGTAGATTAGAACTGGTGAAATCCAATTTTATATGATAGTGTTTTCACGTCACGCTATCTACACAAACAATATCATATGAATGTGATGATAAAAACAAATGGAAAATACATAAATTACATGCATACACAGGCTGACTATTACATTATAATAAAAAATTGACAATGATAATGAATACTCAGTTGCAACGTTTACCAACAAAAAGCAGCTCAAGTTGTTTTTCCTTCCGATCAACAGGCAGACAATAAAACACCACGTAGGACATAAAATATACAGTAAGCAATGTATGTTTGATGAAGCAGAAATATATCAGAGAACTCCTTCAAATCTATTCATCCTGATACACGGGTCTGCACTACTGGAAGGGTGCTCTTTGGACGTCTCTGTTGTAGTGCGGAAGTTTCCTCCCTGATTGACATCCAATCGTCAGTCTGACAACTGTCCGTGAACGTTGAATCCTGGCCCCTACGACCCAGTCTGACCCTGCTGTTTCTGATGGTACGGGTCATAAAGTCAGGAGGTTTAACCCTCTACTCTAGACAAAGGAACGACTTCCGGAGGAGAGGGTTGTGTTACTTAGTCCTAAAAGGAAAAACAGTTATATTAATAATCAGGGCCGTAGCACCAAATTCTGGGCCCTGTATACAAGTGGTACTGATGGGGGGGCGCCCGAATTCTCCCTACCAGCCCCCTGGGCGGAGTTGTTGACGGGGGTTTTATTTACATGCCCCCCCCCCCCCTCTGCCCTGGGCACCCCCACAGCTGTGTAACTTATACCCGCAGTCCGGCGACCCTGTTAATAATAGCGTCATGCCATCAGATATGTGACACCGCACAGTCGAACATCATGCACTCATAAATGACACAGAAATAAACAATGAATACAATGTGTAGTAAAAATGTTATAAATGAAGGGTAAGTAGTTTTTTCACCTTTCTTTTTATATATAAAAGGGTGGCGATGATTAAAAGGATAACTGAAGCCACGACTCCTAATACGACCCCCAGTGGGCTATTATATATCCTCTCTGAAACAGAAAAACACAAGTTCTTATAACAATAATAGCAAGAAACATCCAAATACATTCGCATTAAACAAAACCTAGGTAACAATATTTTAAACACAATGTCTAAGGTGGCTTACTCAGTCACTGGCCCAGTGGACACCCTTACCGTACCCCCCAAGCATCAGCAAAGTGTTGAAAACACAATTGTTGTTGAACCTACCTTCAACAGGGTCCTCCAGTATCTTCAGTTCAATGTGGGTTACGTCCTCTTCGTCTGCGTACCTGAGAGTACACCTGTACGTCCCTTCACTCTGGGCTGATGAGGTCACATACAGCAGGAGGCTGCCTGATTCAGACAGGTCTCTTACATGCTGCTGCCACTCTGTTTCCACCACCTTCTCTTGTCCTGCTTGGTCTTCTGAGGATGGTCTGGTTGTGGTTGAAGGTCCAGGTGATGTCATCGAGCCCCGAGGCGTCACAAGGGAGTAACACCTCACTCTTGGGAGCACTTTGCATTGGGGCTGAATTAGATGGGCATACGAGTGGACAAACAGACAGACATGATATTGTACACAATTTTTCCTAATTTGACCAAAGACCATCAATGGTTGAACTTTGTCTTTTTCCGGTGAATATGGAGTAGATATTGCTGACCACAATACTTTCACAAAAGTCATTTGCATCAGTACTTTCTTGTTTGCAATTAGCGAGTGGGACAGGCCCCTTTTAAATGGCTGCCATTGTAGGTTGGCGCTTCACTTCTAACTTTTGTCTATCAAAAGATTTATATTCAAAGACTTACGGTGTTGCCTCATCGTGGCTTTCTTTGCACTGTGTTCATTTTGGACTGAGCAGCAGTAGTTCGATTCTGTGTCATTGTTAACAGTCCTTAAGGAGCCGCTGATGTCATAGTGTCCCTGGTCATCTTCATGGACCTCGGTTGTGTTCTGGAGGACAGTAGCTGGGCGAGGACTAACGGACCAGGTGAGCTGTGGTCTTGGGTAGATTCCTCCAGACTTACAGGTGACAATGTTGTTCTCTAGCACAATGTCCACTCTAGAAACAGGAGCTGCAACAATATTGTACCAAATTAAAACAAGAAACTCAAACAGCTAACGCTTGCTCAATACAAGCGTTTTTATCTATTTATAGGATGACATCCCATAGAACTTGAGCTCACCTGTCACTGTCAGGGTGACGAAGGTCTCCTGGTTGTTCTGTGAAGTGCTGGCGTAACACAGGTACCTGCCCTGGTCCTGGAGGTTCACCCTGGCCAGGCGAAGGGATGCGTTGCCCCCTGAGATCTGGTCATGGAACAGGGAGGTCCTTCCCTTGTAGAGAGGGTCCTGGTGTCCCAGTTGGTCCAGTTCATCGTAGTAGGAGTGGACCTGAACATCCTTCCCATTCTTCTTGATCCAGTGGAGGACGTATCACTGTTTGGCTGGAAGCGGCAACGCAGCACACAGCTCCCCCCAAACACACAGCCCACCTGGGTGTCTGGAGATCAGAGGGTAAAACCGTGGTTCCCAGGATTGGATGTTGGCGACAGTACACACTTTTGATTGACATTTTAGAACAGGCATATGTAACTGTGAGGGAAAGGCGTAACCTCAACGGTACAAGAAATAGAGGCAAACGTTTGGGGTGATGTTGTATGTAAAACGTGGGAAAGTTAAGTACCTAAGTAAACATCCAGAAAAAATAGGATTCAGAGAACTAAGGTCTGCCCAGCCCAGGAGACAATCATGCACTACTAAAACCATTGGGGAATTGAATTGAAGGTGGAGCCACCTACTCTTCCCCGCCGGATGGTAGGCTTATTATCTGATACCCACAGGCGTGAATTACAGGATTGCGCAGCGGCCCAGCAGAGCCGCTGCTATAGCATATTGTCATAGTGAAAGCTATGTATAAGTCACTACATGTAAACAATGTGATCTATAGACCAAACTTCACTTACACCAAACCATTTTCACTTTCCCTTCTATCTCAAAGTACCCACCGGCAGGTCAACCTTATGAAACAAATACTTAAGAGTGATTAACTGCTATTGAATGTGATCAGGCAGGTTAATCCTCAGGTGGAATTTACCCAATGGTTTCTGTCTGACTGTAGTATCCAGTCATAATACAACACATTATGAACAGCAAAGCTGTTATGTTGTACACAATGTGTCAGTAATTTGTTGTCGCTAAAAGAGGTATTCAACCTATAATCGTCACTATTCATTTTTTGTTGTTTTTAACGTGTTAATGTCTTATAGGATCCTCAAAATAGTTATATATTCCATTTTATCACTGTTAAAGGAGCGGCGTGTCATCCCCATGGTTACGACCCAAGGAACTTTGTAAGACTTTGTAGTCATGAAATGCGGCACACAACGTGGCATTATAGCCGACTAGTGTCCGAGGAGCTTAACCCTCTCTCGGTCGCCGACATCAACCGCTGCTCAGACAGAGCTCCACACGTCCACACACACCTCACCTCCGGTGTCCCTTCGTCAGGACTTCATATACTAAAGACACTTCAACGTTACAAAATTATCTCTGCCTGCGTCGGGAGCAGAGTGGAACGCGCACTCTGTGGTTGGCAGAGACCGGCATGAACATAGGATTGATTTTAGGACAAGATAAAAGGGGTTAAGGTTCTACCCCTAGATTTTAAAATAATCTGAAGAAATTAAACGTTCTCCATATTAGTTCATACATTTAGTCAAACTTACCTCCCTGAACGAGGAGCTCCAGCATAAGAAACGCGGCCATGTGGAGCAGAACTCTGTTGTGTTCTCTCATCTTGTCGATCCTTTCTGACTCTTGAGCC
>OLKM01000382.1:147537-172537 GCA_900291075.1 Melanogrammus aeglefinus | reverse complement strand
CTAGTGTTGATAAGAAAGATGTGTTTGCCGTACTTCCAACAGGATATGGTAAAAGTAAAATTTGCGCTCAGCGCTACATCAACAAAGTGTCGTTGTCAAATGAAAGGCGTTGCTATATAAAGTGATGAAGTGGTGAGTGATGTTACCTTAGTCCATCTGTAAAAACTGATGGAGTGATGTAACTTACGGGGGTGTAGCTATAAAGGGATGAAGGAGTGATGTTACCTACAGGGGTGTAACTAGATGGATGAAGTGGTGATGAATGAGGGATGTTACCTAGAGGGGTGTAACTGTACAGACTGATGAATGAGTGATGTTACCTACAGGGGTGTAGCTGTACAGACTGATGAAGGAGTGATGTTACCTACAGGGGTGTAGCTGTACAGACTGATGAAGGCGTGGTAGTCTTCCTCGTTCAGGTCCTTCAGTTGGTTCTGCTGGGCGCTCATGGTAAAGATGGGCTGGGAAGGAAACGCTAAAATGAACCACGAGGACCACAATGCTATGAATGATACATTGTCATGTTATTATGTATGAATGTAAGGTTATACCTGTTGTGTTATGAACATTACTATGTTATGACTGTGATGTCATGCATGTTCCATGTTATTAATGCAATGTATTAATGTACGTGTAGTAATAATGTGATGGTATCCTCCCAGGTGATGTTACACCTGGTACATTTACATCTACATTTAGTGCATTTAGCAGACGCTTTTATCCAAAGCGACTCACAATAAGTACATTTGTCAGAAGAAAAAGGAACAACAATATATCGCTGTCTGTACAAGATGTTCACAGAACCAAGTGCCAAGCACTAAAAATCGCTAGGTTAACACAGTCCCCGTATACAGCAAAGAGCGTTAGAATAAGATGCCTCTAAGTATTATTTTTAAGTGCCAGGACGTACAACATAACATAAGTGTGTAAGACATGCGTGGGGGTAAGGGGGATGGCTATGCAGAGTCCAGGTGAACTCTGAGCCAGTGAGGAAGCTGGTGAGCGACTCCGCGGTCCCCAGGGTATCTGCAGGTTTCAGTCAGTCAAATTTAAGACTTTTTAAGACCTTTTTAATACCACCTTGAATGAAATTTAAGACCTAACACACGCGATGGTGGGGGGGATCCCGCTGTATTATAACCCAAGCATAGCATTGTGTGTCACTCAATGAGACTCATTCAAGTTTACGGCACTGCATGTGGGTGACAACAGCCTTAATGTCCATGGTGCCGAGCTTGATTGTAGTTTTGCACAGAATGCATCTGGCCTCTTCTGGGTTGGCAACAGACGTGAGCCAACTTCGGAAACGGACGTCTTCCAGCCAACTGTGCTTGATTTGCACCTACCCATTGTCGCAGACTAGCTAGCAAGCACGCAGCTAATCGTTTATATATGCAGCTAGCAAGAAAGAAGCCTCTCTACATGTCCTTCCTGAAAAGTCCAACGAGAAAAATAAAAAAATAAGTAGTCCTGCCCTGACAAATTTAAGACCTTGAGTTACAGTATTTAAGACCAGCAGATGACATTTTAAGACTTTTCCAGGCCTTAAATTTAGAAACATGAATTCAAGACTTTTTAAGGATGCGCGGACACCCTGTGACATCGGCAGGGAGCGTTTAGTGATGTCATACCTGGTACCCTCCCAGGTGATGTTACACCTGGTAGTGATGTTATAGCGATGTCATACCTGGTACCCTCCCAGGTGATGTTACACATGGTACTGAGGTTACACATGGTACTGATGTTACACCTGGTAGTGATGTTACCTGGTAGTGATGTTACACCTGGTACTGATGTTACACCTGGTACTGATGTTACACCTGGTACTGATGTTACACCTGGTAGTGATGTTACACCTGGTACTGATGTTACACCTGGTACTGATGTTAGACCTGGTACTGATGTTACACCTGGCAGTGATGTTATAGTGATGTGTTAAGCGTTACCTGGTACCCTCCCAGGGTGATGGTGAGGGACACGTCAAGAGGTTTGTTGACCACGCCGGCCACAGACTTGACCAGCGACATGAAGAGCAGCGGGAACCACACGATGCAGATGAGCAGCAGCACGATCAGACCGCCCATCCCGTACTTCACCACGCGCTTCTTCTTCTGCCCCCGGGGCTGAGGGTAACGCTGCACACACACACACACACACACCACACACACACACACACACACACACGTTATAGATCAGTAAACATACACACATTTTATAGTTCAGTAAACACATTCACACAAACAAACATACACACATAACATAGATCAGTAAACATATACGGACAGATGGACAGACAGCCAGACAGACCCTTACCCTCTCAGACTCCCTCCAGCACTTGAGGACGAAGGTGTGTGCGTAGATGTCCTCCACGCAGATCCAGGAGGACAGGGACAGGGTGGTGTCGGTCCAGACCCAGTCCATGACCGCGCGCAGCTCCGTCAGGAACGGGACCATCCGGAACCTGGAGCCACACAGGAGAGTCAGAGTCCGCTCCCCTGATGGAGAGGGAGCCCCCGACCTCGCCGTTTTCTAATGCGTGCGTGCGTGCGTGCGTGCACTTGAGTCTGTGCGTTTGTGTGTGAGTCGAGCGTGCGTTCGTCCGTGTGTGAGTGTGTGAGCAGGGCCGGCGATCAGCATGGGCGACCTAGGCGAATGCCTAGGGCGACAAATGTGTTGGGGGGCGCCCTCTGGTGGCGCCCTTAATAAATTAATTACATTTAATTAAACAAGCGAAATAAAACATGTTTATTAAATACGTTCCCAAATGGAACGGACGAGGGGGGGGGAACGGTAGTCTAGCTATGGCTGGATGGCCTCTTGTGCTGAAGAAAATGACAGCAGCTTCCCCCAGACAAGCTCAATCGTAGATTGAGCTTGGTCGGGCTTGGTTGTCATTTTCTTGAGCACAAGAGGCGTGGTCAACGGGCCGAGTTCAACTGACCCCCCACCCCCCTTAGCCCCGCTCGGAGGAGGTTTCGCCTAGGGTGTAATTTACCGGGCCAGAACCGGGCCTGTGTGTGAGTGCTTGCGTGCGTGCGTGCGCTTGTGTGTGTCTGCGTAGGCCTACCCCTGGAACAGGAAGAGGTTGAGGTAGTTGTGGCTCTTGGTGAGGAAGTTCCCCAGGACTCTGGTCGGGTAGCCAGAGCGGATCTGATAGGCCGACAGCCCAAAGTACACGCACTTGACAAAGTACCAGAGCTGGGCCACACTGTTGTGGTTAAATCTCCTGGAAAGACACGAGCAAGAAAAAGAAGAAGAGATGTGAGGAGCAGGAAGAGGAGGGGGAGGAGGAGGAAGTGGAGGTAGAGGAGGAGGAGGAGGAGGAGAGGAGGAGGAGGAGGAGGAGCAGGAGGAGGGGAGCAGGAAGAGGAGGAGGAGCAGGAGGAGGAGGAGGGGGAAGCAGGAAGAGGAGGTGGACTAGGAGGAGGAGGAGGAAGAGGGGGAAGCAGGAAGAGGAGGTGGACTAGGAGGAGGAGGAGGAAGAGGAGCAGGTACAGTAGGATTAGGGGTACGCTAGGGTTAGGGTACCTGTCGGTTACAGATGGGAGGATGAAGAACATCCAGAAGTGGATTCCAAACACCAGAAGCACCTGGAAGACCAGCTTTCCCACCACCGTTTTCCTCAGATACAGAGCCCTGTCAATCACCATGGTGCCTGCAGACAGACAGAGTCAGACAGACAGATACAGAGCCCTGTCAATCACCATGGTACCAGCAGACAGACAGAGTCAAACAGACAGATACAGAGCCCTGTCCATCACCATGGCAGAGAGACAGACAGACAGACAGACAGACAGATACAGAGCCCTGTCCATCACCATGGCAGAGACAGACGGACAGACGGACGGATGGACAGACAGACAGACCTACCAAACTGGATGAGCACCATGACCAGGAAGGCCTCTGGGACCTGGTCCTCTGAGAGGGAGGACGTGATGTCTGCGGCCGCAGAGTGTTTCTGTGGAGGACAGGCCAGTGAACACACAGGAACTAACCGGAAGCTAAACTAACCTTTACAGACTCAGGATAACCTTTAATAACATTAACAAACCTAAACTAACTCAGAATAACCTCAATTAACCTAGACTGACCTTTAATTAATCAGGATAACCTTTAATAACATTAACAAACCTAAACTAACTCGGAATAACCTTAACTAACTTGAACTAACCTGAACTTACCTTTTCTAACTCAGAATAAGCTTTACCAATCTTGAATAACTTTAACTAACCTGAACTAAATCCAAAAGAGTAAAAGACCTTAACCAACCTGAACCTATCTCTCACTAACTTCAACTAACCCAACTAACTGAGACCTTAAGGGCTAAGAGCTTAAGGGGTGAGACCTTAAGGGCTGGGACCTTAAGGGCTGGGACCTGAAGGGCTGGAGACCTTAAGGGCTGGACCTTAAGGGCTGGAACCTTAAGGGCTGGAACCTTAAGGGCTGGGACCTTAAGGGCTGGGACCATAAGGGCTGGGACCATAAGGGCTGGGACCATAAGGGCTGGGACCTTAAGGGCTGGGACCTTAAGGGCTGGGACCTTAAGGGCTGGGACCTTAAGGGCCGGGACCTTAAGGGCCGAGACCTTAAGGGCCGGGACCTTAAGGGTTGGGACCTTAAGGGCTGAGACCTTAAGGGCTGAGACCTTACCCCGAAGGCCCAGAAGCCGAAGACGATGATGATGAAGTCGATGGTGTCGGCCAGGAACATGGCCACATAGACGTCTGACACAGCGCTGTACTCTGGCTGGACGAGAGCTTTGAAGAAGTCTCTGATTGGTCCATATAAGAGCACACCCCTGAGGAGAACGGCAACATAGAATATGTTTCATAGAATATCAATACTATGCCCCTACAATATAATAAACATTGTGTGTGTGTGTGTGTGTGTGTTGTATGTCTGACCTGTTTACGGAGTAGTTCTTGGATCTGATGAACGCCTCTTTCAGTTTCTCCAGAAGCAGATCAGACTTGGTGGGCTGAGAACACACACTACCTACACACACACACACGCACACGCACACACAAAATGGGTATCAGTAATGGTTCCCCGTGCAGATGATAAACACCTAAAGCAGCACCAAGGTATCTGCAGGTTTCAGCAAGTCCAATTTAAGACTTTTTAAGACCTTTTTAATACCACCTTAAATGAAATTTAAGACCTAAAACACGCGATGGTGGGGGTTGGCGACAGATGCGAGCCAACTTCGGAAACGGACGTCTTCCAGCCAACTGTCCTTGAATTAGCACCTACCCATTGTCGCTGACTAGCTAGCAAGCACGCAGATAATCGTTAATATATGCAGCTAGCAAGAAAGAAGCCTCTGTACATGTCCTTCCTGAAAAGTCACTCGAGAAAAAAAATATATATATATAGTCCTGCCCCGACAAATAAAGACCTTTAGTTACAGTATTTAAGACCAGCATATGACATTTGTAACGAATTTAAGACTTTTTAAGGCCTTAAATTTAGAAACATGAATTTAAGACTTTTTAAGACTTTTTAAGGATGCGCGGACACCCTGAGCACCATTGTATTTTAGCGTTCTAACCCCTGCTTTGTTTGGCCAACACTGAGGGCAGGGGATTGTTGCCAAGTCAGCATCCATTTAGGAACAACCAATCCAAAGTTAAACTCATCCAAGGTTATCTACCGGCCTTCTGACAGAGCAGTCAGTCTCTCCCTTCACGTGTCCCTCAAGATCTGGGTCTGTATTCTGTATCACAGTCCCAGTATGTCTGTATTCTGTCCCTCATTGTCTGTGTGTCTGTATTCTGTCCCTTAGTGAGTGTCTGTACTCTGTCTGTGTGTCTGTATTCTGTCCCTCAGTGAGTGTCTGTATTCTGTCCCTCAGTGAGTGTCTGTATTCTGTCTCTGTGTGTCTGTATTCTGTCCCTTAGTGAGTGGCTGTATTCTGTCTCTGTGTGTCTGTATTCTGTCTCTGTGTGGCTGTATTCTGTCCCTAAGTGAGTGGCTGTATTCTGTCTGTGTGTCTGTATTCTGTCCCTCAGTGAGTGTCTGTATCCTGTCCCTCAGCGAGTGTCTGTATTCTGTCTCTGTGTCTATATTCTGTCCCTCATTGTCTGTGTGTCTGTATTCTGTCCCTTAGTGAGTGTCTGTATTCTGTCTCTGTGTGTCTGTATTCTGTCCCTTAGTGAGTGTCTGTATTCTGTCTCTGTGTGTCTGTATTCTGTCCCTTAGTGAGTGTCTGTATTCTGTCTCTGTGTGGCTGTATTCTGTCCCTAAGTGAGTGGCTGTATTCTGTCTGTGTGTCTGTATTCTGTCCCTTTGTGAGTGTCTGTATTCTGTCTGTATTCTGTCTGTGTGTCTGTATTCTGTCCCTCACTGAGTGTCTGTATTCTGTCCCTCAGTGAGTGTCTGTATTCTGTCCCTCAGTGAGTGTCTGTATTCTGTCCCTCAGAGAGTGTCTGTATCTGTCTCTGTGTGTCTGTATCTTCGTTACCTTCCGGGGAGCCTCGGATGGAGGTGCCGGTCTTCAGGTCATGTGGAGGAGCAGGGGGGTCTTCTGAGCTGGGGGAGGGCCCGGCTCTGGGCTCCGGTTGGACTGGGTTCTGGTCCCAGAGGCCGTGGCACTAGAGGACCCCAGAGGACCCCAGAAATACATCATTCAGCACGGCTAATATTTAGAACAATAGTGATAAAAGAAATTATATATATATATATATATATATATATATATATATATACACTCTTTTTGAGCTGGGTGTTGGTTTCGGCTGCCAATGAAGCATCATTTGTTTATGTGTCTTGTCTGTACTACCGCTGCTGGAATTTTGAATTTCCCTGAAGGAGCATTCCCAAGGGATCAATAAAGTGTCTATCTTATCTTATCCTATTTTGCGGATCAATTCAACGTTAAACTTAGCCTCACAGTCAGTAGGACGGAGGACAGAAACTGACATCTGAGTCAAGTGTTGATGGAAAAAATACAACTATTTCACTTTTCAAATCTTGCTGAAAAGTACAAGTACCAATGTAGCGGTACACATTCCCTCCAAGAGGTCTGTTGTAGTGCGGTGAACCTGACCCCCGGCAGTGCCTGTACCTTGAGGATGGACCTGTGAAAGAACAGAGCTAGCAGCTGCAGCAGGTCATAGAGGACGTAGCCGTCCTTCTTCTCCACCCCCAGGATGTTGGGCGGGTGGAAGGGCTTGGAGCGGTCCAACTCCATCTTCTGGTTGAACGGGAAGAACCCAAACTGGAAGAAGTACTTTATCACGATGGCAGCCTGGGGCACAGAGAGAAGGGGCGAAGAGCGGACGAGGTTGGAATCAATGAAACCTCGGTCGAAAATACCTATTCGACCGCAGCCTTGTTTAGAACTGATCCACAGTCAGTATTTTCCGGAGCACCTGCCACTGATTGGCAATGACACCTGTCACTCAGGAGGCATTGAGCCGCAGCCACGCCTCCTCCCATAGATACATGCACATCAACAGCCAAACGATAGCGAAACACAGTTTGAGGTCCCGTGATCGGGATGGTCTCCAGGCAACAAAGACTCCTCTGTACCCAGGAAAACCTTGGAGGAAGCCCTCCCCTGACGGAGGCAGACTTTACTTGGATTTGGTAAACACTTTGCCTTCACTATTTTGAATAAAAACTCTTTATGCTGTTAACCGAATGGGTCCTATGTTGTATGTTCACACTCTGAAGTTGACCCCACTTCAACGTACCTCAGTATAGATGATGGCCGTCATCCAGAACCGCTTGCTGGGCCGGGGGACAGACAGCATGGCCCAGAGGAAGACACACACAGGCAGCGGCAGGGTGAGACAGCTCGCCGAAACCATGTGATTCAGCACCATCACCAGGTAGCACACCATCTCTGACCTGAAGACAACACATCTCTAATGTTAACACCATCACTGACCTGAAGACAACACATCTCTAACGTTAACACCATCTCTGACCTGAAGACAACACATCTCTAACGTTAACACCATCTCTGACCTGAAGACAACACATTTCTAACGTTAACACCATCACTGACCTGAAGACAACACATCTCTAACGTTAACACCATCTCTGACCTGAAGACAACACATCTCTAACGTTAACACCATCTCTGACCTGAAGACAACACATCTCTAACGTTAACACCATCTCTGACCTGAAGACAACACATCTCTAACGTTAACACCATCTCTGACCTGAAGACAACACATCTCTAACGTTAACACCGTCACTGACCTGAAGACAACACATCTCTAACGTTAACACCATCTCTGACCTACATCCCCTTTACGACCATCTCTGAATTGAAAATGCAGTTAAGAGCGCATGCTATGTTACCTGGCAACCAGGATGTTGTAGAGGGCATAGCAGAGCTGCAACAGCTGCGGCTGGTTCCCATAGAAACGATCCGATGCTCCCAGCTCCTCGTTGTAGAACATCCTGCAAGCGCATATAAGGGAGTCCGGGTCAGCTGAGGTCGGTTGTGTGTTTACGTGTGTGCGTGTTTCTTTGAGCGTGCGTGTGTACCTGTGCCTCAGCAGGTCATTGGCTGTCAGCTCCTGGGGGCGGGGCTGGGGTGGAGACGAGGTGGTGGGGTGTTCCTGGTTCCCTTCGGCGAGGGGGGGTCCCTGTGCCTGGAGCGCTGCCCGGCAGCCCGGCTTGTGCTGTCGGGACTGGAGGCCCAGTGCCTGGCTGTAGGTCGGGGGGAGGACGGGGGAGGCGCCGGGGGGGGTGGAGGGGGAGGGCTGGGTGCAGGTGTGGAGAGAGGGAGACTTCGGGGTCGAGAGAGGGTGGGTTCCAAACGATGGCTGCGGGTCCAAATCCTCCGTGCTTCCCAGGGTCCTTTGGGGCAGCAGAAAGAAGTACATGTTTGGTTCTGTTCACTGCACCGGTGGGTTCCTCCAGTGAAGGTGTTGCATCACATGGTTCAGCTTCCTAAACACCAAACAAATAATAATATAAAAGAATGTAAACTGTAAGAGAGCTACTCACCTGCTTCCTTCCAGTGAGGAAGACGAGGACAAGGAGGAGATTCTGCCCATCCTGGAAAGTTTTGGACGGACACATCGGCTAGCTTTAGCCGCTGGCTGTCTGGTTTGTGTTCCAACCGACGACGCCTGTTGGACCTCTGGTTCGAATGGGAGTTCTTCTTCTGCTTCTGTATCTGTATCTTCTCCGGAAATAGTCTCTGTTCCTGGTGTTTGCTGTGAACCAACCTTTAAACCTTCACTTTCCAAAGTCACATGCTGTGAAGCCGCCATCTCTGGTTTATTACAAGACACATTCCTTGAATCAGTTTCCAATTCGATGTCTGCCAGTGTTCTGTTGTGTTCTGATGCCTGATTTCCTGTCTTTGGAGACATGTTTGTCATGAACACATCATCTGATTCCTGGGATGCGCAGTCTTGTCCCTGAGACGCATGGGAGACGAAGTCCCGTCCCTGAGACTCATGGGATACGTAGTCTTGACCCTCAGCCTGCAGACCAGACTCCCTAGATCTCCTTAACATCTGCTGCTGATAGAACACGTGGATGGTCTCCCTGGAAGGACGGGTTCCCTGAAAGACAGAAATGCCTGATGACCATCACTCCTCATCAAGAGTGTGAGTGACATCTAGAGAGTTAGTTACATCTAGACTAGAGAGCTGGTGACATCTAGAGAGCTAGTTACATTTAGAGAGCTAGTTACATCAAGAGAGCTGGTGACATCTAGAGAGTTAGTTACATCTAGAGAGCTAGTTACATTTAGAGTTAGTTACATCTAGAGAGTTGGTTACATCTAGAGAGCTGGTGACATCTAGAGAGTTAGTTCCATCTAGAGCGCTGGTGACATCTAGAGAGTTAGTTACATCTAGAGAGCTAGTTACATCTAGAGAGCTAGTTACATCTAGAGAGCTGGTGACATCTAGAGAGTTAGTTACATTTAGGGAGTTAGTTTTATCTAGAGAGCTAGTTACATTTGAAGAGTTAGTTTCATCTAGAGAGTTAGTTACATAGAGAGCTAGTTACATTTAGATAGTTACATCTAGAGAGCTAGTTACATTTGGAGAGTTGCGTTTGTGTGTGAGTGCGTGCGTGCATGTGTGTGTGTGTGTGTATGTGTTTACCTGGTTAGCTTGCTGGGTTAGCATACAGTGCTCTATGCGCAGCACGGTGGAGATGTTGAGGTGCTCCTGACAGAGAGTCCTCAGCCAGGAGTTCAGAGAGTCCAGAACGGCAGACAGCAGAACCCACCAGAACCGCAGCAGGTTGGCCACACGGCGCAGCACGTTGTCTACACACACACACACACGCACACGCACGCATACGCACACAATTATTATACATACATAAGGTAGGGAGAAAGTAGAGGCAGTGTTAGACAGAGAGAGCGAGGAGGGATACGCATCGTTCACACTGTACACGTCCGTCGACGGATCTCATTGACCATGCATGGGGCGCTCTCGTAATGCAGTGTGGGTCAATCCGTTCCGTTGGCTCCGTTGCCTGCGTCAAAAAGTTGAGTAATATTCTACTTTTCGGGCCGCAAGGGATCCGTCGGCCAATCAGATCGCGCTCCCCCATACGTCAGACACGCCATACGTCAGACACGCCCTCCGTCGTCCGTCGACGGACAGGTAAAGTGTGAAGGCGGCGTTAGAGAGAGAGGGGGGGAGGGATGGAGAGAGTACCAGGAACTTCTTCCTCCTCTTCCTCATCCTCAGTGCGTCCATCTTGTCCGTCTGTGGACAGAGGCACATTTCACTTCCTCTACAAGTCTAAAGGTTCATCACAGGGAATACATCCATTGATTATCGTCAGTTGATGCTTAATAAGCTATCAATAGCTCCCGCCCAGTGACTCCTCTCTACTTTTACCTTCTGTGGGGGAGAGAGTGGGGGAGAGTGGGGGGGAGAGATGGAGGGCTTTCTTTCTTTTGTTGCGAGCTCTCAGTGCTGTCCTGGTGTCTGTTACCCAGGCGTGGTACACAAACTGAAAGAGACGTCAGGAAATGTAGAGTCAACATACAACATACTGTGTGTTCCATAAACATATCAGTAACCAGTCACCCATGTATAATATACACTCTGACCCTGCATCACTGAACCCTTAACCTTCATCCCTTAACCCTTAACCGGCATCACTGAACCCTTAACCTGCATCACTTAACCCTTAACCTGCTTCACTGAACCCTTAACTTTCATCACTTAACCCTTAACCTGCATCACTGAACCCTTAACCTGCTTCACTGAACCCTTAACTTTCAACACTTAACCCTTAACTGGCATCACGTAACCCTTAACCTGCTTCACTGGACCCTTAACCTGCATCCTTGAGATACTCAGACTCTACCTGGAAAGCAGACCTATCAGGAATGGGTTCCTCCGGTCGCTCCTCCTCCTCCTCGCTGTCCGTCTCAAACAGGTAGTAGTTCCCGCTGCGCACCACTAGGGGAAGACAAAGGTCATTGGAGAATGTAAACCAATGGCTGATGGTCTATGTTAGAACTCAAGGTCAGGGTTGATGACCTGACGGGTCATGTGACCTACTGGAGGCGTGGTCTACCCAGGGTCTCCACCACTCCTTCTGGTTCCTCCCCTTCCTGTCCGTTTGACCTACACACACAAATACACAAACACACACACAGACACACGCACACAAAAACACAAACACACACACGCATACACAAACACACACACACACAAACACACAGACAGACAGACAGTCAGACAGACAGACAGACAGGTAGTCAGACAGGCAGGCAGACAGACAGGTAGTCAGACAGACAGAAAGAAAGGCAGGTAGTCAGAAAGACAGGTAGTCAGACAGAAAGACAGGTACTCAGACAGCCAGACAAGTAGTCAGACAGACAAGTAGTCAGACAGACCGGTAGACAGGCCGACAGGTAGTCAGACAGCTTACCTTCTGTATTGCTGAGCAGTCGCTGTTTTCCTCGACGGAACTTCTGCTGTCGAGATTTAATTCTCTCCATCCTAAACAAACAAGTTTATGTACATATAAGTTACGTTTGTATCTATATAGATTTAAGATATGCATCTATATCTATATTTGGATAAGATATGTTTCTATATTGATATATCGATCTATATCTATAGATATATAGATATCGTTAAAGTGCTATTGTGTGTGTAAATGTGCACGTGTGTGTGTGTATGCCCATGTCTGTGTGAGCGTGTGTGTGTGTGTGTGTGTGTGTGTGTGTGTGTGTGTGTGTGTGTGTGTGTGTGTGTGTGTGTGTGTGTGTGTGTGTGTGTGTGTGTGTGTGTGTGTGTGTGTGTGTGTGTGTGCTTACTGACTGTCTCTTCAGGAGGTCCATGGATCCTTTCTCCAACTCCAGACGCTCTCTGACCGCCTTCACTGTGGCCGCTTCAATAAGCTCCGCCCCCCTGAAACACACACACACACACACACACACACACATACACACACACACACACACACACACACACACACACACACACACACACACAATTATTAAACATACACATAAAGAGACACAAAGTACTAGTATTAGTACTATAAGCATTAGTAAGTATTATTATTAGTACTATTAGTACTATTATTATTATTTGTAGTATTAGTTGTGGTACTAGTATGAGTAGTGTTATTAGTTTTATAAATAGTAGTTAGTATAGGTATTAGTAGTAGCAGTACTAATTTGTACCTGGAGGCCAGTAGCTGGGTATTGCGCAGGTCCAGTACTACGTGGAGGAAGTACTAGTATGAGAAGTACTAGTATTAGTGTTAGTAGTACTAATGTGTAACTGGAGGCCAGGCGCTGAGCATTGCGAAGGTCCAGTACGACGTGTCTAAAGTACTAGCATTAGTAGTACTGTGTACCTGGAGGCCAGTAGCTGGGTATTGCGCAGGTCCAGTACTACGTGGAGGAAGTACTGGCTGGTGAAGACCCGTCTCTGCAGCAGCAGGCAGCAGAAGCAGATGCTGTCCCAGATGATGCCGGCCTCGTCGCTAGGCAACTCGCACTGTTTACTACTCTGCTGCTCCGCTGCAAGACAACAGAATGTCATGGTGTTACCATGACGATAACTACCACAACTAATACCACGCCACCGTGACAATAACAACCACATCAAGCACCAGGCCGTCATCTAAACGGTTGAAGATTGAACATTGTTTGAAACATTATTAATTAAACAGTAAAAACATTGTTTACCTCACTGTTAACGAGTCCTATAATAAAGGATATTGGGCAAATGTAGACAGACAGACAAATGGGCACTGGGAAGACAGACAGACAGCTGGATGACTTACGTTTGGTGTATCCCTTGATGGTGCACGCCAGGCTAAAGAGTTGTATCAGCCAGCAGTGGTTCAACACAAGAGACTTGATGTATCCACACGCTAGAATCTAAACACACACACGCACACACAAGCACAGAAATACAAACACACACACACATACACAGAAATACCAAAACGCACAGAAAAACACACACAGATTATACACACGTTAGGGTCGATATATAAACACACACGCCAGCAACTAGTGTGTGTCTGTGTGTGTGTGTTTACCGACAGGATGTTCTTCATTGTAATAACAAAGATGTTGTAGCCAATCAGACAATCCCAGTAAACCAGGATGATTCTGATTGGCTTCAACAGCAAGTCTCCGCCAACCAACAGGAAGTAGAAGCAGGCGACCAGGTAACCCATGCAGAAGATACTGATCCTGCCAAATAGTGAACATATTAACACATACAGATCCTGCCAAATAGTGAACAAATTAACAAATACAGATCCTGCCAAATAGTGAACAAATTAACCCATACAGATCCTGCCAAAAAGTGAACAAATTAACCCATACAGATCCTGCCAAATAGTGAACATATTAACCGATACAGATCCTGCCCAATAGTGAACATATTGACCCATACAGATCCTGCCAAATGGTGAACACATTAAAAAATACTGATCCTGCCAAATAGTGAACACATACACTGATGCAAACATTTACTTCAAAAAATGACTTAAAAAATGTATTTAATAATTAATTTGTGAGCAAATGAACCAGAGGGTGACGAGAGAAGATGAGTGACCTCAATGGACTCATACTAACCTGGTGGTCCCAGTGATGAAGATGATGGTGAGAACAAACCAAAACAAATAGCTGAACATGATGACCTTCATCATGTCTAAATAGGACCTATTGGAATGAAAACACCACACACACACAAACACAAATATATATGAATAAACATATTTAATATATACCTAAACAATATAAAATGGGGGTTAGGTGGGGGTTTATATCTACAGGATATAAAATTAGGGGTGAAATTATACCAACAGGATATAAGGTTGAGGGCGGGTTTATACCTACATGAAATAAAGAGGGGGCGGGTTTATACCTCCATGATATAAAGTTTGGGGCGGGTTTATACCTCCATTAAATAAAGTTTGGGGTGGGTTTATACCTGCAGAATATAAAGTTTGGGGCGTGGCTATATCTGAGAAGACTGATTGGATCAGAGGCCTGCTGGTCCTGCTCCCTGTTGTCTCCTGCCAGGACCTGATAGGTCGTCTGCACCTCCTCCTCAAACACCAGCAGCTGAATACTGGCCCCGAGAAGCAGCAGGAAGTCATCTGCAGCAGACAGGAAGTACCAAAGATAGGTGTACAAATACCCAGAATTACGAGGGCTAAAACAAACATTTATAGACTGATGAAAAAAATACAGAGGATAATATGGAGAATAATAATATAAATATAGGGAATGCAGGAGCTATAAATAACACTTATAGACTGATGAAAATACAGAGGATACAGGAACAATCAATAACAGTCATGGACTGATGACAAATACACAACAGAAATACTAGGACTATGGTAGTAGTATGAATGTAAAGAAGAGGGTGTTTACAGAGGATGAAGAGGGGGTCCGGGGGGGTCAAGTAGTCGGGCAGGTAGAGCCACTTGACCACGTTGGAGTCCATGTCCGAGGACCTCCAGGGGTACTCTGCACAAAAGACCCGGTCATTAGGCTGCTCTGTGTACGCATGCATGGGTCTGTATGAATGAATCTAAGTGGGGAGGTACGTAGGAATGAATGAATGAATGCAGGTAGGTCATTATGAACGTATGTGTGCAGGTAGGAATGGATAAATCAATGAATGAATGTATTGATGAATGCATGCACATGCAAATGTATGAACGGATATGCATGTGTGCGTGCGTGCGTGCGTGTGTGTGCTTGCGTGCGAGCGTGCGTTACGTGCATGTGTGCGTGCGTACCTTTGCATGCTGCAGGGGGAAACCCGATGCACAGCAGGTACTGGAAGCACAACAACCCTGACAGGTAGTAGCAATACTTTTTCCATATAAGGGCAATCTGCTTCCTGCTGCGTCTTGATAGGATGGTGATGAGGCCGAGGGCGTGGCCCACTGCAAACAGGTCCATGCGCTGACCAATCACGTTCACGGCCAGTAGGAAACAGGTCTGAGTGTGGAAGATATTAGAAATATATTCATACCTAATATTCAAAAAGTTAGTTAAACGCCTAACATTTTAAGAAATGTTTAGCAAATATGTAAAAAGTTCTTGACACCTAATATTTAGAAATGTATTGATACATAACAATTAGAAATGTGTTTATGAATAACATCAAAAGGTATGTAGGTAGGTTTCAGTACGTCATATATTTTTTCTTTTTATGCATAACATTAAAATATATATTTATTTTTCACATTAAAAAAGATAGTCAGACATTATATTAAAATTGTGTTTACCTCAAGGCCAAACTTGTAGAAGAAATAATTGGCAAAGTATTTCATACAGTTGAGTAAGCCGTCGTCAAGGTGTTGCCGTGTGATGTCATGAAACAGGGTCCGGGTGGGGTGGGGGGGCACGTTGCTACGGAGACGGTATAACTCCTGATGCCTGTAGATGGTGACCTCAAAGGCTAGCAGCGCCAACATCACCATGTTGTACTGCGGATACAGGATAGCATTATGCTAACATCACCATGTTGTACTGCGGATACAGGATAGCATTATGCTAACATCACCATGTTGTACTGTGGATACAGGATAGCATTAAGCTAACATCACCATGTTGTACTGTGGATACAGGATAGCATTATGCTAACATCACCATGTTGTACTGTGGATACAGGATAGCATTAAGCTAACATCACCATGTTGTACAGTGGATACAGGATAGCATTATGCTAACATCACCATGTTTTACTGTGGATACAGGATAGCATTATGCTAACATCACCATGTTGTACTGTGGATACAGGATAGCATTATGCTAACATCACCATGTTGTTCTGTGGACAGTATTATGCTGTGCTTGGGTGTGTGTGTGTTTACCCTAAGATAGTCCAGTAGTTTTCCGTCTGTCTTGCGTAGCCCCACCCACTGGGCGGGGTCAACAGGAGCAGCATAGAGCAGAGATGACGTCAGGTCTGCCGTCACATTTGATGACTATAGACAGAGAGACGGGTGTGAATATAGGTGAGGGTGGAGACAGGTGAGGGGTGAGACAGGTGAGAGTGAGGGGGAGACAGGTGAGTGGGGAGACAGGTGAGAGTGAGGGGGAGACAGGTGAGTGGGGAGATAGGTGGAGAGACAGGTGGAGTGGGGAGATAGGGTGGAGGGGAGACAGGTGAGAGTGAGGGGGGAGACAGGTGAGGGTAAGACAGGTGGAGGGGGACAGTTGAGGGTGGAGACAGGTGAGAGTGAGGGGGGAGACAGGTGAGGCTAAGACAGGTGGGGGGAGACAGGTGAGGGGGGAGACATGTGAGGGTGAGACAGTTCGGGGGGGGCAGGTGAAGCAGGGGAAAGTGAGAGGGGGGTGACAGGTGGGGGGGACAGGTGAGAGGGGAGACATGTGAGGGTAAAACAGGTGAGGGGAGACATGTGAGGGTAAAACAGGTGGGGGGAGACAGGTTAGGGGAGACATGTGAGGGTGAGACAGTTGAGGGGGGAGACAGCTAAGGGTACCAGTGGGGTCATCTGTTTTGCTAACGCCTCACCACCGTGCAGTTGGATGAGTAGGTGAAGGGCTGTATGGCGTTGAGCTGGTAGAGCATCTTGCTGACGGCGATGACACAGGTCCACACAGTACACACGCTGGAGGCCAGGGGGCGCCAGACCCGGCAGGGCAAGGCCACTGCCCAGCTCACCACGAACACCAGGTTGAACAGACACACCTACAGGGGGCAGCGAGAGACGGGTCAATGTGTACCGCCACCACAACACCAGGAGTTCTACCATCACAACACATTTAGACTAGAAGGAGTCTTACCACTACATAACATGTAAACTAGAAGAAGTACTACCACTAGATAACATGTAAACTAGAAGAGAAGTGCTACCACTAGATAACATTATAACATGTAAACTAGAATCCCTACCACTATATAACATTTAAACTGGAAGAAGAGAAGTACTACCACTCGATAACCTCTAAACTAGTAGCTCTACCGCTACATAACATGTATACGAGAAGAGAAGTACTACAACTAGGTAGCATTCTAAACAAGTGTAAACAAGTAGCCCTACCCCTACATAACATGTTACTAGGAGCTCTTTCACTGCACAACATTTAAACTAGGGGATCTATCACTACACAACATTTAAACTAAGGGATCTATCACTACACAACATTTAAACTAGGAGCTATATCACTACACAACATGTAACCAGCAGAACAAAAGTCCTACCACTAGTCCTTAGATTTAAGTTAGGAGCCCTACCACCACGCACACAACCCGGTGGCCTGTACCTCTTTAACTGCGACCCAGATGATGTAGGCAGACACAATCTTGATGATGTGCAGTTCCAGGAGCCACCACAGGAGGTGCTGCATCTTCTGGAGGGAGAGCAGCAGGCGCAGGAACAGCTCCGTCAGACGCTCCACCACCAGACGCCAGTGAGACCGGAACCCTGGGGGGGGGGGTTAGGTATAAGGGGTTGGGTTAGCAGTCAAAATGTTTACGTTCAGAAGAGCAAACTTAATTTGCCTGAAGAAGAACCAATAGGGTCGAAACATTGCTGTTAATTTTTTATTAATAAATTAATATGGGAGCTTAAGCAGTGGGACATTACATTTCTTTCTCTCAGAAGAACAAACTTTCCTCATGTTTACATTCGGAGGAATAAACGTTTCAGAAGGAACCATGTGTTTATAATCAGAACATCAGTCCTCATGAATACCTCGGATCTGGTCGGACGGGGTTTCCCTTCCCCACACACAGGGGTATTCCCGCTTATCTTCCTCCTCCTCCAGCCAGGTATCTCCATCCCTCCACTGCTCGTCCTGCCACTTCCTGTCGTCCTCCTGCCACTTCCTGTCATCCTCCTGCCACTTCCTGTCATCGTCCGGCCACTTCCTGTCTTCCTCCAAGGAGAAAGGGAGCGACGGAACGAAGGCCAAGTCCTCAAGGCTCCCGTCCGAGTGAACGAGCCTGGAGAGACAAGGAGGAGACAAGGGGACGATAAGGAGACGATAAGGAGACGATAGACTCAGAGAAAAGACAGAGAGATAGGGTTAGGGTTAGGGTGACAGGCTCACATACACAGACACACTCCCTCACACACAGACACACACACACTCACAGACAGATATTCAAAATAATAGCAACCTTTCGACCCTATTGGGTCTTCTTCAGGCAGATGACATTTGTGAGAGAGAGACGGGTACCTTGTGATAGTGCTGTTGTGTGTGTTCACCACAGTCTTGAGGTCTGTCAGTTGAAGGAACGGCTGGTGGAAGTAGTGGAGGTGAAGAACACACACCTACACACAGAGACAAACACGTCTGGTTTAAACCTGCACGTGTGTGTGTGTGTGTGTGTGTGTGTGTGTGTGTGTGTGTGTGTGTGTGTGTGTGTGTGTGTGTGTGTGTGTGTGTGTGTGTGTGTGTGTGTGTGTGTGTGTGTGTGTGTGTGTGTGTGTTTCACCAGCAGGAAGGCAGTAGGGATGAAGATCCTGGTGAATAGGACTGGAACAGAAAACTTTTCTAAACCGATGTCTTCTAACCTGCGAGAAGAGAGAGAGACACACACACACACACACACACACACACACACACACACACACACACACACACACACACACACACACACACACACACACACACACACACACACGGGTGTTACAGGTGTAGGAGTATTACTGGTTGGTTGAGCCACAGGGGTTATAGTGTGTATTACAGGTGTGTGGTATTGTTTAATACAGGTGTGTATTACAGGTGTTTATAACGATGTGTACTGCAGATGTGTAGCAGTGTTTATTACAGATGGGTAGCAGTGGTTTATTACAGGTGTGTCGTCGGGTGTACATTGTGTGTTCAGTGTGTGTTCCAGGTGGAGCACTACCGTAGGGTGGAGAGGCCGGTGTAGTAGGTCCAGGTGGTGACGGAGCTGGGGAACTGGAAGGTGTAGATGAGGATCAGGACCAGCATGGAGTAGCCGACCACGGCCACCCAGAACCAGCGGAGCCACGCCCGCCAGCACTCGTAGTTCAGCTGCAACACACAGAGGGGCAGTGGGTCAGCACTACCAGGCATGGCCACTAGGGGAGGAGGTGGTGCTGGTGCTGGGGGAGCTGTTTTATTACTAGAGTTTTTCCGATACCAAATATTGTCTAAAATGCAGTATCGGGTATCAGCGACGTAAATGTGCCGATCCGATACCATCACGTGACATCACAAACAAGCGGGTGTTATGCTGAGTTCGTCAACGGTTGGAGGTGGAAAGTCGGAAATGGGAAACATGTCATCACCGACACGTTCGGAAAAACATGGATGCTCACGCTTAACTACAAGAATACATGTGTCTTATTGTAATCATATAGATTATAAATGTAAATCATCTAGTTCTGTCGACCCTAAGTGAACCGACTATGCATTGCTGTCATCGTCAGTGAAACCTTCAATAAGAAAAAGTGCTATTCGTAGTTACAATGCTAGATGCTGTATCGGATACTCGTTATCGGCCGATAATCAAGTTCAGGCATCGGAATCGGTATTGGGAAGGAAAAAATGGCCTGGCACACATCTCTAGTTATTACCTGGTAAAGAGCCACACAGCAGAGGAACAGCACCATGTAGATCACTTTGTAGACCACGATGGTCCCCTCGAAGCTCACGAAGAAGAACATGGTGCCGCAGACGTAGATCCAGTATTTAACGAACATCCGGGAAACCACGGCGACCAGCGACTCCATCTGCCCGGCTCCCTGGGCTCTGTTCAGGAACAAGATGTCCGCCTGGTTGGTGCCGCATTCCCTGTCGCCCTCGTGAGCCCTGCTGGCCTCATCTGCGGAGGGAACGCACTGGTTATACTGGGAGCTGCCAAGTAACATACCACAGTCTGCCACTGGGTCTATAAATAACCAGTTATAAAACAGACAGCAACTGGCAGCAAGCCAGTACAACCGCAGTCTTCTACTGGTCAAAGTGCGAGCTGCCCAGTCCAAACACAGTCAGCTACTGGTTATAGTAGGAGCTTCCCAGTACAACTACAGTCTCCTACTGGTTCTACAAGGTATAGGACAGTAGAAACACTGTCTTCTACTGGTTATACTTTGAGCAGCCCAGTACAACCCCAGTCTCATACTGGTGATACTGGGAGCTGGCCAGAACAGTGTTTTACCTGTGGTGCGTATGCTGACATCAGCTAGCTGTGCTTCTTTCTGTGCGTTAGCCTTCTCTGTTAGTGCCTGACGCAGCAGCAACCAGAAGGTCAACAGGCAGATTATCTGGAAGGAGAAAAAATGTCTTTATCTAACATAATCCTTCACCTGAACAAACCTCACAGACAGTACAATGTAATCACAGCCCTCCTTAAACTAAGCACTGTGTCTACACATGGTAGCGGTCATTGGGTTTGATGCTAACTTTACACAGGGCTAGTCACGGTCTTTTGATGCTAACCTTTGATGCTAGCTTTACACAGGGCTGGTAATGGTATTTTGATGCTAAGCTTTGATGCTAGCTCTACACAGAGCTTGTAATGTTGTATTGATGCTTACCTTTGATGCTAGCTCCGCACAGGGCTAGTAATGGTCTTTTGATGCTAACCCTTGATGCTATCTCTACACATGGCTAGTAGTGGTCTTTTGATGCTAACCTTTGAAGCTAGCTCCAAACAGGACTAGTAATGGTCTTTTGATGCTAACCTTTGATGCTAGCGCCACACAGGGCTAGTAATGGTCTTTTGATGCTAACCTTTGATGCTAACTCTACACAGGGCACGTCCTTCTTGAGGAAGAGGCCGGGCACGGCGTCGACGGCCGCGAAGCAGGAAATGTACTGGAGGATCAGCAGCAGGTTGCCGTAGGCGACCAGCCACGCCGATGACATCATGGTGTAGCGCCGCCGTTCTCGTAGCATCCAGAGAGCGCAGGACCACAGCAGCAGGACACAGGTGAACCAGGACACGTAGGTGATGGACCATGCCTACAACACAGACAGGTAGTTATAGACCATGCCTTGAACACACAGACAGGTAGGTTATAATAAACTACGCCTACAACACACAGACGGGTAGGTTATAATAGACCACACCTACAACACAGATGGCTGGGTTTTAGACCACGCCTAGAACTGACAGACAGGATGGATTATAAACCACGCCTAGTACAGACAGACAGGTGGGTTATAATAAACCACACCCACAACACAGACGGGTGGGTTATAGACCACAGGTTATAGACCACGCCCACAACATACAGACAGGGTTATAGACCATGCCCCCAACACACAGACAGGTAGGTTACAGAAAGTGTTTGTGTGTGTGAGTGTGTGTGGTCACCATCATAGCGATCAGGGCACAGATGTAACTCTGTTTCAACAGGAAGTTGAACGCTGTCGATGCCGGGCTGACTTCCTGTTCAAGCTCCCATCCAATCACGTCGTCCTCTTGGATACACGTGTCTGAAAACAACACACACACCGACCAACACACACGCACAACACACAACAGCCAAACACACTCACATTAGGGTTGGCCCCTACTCTAGTGAGGAGGTAGTCTGGCTATTGCCAGACCAAGCCAATCATAGCTTGCACGTTGGTCTTGGGAAGCTGCTGTCATTTTCTTCAAAACGAGGCGTGATCCACGGGCCTAGTTCAACTGACTCTGTAAGTGTTTGCCTGCTTGCCGTTGCTTCCCTGTCGTCATTGTGTTAAACCAGCCAATAGCGCGCCAAGGGGGGGGATAAGCCAACTGGGTGGTTGGCTCCCGCAAAAACGTATCGGAAGCAGAAAGAAATGTATTGCTCTTCTCCAGACCCCTGTGCAGGGCGGACTCAAATCGGCGGCAGAATGGGCGGGGCGACCCAGGCTAGTGATGAGGGGTATCTCTTTAGACGTAGCGTTAAGCACACATATCTGGACAGTTACCGACCTGATTGGCTGAGGGAGTAGTGGGGGGAGGTGAAGAGGTCCAACTCCAGATCGGTATTCTGGGGAGGAAAGGTTGACACAAAGGCAGGTAGATGGTCAGCCAACCAGGGGGTCCCACCTTCATCTACAGCTGGAGGAGGAGGTGCTGCCCTGTTCCTATATAGTTAGAGAAGGAGGTGCTTGCTATAGGAGGGGGTGCTAACTGTAGCAGGAGTTGTTAACAGGGTGGAAGGTGCTAGCTATAAGAGGGAGTGATACCTGCAGCAGGAGGTGCTAGTGGAGGTGGTTGTGCTATCTGTAGCAGGAGGTGCTACATGAGGAGGTTCTTATTGAGCAGGAGGTTCTATATGAAGAGGTACTGGTGCAGGAGAAGGTGCTATGTGTACCAAGAGGTGCTGGTGAAGGAGGAGGTGCTCTCTGTAGCAGGAGGTTCTTACATAGCGCGCGCTCCTCCACATCTCCCTCCTCCTCTCAGCGGGGAGGTGGGCGGGGGGGTGCGTGGGGTCACTGGGTTCACGGTCCACGTTGTCTTCGGTCCTGATTGGCGGAGTGGAGTCCTTACTCTCTTCTTCGTCCCCATTGGTCACCTGCACACAAATGGGGCGGGACAGACTAGTAGAGAGAGAGCCTCATGAAGAGAGAGATCCTGACTCCGGAGATAGAGAGGTCCTGAGATAGAGAGGTCCTGAGATAGAAAGGTCCTGAGATAGAGAGGTCCTGAGATAGAGAGGTCCTGAGATAGAGAGGTCCTGAGACAGGGAGGTCCTGAGATAGAGGTCCTGAGACAGAGAGGTCCTGAGACAGGGAGGTCCTGAGACAGGGAGGTCCTGAGACAGAGAGGTCCTGAGACAGAGAGGTCCTGAGACAGAGAGGTCCTGAGACAGGGAGGTCCTGAGACAGGGAGGTCTTGAGACAGGGAGGTCCTGAGACAGGGAGGTCCTGAGATAGGGAGAGCTCCTGAAAGAGATATCTTTAGAGGTATAGAGAGGTACAGATCTCTTTATCTACAGTACAAGGAAGTCCTCAATAACGGTCCTGATAAAGATAGCCGTGTGTGTGTGTGTGCGCGTGTGTGTGTGTGTACCTTGACTCTGCAGATGCTGGCCACAGTGTAGTACAGCGTGCAGATGCTGGCCACAGTGTAGTACAGCAGCAGCAGCAGCAGGGGGTTGGTGTAGTGATACCAGCTGAGCGCCCCGTTCACCCTCAGCCACCAGGGGGCGGCGCAGTCCACCGACACCAGGGACACCATGCCAAACACACTGCAGAGAACACGTAATATATATCAGAACATTTAACACACTACAGAGAACACAACATGATATAGATCAGGACATTTATTGCAATTCTCCACACACTGTGGAGTATGTTAGAATGAATGAGTGTGTGTGTGCGTTTATGAGCGTGGATGTGTGTGCACGTGTGAGCGTGCATGTGCGTGCCAGGAGTCCACAATGTCCCCAGTACTCACCGAATGTCGATCGTCCAATCGCATTGCAAGACTCGGCCATTTGATTGATAAACTTTTGTCCCGCCCCTTTATCACGCCCCCCTGCCTGCAAGCCTTCCCAGAATCCTTTGCTCCACGCGAGCACGCGTCCCGATACAGTCCGATACAAAGGGAACGCGTTTGGTGGGGCCGGGCCGCGAGAGTGTGTGTGTGAGCGTGTATAAGCATGTGTGTGCCTGTGTGCGCGTGTACCTGGCGTAGGTGTCCTCGGGGGGCACGGCCTCCTGCACCGACTGCAGCTGGTAGCAGTAGACGAGCAGCAGGTGGCCGGCGGAGAACACGGAGGAGCAGACACACACGCAGCTGAAGAGCAGCGGCGGCAGACCCCCCAGCACGGACCACACCGTGCAGAGAGTCTGGAAACACAGCAGGTACACCCCCGAGGAGAGCGAGGGCAGCATGATGCCTGCACACACACACACACACACACGTTAAAGATACACACACACACACACACACACGTTAAAGATACACACACACTAACACGTTAAAGATACACACGCACACGTTAAAGATACACACACACAAACACGTTAAAGATACACACACACGCACACACACACATGTTAAAGATACACACGCACGCACGTTAAAGACACACACACACACGTTAAAGATACACACACACACGTTAAAGATACACACACACACACACACGTTAAAGATACACACACACAAGCACGTTAAATATACACACACACACACGTTAAAGACACACACACACACACACGTTAAAGACACACACACACACACACACGTTAAAGATACACACACACGTTAAAGGTACACACACACACACACGTTATAGATAAACACACACACACACGTTAAAGATACACACACACACGTTAAAGATACACACACACGCACACACACGTTAAAGATACACACACACACACGTTAAAGGTACACACACACACACACACACACACGTTATAGATATACACACACATGTTAAAGATACACACACACACACACACACGTTAAAGATACACACACACACGCGTTAAAGGTACACACACACACACACGTTAGATACACACACACACACACGTTAAAGATACACACACACACGTTAAAGACACACACACACTTTAAAGATACACACACACGCGCGTTATAGATACACACAC
>OLKM01000382.1:45362-147512 GCA_900291075.1 Melanogrammus aeglefinus | reverse complement strand
TCTCTCTCTCCCTCGTCTCCCTCTCGGTCTCTCTCTCTCTCTCTCTTCCTTCTCTTCTCTCTCTCTACTCTCTCCCTCTCCCTCTTCTCTCTCTCCCTCTCCCCTCTTTCTACTCTCTCTCTCTCGCCCTCTTCTCTCTCTCTCTCTCTCTTGAGATTGTTGGGTTAGAGCAGAACTTGTTTTGGAATTAGGCATTGTGGCTGTTTGCGGTCGCCTGGGTTTTTTGTTAATTTATTTTCGACCAAGTAGCTGTAAAAGGATGATTTTGTGCAGACAATATTTTTTAATGAGGTAGAATTGCTACGCCAGGTGACCCCCCAGACCCCGACTCCACTGCCAGGCTGCAGGTGCCCCCCAGACCCCGACTCACTGCCAGGCTGGCAGTTGACCCCCAGACCCCGACTCAGGGTGTGGGCGCTCGGGCTTCCTCCTCCCCCCCCCTGCTCCCTCCTCCTCCCCTCCTCCCCCGCCCCCCTGTTGTCTCCTCCCCCTGTTGCTCCTCCCCCCCTGTTTCTCCTCCCCATGCTCCTCCTCCACCCGTTCTTCATCTCCCCCTGCTCCTCCCCCCCTGTTCCTCCTCCCCCCTGCTCTTCCTCCCCCTGTTCCTCCTCCCCCCTGCTCCCCCCCTGCTCCGGGACCTCCTCCTGATCCCCTCACCGCCGCCGCTGCTCCTTCCTCTCCCCCTGCTCCTCCTCCCCCCCTGCTCCTCCCGCTATGCTTTATTCGATGATACTGTAATTTGACATTGTTTTTTTTCAATTGTTTGAACACATAGACACATGCTTCGACCCCAAAGTAACACAACTTTCAAAAGTGTTTTACTATACCTTAAACACATGTTACACAACACAAAATATATCATTTTGTGCCGCATGCCTTCGAGGGAAACTGCCACCATTATGAAAAATAGGGTCCCTACAATGCACAACATATGTCATCACACTTCTAGATGTACTGCATGGATGCAGCTGGACAGGAAGATCAGAAGCAGCCCAGGGTTGGGTGTTGTCTGGGGATGTGTTCGTTTCCCATCGGTCTGGCTTTGGTTCCGGAAACTGGTACGCCACACATAAAAATTTGAAGTCGTAGACCCGCCTTTCTACACCTATAGAAGGTTTTTTTTCGGCTTGAGGTTAGTGTATATGAACGCCAACCACATGCCCGCATGCCTCTTCTGCAGGGCCATTGGACAGGGCCTGCGGAGACTGGAGGTCCAATCCATGGATGGATTCGAAAGGACCCATAAGCCCACCCACACACAATTGCCTGTTTTTCTGTGTTTACTTTGTACAGTACAGTTGTGGTATTTTCCGGTTAAATGTTTGTAATATTTTAGCTTAAATATTTGAAAGCCGAAAGTATGTATTGCAACATGTACAGTATTCAGTAATATATTTTTTGGTTGTGGTGAAAACGTGCCCTCTGTGGGAACTGAATAAAACAGTGAACATGAAAGACTGCATTGTTTATATGAAGTAGACTAGTCGGTGTTTGGCTGCTGTTCTGAAGTGGTATTCATATGATGCAAGGTGCATCATTTTGTCATCAGAGTGCCATTTTTCAAAGAATTGTTAGGTTGCGATAGCCGGAAGTATTCAATTTTGAATAGATGTGAATTGGTTTATTTCCCCAGTGTTGGTCTTATTTGCTTGTGGTGGTTAGTTTGACACAATGACCAAATTTTTGCAAAATGTGTTCTAGCAATTTGAAAAAGAACTTTATATTGCCACATTTTATTTTTATATTACTTTTATAGTATAACATTGATATGCATAGATATTTGTATTTAACGTTTTATACTTATTACAGATATATATTATACTAATGTACCTACCTTTTTACTTTTATTTAATAAATTGCTGTTTGATTTTTTGGTTTAACCTGCTTTGGCAAATGAGTGTATTTGTCATGCCAATAAAAGTTTTTTTATTTGAAAAAAATTGAGAGAGAGAGAGACGAGGGGAGGAGATGGGGAGGAGAAAGTAGGGAAAGGAGGAGAGAACAGAAGGAGAGGGAGGACTGGAGGGGAGAAGAAAGAGGAGAAGGGAGAGAGGGAAGAGAAGACGAGAGGAGAGGGGCGTGAGGAGAGATGGGTGAGAGAGGAGAGAGAGAGAGAGAGAGAGAGACGGGGGAGAGAGAGAGGGAGAAAGATGAGGGAGAGAGCGAGACGAGAGAGAGAGAAGAGAGAGAAGAGCAGAGAGAGAGAGAGAGAAGAGAGAGAGAGGAGATGGGAGAGAGAGAGAGAGAGAGAGAGAGAGATGAGAGGTTGAGATGTTACTGTGGAAACAGTAACATACAGAACGAAAATTAAATCAAGGGAGGAACAACAAGAAGGACAGAGAGAAGTGGCAGGAGAGTACCATCACAGTAATTCGGAAAAGAGAATTGAGGAAAGTGGATTCCGGTTGGAGGAATAGGGTTGGGACGTAAGATAGATTGGTGCATATGCAGAGGCCAACACACACACACACATAGACACACACAGACACACACACACACACACACACAACACACACACACACACACACACACACACACACATCACAACACACAACACACACACACACACACACACACATTCAACACACAGAAAGGTCAGGAAATCAGAAGAGATAGTTGTCAGGTAAGTGCCAAGCAGTAGGAAGGGTGAGTTTTTTGTGTGTGTGTGTGTGTGTGCATGGGTGGTGTGTGGTTGTGTGTGTTTGTGTGTGTGGTGTGTGTGTGTGTACGTGCAGTGTCTGTTAGTGTGTGTTTGTTTTCCTTGCCAGTTCTGCTTTCGGTTCTAATCAAATGATTGGACAGGCCTCATGTTTTGGCAACCTTTCATGTTGTCCTGTCTTAAACAGCTTCTAAATCAGATTTCTGCTGTTGTGTGTATGTGTGTGTGTTGTCTGTGTGCGTGTATGTTTGTGTGTGCGTGTGCGGGGGGTGTGGGTGTGTGTTTGTGTGCTTGTGTTATGTTTGCTCTGTTTGTATTCAAGTCCAATTAAAACCCCCCACTCCCCAACACAAACACACAACTGGACCATCACGCGCACCAAACCCACTACACACCACACACACAGACACACACACACACACACACGCACACAACACTTAATCAACACACACACCACACACAGACACACACACCACACACACAACACACACACACACACACACACACAACACACACACACACACACACACACACACACACACAACACACACACCACACAGAGTAGACAGAGACGTTTTCAGTTTTGCCCCATAAGTCACGTTACACAGTGAGACTCTCCCGTTCACCCAACAGTTCGCCTTTTGGTCTTTGGACCCAATCACATTCAGAGTAGCAAACAGCATTAGCATATCAGGAGCAGATGTTGTTGAGCGATGATGATTGGCTGGATCCCAGCCAGTCCTACAGGTGGGACTGGAGAACTGTGGAGGGGAGGCCGGCACAGAGCCTGGGCTGGAGACAGGTCCCAAAGGGCTATGCTAAGCTTGGTTCCTGTTGTGTTACAGATAATGTGACCGAAGACCACTCCTCTGAAAGTCGACGGAGCTCTGGGAAAGAGAAATGATACAGTTTCTATTGTAGGACCTTGATGTGTTCATAGATGGGACTCTATTTGTGTTTTCTATAGTGGGACTCTATTGTTTGTTTCTATAGTGGGGACTCTATTGTGTTTCATAGGTGGGGGACTCTGATGTGTTTCTATAGTGGGACTTATTGTGTTCTTATAGAGGGGGACTCTTATTTGTGTTTCTATAGTGCGGGACTCTGATGTGTTTCTATAGTGGGGAGACTTCTGGTTGTGTTTCATATAGTGGGGACTCGTATGTTGTGTTTTATATTAGTGGGGACTCTGTATGTGTTCTTATAGTGGCGGACTCTATTGTGTTTTCTGAGTGGGGACATCTATTGTGTTTCTAATAGTGGGGACTTGTGATGTGTTTCTATAGAGGGGACTCTATTGTGTTTCTTAGTGGGGACTCTATTTGTGTTTCTTAGTGGGGACTTCTGATGTGTTTCTATAGGGGGTCTGGATGTGTTTCTATTAGTGGGGATCTGATATGTTTCTATAGTGGGGACTCTATTTGTGTTTCTATAGTGGGGACTCTTTGATGTGTTTCTATTGTGGGGACTCTATTTGTGTTTCTATAGTGGGGCTCTGATGTGTTTCTTATAGTGGGACTCTATTGTGTGTTTCTATTAGTTGGGGACTCTATTGTGTTCTATAGTGGGGGACTCTGGATGTGTTTTCTATTAGGTGGGGGAACTCTATTGTTTTCTAGTAGTGGGGACTCTAGTATGTTTCTATAGTGGGGACTCTATTGTGTTTCTCATAGTGGGACTGCTTGATGTGTTTCTATAGTGGGGACTCTATTGTGTTGCTATAGTGGGGACTCTATTGTGTTGCTAGTTGGGGACTCTGGATGTGTTTTTATAGTGGGACTCTATTGTGTTTGCTATAGTGGGGACTCTATTGATACTAGTGTTTTCTATAGTGGGGACTTGATGTTGTTTATTATAAGTGGGGACTCTATGGTGGTTCTATTAGTGGGGACTCTATTGTGTTTCTATTGAGTGGGGACTCTATTGTGTTTTCTATAGTGGGGACTCTATTGTGTTTCTATAGTGGGGACTCTGATGTCTTTCTTATTGCGGCCCGTCTGCAATGTAAATTTTTATCAAAAACATCAATACGACTCTTTTTTTTTACTTTCATAACAAAGATGTTTTATTACTTCCTCCAGCAAAATTATGGTTAGGGTGGAGACTGAGGTTAGGGTGGAGGCTGAGGTATTGGTGGAGGCTTGGGGTAGGATTGGAGGCTTGAGGTAGGTGGAGACTGAGGTTAGTTGGAGGGCTGGATAGGTGGAGGCTGGGTTAGGGTGGAGGCTGAGGCTGTGTAGGCTGGGGTAGGGTGGAGGGCTTTGAGGCTTGTGGAGGCGGGGGTTATGGTTGTAGGCTGGCTCTTCAGGCAGGACAAAAAGGACAATGCTTATAATGGTTTGAACACGGCTGCCGCCACAGCTCTACACAACCAACACACACACACACACACACACCACACACACACACACACACACCACACACCACACACACACACATACACACACACAGGGCAGAGAGGGGGAGAAGGAATATATCTTGGGTCAAAACAACAAAAGTTGAGAGAAGAAGCACCAGCCATGGCAAGCATAGCCTTCAAGGATAAGGGACATGTTCTACACACAGTCTCTCTTCTCTCTCATCTCTCTCTCTTCTCTCCTCTCGTCTCTCTCTCTTCGCTCTCTCTCTCTCTCTCTCTCTCTCCTCTCTCTCTCTCTCTCTCTCTCTCTCTCTCTCTCCTCTCTCTCACACCACACACACACACAAACACAAGCACGTACACACACTCACACTCACTTCTTCGGTCTATCCCATACACACAACACACACACCACACACACACACACACACACACACACACACACCACACACACACACACACACACACACAACACCACACACACAACACACACACAATATGGACGCTCAGATGTTTACAGAGGACACCAGCAGGGCCCCATTCAGCAGGGCCCAAAAAGCAGGGCCCGCAGCAAGTTGTGTGCGTGTGTGTGTGTGTGTGTGTGATGTTGTGTGTGTGTTGTGGGTTGTGTGTGTGTGTTTGTGTGTGTGTGTGTGTGCGTTTAGTGGTGTGTGTATGTGTGTGCGTTTTGTGTGTGTTGTGTTATGGGATAGACATTTGAAGGAGAGTGTTGAGTGTGTTGTTTACGTGACTGCGCGCGTGGTGTGTGTTTTATTGCCCCATTATAATAACGTGTGTTTATTTACTGCTCAGTGGAAGGTGGCAGGCAGACCACAGAACCCAGCTCGTACTTAGAACCCTCTCGACTAGAACCCCTCTCAAAATAACCCAGCTCTGTTTACTAGAACCCAGCTTCTACTAGAACCCAGCTCTACTAGAACCCAGCTGTACTAGAACCAGCTCTACTGGAACCCCGCTCTACTGAAGCACATTGACATTTTAAAAAGGGTTTCAAGAGGGGAATGTTCCTGGTATGGTGAGGACATAATATGGAATGGGTCTTGCTTGGAATAAGTGTGGTCGTTCATTGAGCTACAGTTGTATGATTAAGATGTTCAGCTATCGAATGAGATAGGCTACACTTTTGGGCAGGGCGTGCTCAGGATCCATTTCTTGGTACATTTCTTTTAAACTTGGAATATTTTAAAAATGGTGAACGGGTTACGATTTACATAAGGGTACAGTAATGACCCATTCATTTAGCATGTGTTACAGTTTTAATGAGCGTTTATATAAGCATGGGGGTTAAGGGGTTAGCGTTGGGATTACACCAGGCCTAGTTGGGTTAGGGTAAGGGTTAACCCCACTTAAATAATGTATACATAAAATACTAAGCTTAGCTGAGCCCCAATTGTTTACATTACACTTTAGTCAGTATAACTAGGGTATCTGTTAGCTATTTTCATGACTGTAGTAATGCTTATTTACTTGAGGTAACTAAGGTTTAATTAAGTGTTTAATTAATGTACCCTTATTGTTTGAAGTTGCATTGTTCCTTGTTTATTCTCTGCTGTTCGAGGGCTCTTAGAAATGTGGTCCCTTCTCCTACAGCGGTTTCGGACTTTTGGGCCCGCTAGTCTTTAGGCGGGCCTCAGGAGTTGAGACTGTGGAACCCCCGACTGCAGCTCATCACAGCTTCATAAAGGACAAAAGTTGGACAAAGGTCCGTATACCCGCTGTGAGCCCTTACCTATTTTTATTTGATTTTTTTTATGATTAATTTTGATCATTCTGTGAGAACAGAGAACCAGGTGAAGCCTTTGATAGTGTGTTATATAACCAAATAACCATTAAACTGCAGTATGGTTGTTTGACCCTCGGTTACCCAGTCCTTTTATGTTCCTCCGATAAACAAAATTTATCCTCAAAACGAAAAGTTTTATCTAAATTTTACTGCAGGAACGTATAAATTAAATTAGATTTATTTCAACCAAACGTGTTCTCCTTCAGGGGCAAGCTGTGCGCGGGGGGCAGTTTGGGCTTTTCAGCAGCCCTCTTGATTCTCTGCGGTGTTGTTCAAGATGGGGGTGTGCCTGGCGTGCATTTGTGCTGCATGTGTGTGTGTTATGCGTACGTGTGTGCCTGTGTGGTGTGCTGCCTCGCGTGTGTGATGCACGCGCATGTATGAGAGACATAATTGAACGAATGAAGGAAGCGAGACTTGCTTGCTCTCCGTTCCGAGCTCTGATTTACCCACCTTTTAATCACAACCAAACACATGGGCAAAACACACACACACACACCACACAGGCAACACACATAACACACAGAGACAGGCCAAACAACCACACACACAAACACCACCCACAAACACACATGGAAAACACCACACACACCCAAAACAGGCAAACATTCACACACACCACACACACACACACACACACGACACACACACACACACACACAACACACACACAACACACACACACAACACACACACACACACACACACACACACAAACAAACATGAAACCATCAGTGGTGGCTTTCTCCAGTGAGGAGAGGGAGGGAAGAACCTTTCTTAAACATTTGTGAAATAATAAATGCAAGATTTTCCCAGATTACTGTAATGAATTAATGCCCTTTTAATACCTACTTTATACGTGTATATGTAATGTTTAAGCCAGGGAATAATCGCCAAAACCGACAATTATTGCTGGAGGACGTTCCTCCCTCGCACAATTGATCCCATTCATTTCCCCGGCAGTTGTCGGCGGCCGGTGAATAACGGGGTATGGGGTTCAATTGAAGAGAGGAGATTTGTGACTAGTTAAGGAGGCTGAATCGCACCGAGGTCTGTTCACAAATGGCTGGAGCCCTGGCTGCGCTACGAACCTAAGGAAGGAGCCCTGGCTGTGGGGTTATACCCTTCAGTCTAGGCTGACGAGAACCAACAACCGTGTATTCCGCGTTTCCATCGAGCGTGGTGCTACTGTCGTTGTGGTTTACAGTATTGGAATTTCTGTGTGGGTATTTCACAAAGCCGGTTTTATCACGTAACCGGTAAATTACCCAGGTTTGGCGGTAAACCTAGGTTTTCTGGTTCCAAATGAACACGCGTATGTTAGTTAGGAGAAACATATGCTTCTGAATCAAACCTGTCAGGAGGGAGGTTTGCGCGCTAGTTTGGAACATAACCCGTTAGGTATTTAAGCCTTTTGTGTTTCACAATGGCTGCCCTTTGATGAGAGGCCTGTTGATTTCGGAGCGCAATTTGGTGCAACCACGGGAGTGATAAATAAGACTACGGCTCGACATCTTGCATATCGGATGGACTTGGGTTTGCTGGAGAATATAGATTTCTTGGGCAAATCTTTAATTTATTAATAAGCCTTCTCCAGCCTTACATAGCCAACACTGCCAATCGAGGGACTTGGCCTCAGTTCACTCCAGACTATTTTGCGTGGCACAAATCCCATTGTTTCCTTATAATGGCGTTTCCACCGAGCGGTTGCGTTCGGTGAGGCTTCGGTTCGCTTACATTGGCGTTTCCACCGCCAAAAGTTGGGCAAGGTCCCGATGTAACCCCGCTGAGCCTTTACCCATTTTGTTTTTAAACTAATTTTTAATAATTTATTATTAGAGTTGAGATAGAGAGGAAGGAATGGGAGATAGAGGGAGGACATGCAGGCAAATGGACCACTGGAGGACTCGAACCCGGGTCTCTGCTCTTAGGACTGAGCCTATATGGGTAAGCGCTCCACCTGGTGAAAGCCACCAGGGCGGGCCCGAGCCAACCTATTTTTCGGACACTCCCAAGCCGTCTGAAAGGGTGGCGAAACGTGGAGATACCTTTGCAAACACAAACGCGAGAGGATTGACTTGATCATAAATCCCTCAATCTTTAAATGGCTTACGCATGACCCAACATTGTAAAATCCATTTAATGCACATTTGCCTCAAAGAACATCTAAATAGTTTGTGAAAATAATGTTCTTGTTGTTCTTTTAGTGTTTGTTACTTGAGTTTTTCGTGTTTGATAGTTGTGGAAAGGATGTTAGTGGAATTTATTCAGTGCACGATGGATTTCTTAAATGCCATCCTTTTGGTCTTGCTCTCTTTACTCTTCTGTAAACAAATTGTAGCTGAAAAATAAACATATTGATAGGCCCAGATTGTTTATTTAGTTTTTACAATCCAAGAAGTAGCCTGATATGATAAATGGCTTTGCATCCTTTCCTAATTGGATTGCTCTTGTAGTCCAAGACATTTGCATGCCCACCAGCTTTCAAAGGACAATGGTGCCTGGTGGATTTGTATTCTATGTTATTCACATAATTAGAGGGGTTTGCTTTTTGTTAGTTCACCAAACACCGCTGAAACCAACTTGAGTCTCACATACCTTTGCCACCCATGCGCCACTAAATGGCGCATTTCCCAACTAGCACGGCTCGGCTCGGTACGGCTCGGCTTCGGCGCGCTATTTGCGTGTTTCCACTAGCACGCAGTACCTGCAACCGGGAATACATTTTTGGTATCACCTCACCCTGTTCCAAGCAAGCTAAAACGTGACGTCAGCCGATGCCTGTCCACTGATTGGCCGATGAGTGTCGTCATCTGGAAGCTCATACGCTGCGAACTTTTTTCAAAAGTGTTTTGTCTGCGGCCCAGAGTCTTCTCGGGCTCTCTTCTCTTGCCTTCTGTGCGACAAAAAGCCACAGGGTGAGCCAGCAACACGTCCTCCGCCTCAAAGTCCTCCATGCTGTCCTTCCTCTATGTTGTGGATTGTTGTTGTTCTTGGTCTTCCGGGATTTGTACGTTGCTCGGCGCCGCTTGTAAATGACGTCACAGCGGTTTCGCGCAGCCGTGTTATGACGACCCTGCCCACGTCGAGGAGGCACCAGTTGTAATGGAAACACAACCAAACCGTGCCGTGCCGTGCCGTGCCGAGCCGTTTCGAGCCGAGCCGTGCTAGTGGAAATGCGCCATATGTCTGCAGATTCCCCCTGCATCTGTATGTGTTGAACATTCATGTACGTGTCAGTGGATCAGCGGATGTGAGGGTTAGTGTGAGGGGTGGCTGTCCTGTTGACTTTTAGCATGCTAGAAGTTTTCGTCGACAAACGTTGAAGAGCTGATGTGAATTGAGGAAATGTAGTGCATCAGTTCAGAGAGGCGATGAGATGATCTGAATGTAATGCCCTCCCCTCACCACTAGAGCGCTGCCTGGCCGAGGTATTATCTATAATATCACTATCTTGTAGGATTGTGTTGAGATAGAGCGGGTCGTTGTTACGTGTTGAATATGCTAAGAGGTTCTTATTGGATTGGTCGCTGACTGATAAGCGTGTCAACACACTTGAATCAATACTAATATCAGTGTTCTCATTGGGCGGAGCTGAGCGACAGTCATTGGGTTAGAGCTAATAGATAGCTTATTGTGTTACACATAAGGAAGTTAGAGAGACTACATAATGAAGTTACCCGTCAAATGAGTCTGGGGGGACACAGAGAGGGAGATAGAGAGAGAGAGGGAGGGTGGCGAGAGAGGCAGAGAGAGAGACGGAGACAGAGAGAGAGAGAGAGGGGGGGAAGGGAGGGAGAGAGGGAGAGGGAGAGAGAGGGAGAGAGGGAGAGAGAGGGAGAGAGAGAGGGAGAGAGACGGAGAGAGAGAGAGACGGAGAGAGGGAGAGACGGAGAGAGGGAGAGAGAGAGAGAGGGAGAGCGAGAGAGAGAGAGAGAGAGAGAGACGGAGAGCGGGAGCGGGTGAGGGAGACGGAGAGGGAGATTGGGAGAGGCAGAGGCAGAGAGAGAGAGCGCGGGTTAGGGAGACAGAGAGGCAGAGGGAGATAGAGAGAGAGGGTGGGAGAGAGAGGGTGAGGGAGAGACAGAGAGGCAGAGGGAGATAGGGAGAGAGGGTGGGAGAGAGAAGGAGACAGAGAGAAAAAGAGAAACAGACAGAGAGAGAGAGAGACGGAGTGGTCAAGAGAGATTTACATAGAGATGAACTAAAAGTCGTATAAAAGTCTCAATAATTATTTGCTGAATATTTTGCTTCATTAAATAGTTTGTGTTTGTGAGTGCTTGCTTGTGTGTGCTCCTTGCATCTGTGTGTGTTTGTGTTACCTGGGTTTCGGTACATGTGTGTTTTTGTTACCTGTGTGTGTGTGTGTGTGTGTGTGTGTGCACCTGTCTGTGCGGGCGGGACCAAAGGATCCATACAGTCAGTCCCACCAGGAAGACGACAACGTCTGGGAAAAAGATCCGGAGAACCGAACCAGGATCAGACCCAGACACACTGGAGGAGAGACAGGTAGAGAGAAAGACAAGGAGAGAGAGACAGGTAAATACAGAGGTTGAGTGTGAGAGAGAGAGAGCGAGAGAGAGACAGGTAGAGAGACAGACAGGGAGAGAGACAAGTAGATAGCGACAGGTAGATAGAGAGAAAGAGTGAGAAAGAGAGAGACAGGGTAGAGACGGAGAGACAGGTAGAGAGAGAGACAGGGAGAGACAGACAATTAGAGACAGGTAAAGAGACAGGTAGAGTGAGAGAGACAAACAGGTAGAGTGAGAAAGAGGGACAGAGAGAAAGAGAGACAGGAAGAGAGTAATCGTGATGAACATTAATGTAGGTTGTTTATTCAAACTATTAATTTACATTAGTATATTGTTTAGAATAAACTTGATTGATTAAAATAAAGTACTGCTGATTAGTATGAGTAAACACTATATTTATAGTATATATACTATAGCGTTTTTACATCGTAATACTATACATAATTCATAGTAATCCTATAGTATTAAGATGTATGATATATAGTATGTAAGTGTTGTTGTTACCATATATATAGTAATGCTACCACTGGTTGTAATGCTATATAACATTCACAGTAATACTATATAACAAAATATACTGGACTGTTTGTGTTTCTCTCATGTCAGAACCTGTCCAATTGAGGCGTTCCTGTGTGTGTGTGTGTGTGTGTGTGTGTGTGTGTGTGTGTGTGTGTGTGTGTGTGTGTGTGTGTGTGTGTGTGTGTGTGTGTGGTGTGCGGGTGAACAGGTTGTGTGGTGTGTGTGTGTGTGTGTGGGGGGGGGGGGGTTTGGGGGGCGGCGGCAACAAGCATGATGACTCGTCTGAATTCCAGGCATTATAAAATGTTGCAGCTGTTGAAAGCCTTATGTGTGTACAAACACAGACACGCGTGTTTGTGTGTGTGTGTTGTGTGTGTGGTGTGTGTGTGGGTGTGTGTGGTGTGTGTGTGTGTGTGTGGTGTGTGTGTGTGTGTGTGTGTGGTGTGTGTGTGTGGTGTGCGTAACCGTACCTTTCCAGACCGAGCTGGCGCAGAGATCTCTCCCATGAAGAACCTGAGACAATGAGGATGGACAACAACAACATCAACACACTGGACGTACATAGGCAAAGCAATCAGGTAGTGAGGCAGGCAGGCAGGGCAGGCAGGCAGGCAGGCAGGCAGGCAGGCAGGCAGGCAGGCAGACAGGCAGGCAGGCAGACAGGCAGGCAGGCAGGCAGGCAGGCAGGCAGGCAGGCAGGCAGGCAGGCAGGCAGGCAGGCAGACAGGCAGGCAGGCAGGCAGGCAGGCAGGCAGGCAGGCAGGCAGGCAGGCAGGCAGGCAAACTTACAGTTGTACCCCGGCTGCAGGTGTCCTGAGGTCAGTAGTGTAGAGAGCGTCACCTGGAAGCAGATCTGCATGCAGAGGAACAGCAGACTGAGGCCGCAGACGGCCTTCACCACGCGCCCTGCATGACCTAGGAAACACACACACCCTACGTTACCGAGGAAACACACACACACACACACCCGGCATTACCTAGGAAACACACACACACCCTACGTTACCGAGGAAACACACACACACCCTGTGTTACCTAGGAAACACACACACACCCTACGTTACCGAGGAAACACACACACACACCCTACGTTACCTAGGAAACACACACCCTGTGTTACCTAGGAAACACACACACACCCTACGTTACCTAGGAAACACACACACACCCTACGTTACCTAGGAAACACACACACACCCTACGTTACCTAGGAAACACACACCCTACGTTACCTAGGAAACACAGACACCCTACTTTACCGAGGAAACACACACACCCCGCGTTACCGAGGGAACACACACACAAGCATCCTGCATGACGTAGGAGGACACACATACAACCTGCGTTACCTAGGAAACACACACACAGCCTGCGTTACCTAGGAAGCGCACACACTAGTTGATGGCCTGCATTACCTGTGTTTGTAATAGGTACAATACTTTTTTTCCATTCTTTTCTGTTTGTTTGATTAATGATGGAACATGAATAATAGTAAATCATATTTTTGCTTGTTAATGCAAGCATATGTTTGGTATGTTTGGTATCTAAATATTGTATCTGAGAGCAGAGTATAAAACAACTGCAATATGCAATACTTTGAGCCTCTGTTTTGGTATTTCAGTGTTGACTCATGTTCTAAATAAATCAGTTGGAGGATTATGAGGATAAACATTGTTTCTGCCGAAAGAAGAACCAAGTTACACGAAAAACACAACACACACACACACACACACACACACACACACACACACACACACACACACACACACACACACACACACACACACACACACACACACACACACTAACACAAAGGATTGGAGAGGAAAGGAGAGAGGAGAGGAGAGGGGAAGAGGTCAGAGGATAGAAGAGAGGGCAGTAGGGAGGTGAGACGAGAGGAAAGAGGAGAGGACAGAAGAGAGAGGAGGAGGAGAGAAGGACAGGAGAGGAGAGGAGAGGAGGAGAGGAGAGAAGGACAGGAGAGGAGAGGAGGAGAGGAAAGGAGGGGCAAGGAGAGAAGTACAGAGGGAAGGAGAGGGGCGAGGACACAAGGAGATGGTGGCGCTGCTTCTCTTATTTCCTGTTGTACTCCTCCGTCCTCTTGGCGGCAGGATGTGGCCTGCGTCACTGTGTCCCTGTGCCCTCTTCAGGGCAGGATGTGAGGTGGGATGTCATTGTCTTCCTGAGGGGTCTGTTCAGTGTGTGTCCCGGGGACTGACCCTTTATGCCTGCAGTGTTCTCTCACACACTCTGCCCGTTAGGCTTACCACTGGGATTAACTCTGCCTGCGTTGATTAAGTCTTTATCGATCAGTTCTATTGTATTGATCAGAGCTGCTGGAGACTCAAGAGTTGTAAAGACAGCAGGGAAGAGCACAATAATAATAAGTAGTGTTAGTGGAAATAAGGTGTACCTTTGTATATATGATATATCGTTGTAATGAGGTATATCTTTATATATATATAATATATAATGTAATGAGGTATATTTTAATATATAATAGTTAGTAGTAGTAATGGGTGATAATGAGGTGTACCTTCTTTAGGCGCCGGGCCGGACTCTGGCAGCAGTGGCAGCAGCAGGAGGACGACCAGATACACCAGAGAGAAACAGTTGTACCGCAGAACACACGCTGGGGAGAGACAAGAATCACTGATCACCAAACACACGCCGGGGAGAGACAAGAACATATCACTATGCCCTATATCATATCACCAGGTAACTAATCAAAACACACGCTGGGGAGAGACAAGGAGAAGATTGCCGATCACCAAACACACGTTTGGTGAGACAAGGAGAGAATCACTGATCACACATCACACATCACCAAACACACACTGGGAGAGACAAGGAGAGGATCACTTATCACCAGTTAACTAACCCATTTACATTTTTTTACATTCAGGGCATTTAGCAGACGCTTTTGTCCAAAGCGACTTACAATAAGTACATTTGTCATAAGAAGTGCAACAATATATCGCTATCGGTACAGTAAGGATGTTCATAGAACCAAGTGCAAGTACAACAATCACTAGCTAACCAATTCCCCGTTTTACAGCAATGAGAGCAGCTACTGCAGTTGCTACACAGTTAAGTACTATAATACAGAAAGTGGTAGCAATATCACATAGTTAAATATAAATATATATATATATATATATATGTGTAATAAGTTTGACCTACCGGCCGTCAGACAGACGGGCAGCAGCAGGCGGTAAACCAGCCCTGAAACCATCGTCAAGCTGCTTTCACTGGATCCTCTTCATCATCTTCACTTCTACGGGATCCTCTTCATCATTCTCACTTGATAATCTTCATCGTCTTCATTTAAACTTTCTTCATCCTCTTCCGTTAACCATCTCCTTCCTCCTCTGGAGATACTTGGTGATCTAGGTTCTGAGGACCAACTCCATCTCGGAGTGAACCTTTCTTAAACCAGACTTTTATTCTGATATTCAAACGGACTATTAGGATAACATTTCAATAGATTGTTCAAGTTTAAAATTAAATTATTCTGATATTCAACCAGACCGTTTATACTGTAGGCTATTATTAAACCGGACTATTATGAAAATATATTAGGCTATAACATATTATTCAAGTTTTAACCGGGATGGTCCTGATATTCAACCAGATAATTCTAACATTGACCTGGACTATTACGGTATTAAAACCGCCTTTTAAGTATTAAACAAGACTATTATGGTTATCTTACAGCAGACACTGACACGTATAAAACCAGACTACGATATTGATGTTCAACCAAACTTTTCAATATAAAACGAGACCATTAAGATAATATTAAACGAGATGGTTTGGGAGGTAAAGGTCCAGTTAATTCAGCATTTGCTGTTAAACTACTTTAAAAAAAAGTACTTTAAATAAACGCATACACCGATATAAACACATGTGTGTGCGTGAGTCCTAGAGCGACTCGAGTCCTAAACGCGTCCAGATGTGAACTCGCGACGTGTCTCCTGAGCGTCCAGAGAATCTCACCCTGAACCACACTGGACCAAGACTAGCCCCCCGACGCTCTCCTACGACCACCCGTCTGCACTTCGGTTCTGGATCTGAAGCGTAGGCTCTTCTCCTTAGTTTTTCTGTTGTTATCTCCAACTTTTCCCGTATTCTTTTTCTTCTTCTTGTTCTTCTTCTCTCTGTTTTTCTCTCTCTTTTCTCGGATCGACTCCTAGCAGAAGTTCTGCGCTCGCCCCCGCCTCCCGCCCCCCGTTGGGGCGGGCCGCGGCCCCGCCTCCCGTTGGGGGCGAGCAGCGGCCCTGCCCCGCAGGTCGCTGACTGACAGCCTCCTACGTCAATCGGCGGGCTGCAGATGTTTGGAACTCAGCCAATCAGCGGGCTGCAGATGTTTGGCACTGGGCCAGACTCCACCAACGTCTTGACGTCAGGTCCACGTTTCAGAGGAAGCCAGCGAGACCACAGACACACACAAACACAGCAACACAGACATACACACACGTAAGCGCACGCCCGCGCGCACACACACAGAAATAAACACGTAAACGCACGCATGCGCACACACATGCACGCGTCTACCTGTCTGGTAGGCAGACACAGAGGCGTCACCAGGCTCTTTTATTTGGGGCAAAATCCCCGGATATTATTTAATTAGCCCCGAATATAATTGTTGGGTAAAAAATACATTTATTTATTGGTATATTTGCTGGTAACTATGGAATGCATTGATTCAATTTAGTCAAGAAGTGATGAAATGATTCTAGTCACTATTGGTAGTTAGTTAGTTAGTTCGAAAGAACCATGGGGATTCCAGGGACATCTCAAAATAAAGTAGCCTAGTCCTTCTAGATAGTCCTTCTGGCAAGAGAATAAACAGTTAAAAAACAGAACCAGACAGTTTACCACCTCAAGTGAATTAACCTATCATATCCCCAGCCAGATCCATACAAATAAATATATCTATATGTGTGTAAGGTCTGTCACACTTGTATTTATTTTACTCTGAAATAACTTGAATAGAACTTAGGATGCTTGGGGATAAGCAGCACAGCAGCCAGGTGGCCATTTAAAGCTATAATAAATGGCGTATTTTGTTTATTTACGTTAAGCATTATGAAAAAATTTGCAAGTACAATAAAATATACAAAGGAAATTGTAGGGGATTTTCCCTTTGGGCTCAGCTCCGGATGTTCATGAAACCTAGGAACAACCATGGGCAGACAAGCCAACACACACTGCATAAACACTAAAACATATACACAACACACGCACCCACAAGTGTGCCTATTACTCGTCTTTCTGCCTGCCTACCTGGCTGGCTGTCTGCCTACATACGGCTGCAGTAATAGTAATTGTATCAGGAGTTACTTACACTATTAATAGAAATACAGTGGTACTTGTAAACTTATCGGGTTAGGCTTTAACTCGAACCCTTACCTAGAGATACGTAGCACTAGTGCTACCACTAGAACAGCGGCGCCTGGTGCCCAGAGGGCGCTATGACACGTTACAACAGCACCACCTGGTGTACAGAGGGAGCTATGACACACTACAACAGCTGCGCCTGGTGTCCAAACGGTGCTACGATACGTTAACAACAGCTATGAGAAACAGGATAAAATAAGATAGTCCTTTAATAATCCTAGGCAGGAAAGTTGGGTCAGATTCATGCACGCGCGCCGCGCACACACACACACACACACACACACTCACGCACACACACACACACACACACACTATCATCGCGCATTTACAATAGCACGCACGACTTGGGCCACACACATCACACACACACACACACACACACACAACACACACTCGCGCATACACACACACACACACACACACATTGTCATACACGTATTTACAAAGATACATTATTTGGAAGTGCACTCTAATAGACAAATAGAGCACCTCTTCACATAAGATTGATACAATAAAAACTTGAACACCTAATAATATATATTATATCTGATAGCTAGCCATGAGTAACATTTCTAGACATGTTATGTTGTTAACATGTTTAATGATGTTGGAAAGAAGACAGGACGTGTACGCATCATTTATTTTTGATTAAATAGAAGTTAATACATTTTTAATGGTTAATAGAATCCCAGAAAAAACAAAATGATCAGAAAACATTTTAAATAATTAATAAATATTGGCGTGGTTAAACTCTAACCTTCCACTATGGGGCATAGTTATACTGTAGCCTGACACTAGGGGCCGCAGTTGGGGCGTGGTTACATTCTAACGTGAAACTTGGGGCGTGGCTACAATTGAACGTGACACTGGGGGCGTGGTTACATGCTAACGTGACCCTAGGGGGCGAAGTTAAACTGTATAATGACGTTAGGTGTGTGGTTAAACTGTATCCTGTCAATTGGGGGCTTGGTTCAACGGTAGCCTGGCCATAGGGGGCGTGACCAAACCGTAATCGGACACTAGTGGTCGTGGTTAAATCAAACCTGACATTAGAGTTTGGGGAAGCAGTAACTCGTCACTGGGGGGGCATGGTTAAATTGTCACATGACAAAAGGGGCGTGGTTCAACTTTAAACCGATCCTTACCATAAAGGGGGGTTTAACTGTAACCTGACACTAGGGGTCAGTGTTCAACTGGGGATTAGAGGGGGCGGAACCTGGGTAACGACAACTACTTATACAAAGGTCCAACAGAAGATTACATTCTTTTTTAAATGTGTACATTTATGGATCAAACCTGTATTATGTAAGAAGGGAAACTAAAACAAACTGAGGATAACTACCATCACCACTCTATAACTTCACCCCTCTAAAACCTCACCCATCACCCCTCTATAACCTCACCCGTCACCCTCACCCATCTATAGCCTCACCCCTCTATAAGCCCCACTGAGTTGTGTGCGTCGTTGTGCGCTGTGTGCCAGTATGAAGCAGCGGTTTACACTCCATAGATACATAGAGAGACATGTGCATATACAAGTAAGCATGCGTGTGCTTTCAGTGGTCAAGGGGGACCAGGAAGTGCTGTAGAAACGGTTTAACTGGTTCCTCTGTCTTCCTCACCACTGACGTCGCCATGAGCCTTCATTCCTGCGATAGAATACGATAATGTGTTTTAAACTGCAGTTAAGGAGCTAGCACACAAAAAAATAGAACATTTCTTCACAAGAGGTAAGATGCTATGAACCGATCACTGAATGATTAGTGTATTGTAGTTAAACGCTAATAGCCTGGACTTTTAGCATAACACGGACTCTGAGCATAACATAGACTCTTAACATAGGATGGATTCTTAAACAAGCGTGGACTCTTAGCAGAGCATAGGCTCGTAACGTAGGATGGATCCTAGCACTCACTCATAGCATAGCATAGACTATTTGCATGCGGCGCTTAGCGATGTAGCATGGAAAGCAGAAGCTAAACAGCAGCCAATCGAACAGCAGCCTCATTGTTATGGTTGAAAGGGCCATGGCCAATCCCGGTTACCTGTGATGTCATCAAGGCAGAGGATGCTCTGAGGAGACCTCCGTCTCTTTATGGACGGTTACCTTGGTTACTGACAACTCAGGATGCTGCTGTCTAGCTTCTAGGATAGCCTGCGTTAAGGCCTTCGTTAAGTGGAGAGGTAGAGAGGGAGAGACAGAGAGAGAGAGAGAGAGAGAGAGAGAGAGGAGAGGGAGAGGGAGAGAGCCAGACCGACAGAATGGCAGACATACAAACAAGACAGACAGGCAGACATACAGACAAGACAGACAGGAAAGAGAAAGACGGATGAGTAAGAAGAGAAAATAGATTATGGAAGGTAAAGATAAGGAGGAAAATATAGACCAACTGACAAACAGGCGGACAAACAGACAGAAAGGCAGACAGACTGACAGACAAATTGATAGGCAGACAGCCAGGCAGACAGACAGACAGGCATACAAACAGTCAGGCAGACGACAGACGGATTGACAGGCACGCAGACAGACAGACAGACAGAAAGACTGAATGATAGACAGACAGATAGTTGGGCAGACAGACAGACAGGCATTCACGCAGATAGAGGGATTGACAGGCACACAGACAGAAACATTCAGGCAGACAGACAGACAGAAAGACTGAATGATAGACAGATAGTTGGGCAGACAGAAAGACAGGCATTCACACAGATTGACAGACAGGCACACAGACAGAAACATTCATACGGACAGAAAGACAGACTGAGCGATAGACAGACAGGCAGACAGGCTGACAGGCAGGCCAACAGGCAGACAGGAGGACAGGCAGAAAGACTGGCAGGCAGAGGGTCAGAGTGTCAGAGAGCCAGGCAGACAGAGTGTCAGACAGACAGGCAGACAGACAGGTACCTGGTCGTGGTCTATGTCTGTGTCCCCTGAGATCACGATGCGTTTCTCTATCCTGGTTTCTGAGACGCCCCCTCTCACCGTCTGAATCACAACCAGCCGTTTAACAGTAATAAACAAGCACTACCAGAACCAGGACACAACAATACCAGCAACTGTTATTATCATCATTATTAGCAGTATTATTACCATGATTAATATTATTGCAATTATGATAATAATCATTACTATGATCAATACTTAATAATTTGTTTTACTATATATTACACGTGAAGACCCCAAAAATAAACAAGAAAACACTTTGACGGGTTTTTTTTTGTTTTTATTAGCGGTTTATTTGGTTTTATTAGCGTGACGAGACGACCGTCACGCAATATCCTGAGTTTGAGAACTCAATCACGGGATAGTGCCCAATATCCCGAGATAGGAGGTTCACGTGTAGCATATACTAATATATGATGCGGCTGGTTTAATTATTTACATTACTATTATTACTATTAATATCATCAATATTAGTAGTAGTAATAGTATTATTATTATAATTATTATTATAAGTAACTGTAGTCGCCATAGCATGTTCGAAGTTAGATGTAGTACTATACATAATATATGATATATATATATATATATATATATATATATATATATATATATATATAGATAATATCATAGTATTTACCTTAGTAAGGTGTGTAGTTACAGCATTTACCTTAGTAATGTGTGTTGTGGTCGTAGTATTTTTACCTTAGTAAAGTGTGTAGTGGTCGTAGTACTTACCTTTGTAATGTGTGTAGCGGTCGTAGTATTTTTACCTTAGTAAAGTGTGTAGTGGTCGTAGTACTTACCTTTGTAATGTGTGTAGCGGTCGTAGTATTTTTACCTTAGTAAAGTGTGTAGTGGTCGTAGTACTTACCTTTGTAATGTGTGTAGTATTTACCCTAGTAATGTCTGTCGTGGTCGTAGTATTTACTTTAGTAAAGTGTTTAGTTGTCGTAGTACTTACCTTTGTAATGTGTGTAGTATTCGTAGTATTTACCTTAGTAATGTCTGTAGCGGTCGTAGTATTTACCTTAGTAATGTGTGTAGTTGTCGTAGTATTTGCTGTTTCTGCAGTAATAGTCTGAGAACTCATCAGGACGCCCTCTAGTGGTGTCTCTGCGTTAGCACACACCTAAAATACAAATCGCTATTAAACACTTCCTAATCAATGGACCACCAGATATTTCCTTGACACCGCAAATAAATTAATATGCTCAAAGCACCTCAGAACCATTTTACAATGTTGAGGAAACATCAATAACGTTATAGTGGTTTATTCATTCATTATGAATAGATATTATAGAACACTACACTATGTGGATTCAGGTCAAGTATTCATTCAGCGAAGATGCTTTTATTCAAAGAGACTTCAGTCGAGACTGGCGTAAGCAGACACACACACATATAAGAACACTTATGTACACTAGCACTCACTCACGCACACACACGAAGCAAAGAAGTCTCCTCACCCCTGGAGCTTCATAGGTCAGAGTTTTCATCACCACGGGAACCTCTTCATCCTGGGAGACACACACACGGAAATGGGCCACACACACACACACACACACACACACACACACACACACACACACACACACACACACACACACACACACACACACACACACACACACACACACACACACACACACACACACACACACACACACACACACACACACACACACACACACACACACACACACACACACACACACACACACACAAACGTACAAACACACACACACACACACACACAAACGTACAAACAGACACACACACACACACACACACACACACACACACACACACACACACACACACACACACACAAACGTACAAACAGATGAGGCTAGTCTGGTGGCTAGCCTGTTAGCTAGTCTGGTGGCTAGTCTGGGAGTTGTGTTGAGCCCCTCCTGTCTAGCTCTTGGGGAGGGTGTGGAGGATTACATGGGCGGCAGGCCTGACAGACATTGTGTTGCTACCTCTGTTGCCTTGTCCTCGTCATGTGACTCCGTCTTCACGAAGACGGTCTCCACCTTTTCCGACGTCTGAAATAAAAACAGGAAGAGGAAGAATGGATCTGAATGGCTTTAGAATCTCTTCATAAAGATAATGTTCTCCTGTCCAGTACCACTTAGTACAAACACAGCCTAGTACTGGTTATACTGGGAGCTGCCCAGTACAAACAAAGCTTTCTACTGGTTATTCTTGGAGTACAACCACGGTCTTCTACTCGTAATACCGGGAGTGGCTCAATATAACCAAAGTCTGCTACTGGTTCTACTGGTACTGCCCAGTCCAACCATTCTTCAATTGGTTCAACTGGTATTCAAAGTACCTTCACCAGGCCGTGGGAGGCAGGCACCGACACCTCCGAGGACATCTCCTCTGAAACGGGCTACACACACGCACGCGCGCACACACGCACGCACGCACGCACGCACAGACAGACAGACAGACGCACACGCACGCACACGCACACACACAAACTAAGTTAAGTATAATGCAATGGAGCGTAAAAGAACCTTAAAGATTACCGTAGAATATGCTGGAGCGTTCAAATCCTAATGAAGCAGTAACAGCAGTATTTCTGATTGACAGACCTGTTGGCCTATCACAGTTAAGCTGCTGTCAGGTGGGAGGGGCTGGTTCTCATCAGCGGTGGATTGAACTTCCTCCTCTGGTATCTAGAGACAGATACACAGAAACAGGCAGCCAATAAAATATATATATATAAACTGTTCATAGATATAAAGTGATGAATAGATATATAGGTAGATAGATACCAAGTGATAAATAGATGGATATATATGTATATATATATAGACATAGATAGAGAAATTAATAGAAATAGAGATAGATGGAGAGAGAGGGAGAGGGGGAAAGAGGGGGAGAGAGGGAGAGAGAGAGAGAGAGAGAGAGAGAGAGAGAGAGAGAGAGAGAGAATTTATATATAATGAGTGGACTAGACATGGATAGAGATAGAGTTGAATATAGCTAGATACATAGTGATAGATAGATAGAGGTAGATAGAGATACAGAGATGTATAGCTAGAGACATGAGGAGAGATAGATGATATAGATGTATAGAGATAGAGCCTGACCTCCTGGGGCTCCAGGGGCTCTATCATGGGAGCGTCGTCATGCCTACGAAGAGGAGAGTTGGAAAGGCGTTTCTCCCACTCAGTCGGACCGCCTGCTCCTCCCCCCTCCGTCTCCTCCAGGAAGGAGCGTCGCAGGGCCTGGATGGTGGACCTGGGGCCCTGCGCCTCCTCTGGACTCTCCTGTATCAGAGGAGAGGAGGGGGGAGAAGGGGGGAGGGGTGGGAGGGGAGACAGAGGGGAGGGGAGACAGAGGAGAGGGGAGACAGAGGGGAGGAGGAGAGGAGAGGGGAGGGAGGGGAGGGGAGAAGAGGGAGTTGGAAGGAGGAGAGGAGGAGGCGAGCGGAGGAGGAGGGAGGAGAAAAGGGGAGGAGGGAGGGAGGGAGTTAGAAGGAGGAGAGGAGGAGGTGAGTGGAGGAGAGGAGGAGGTAATAGGGGAGGAGGAGAGGAGGGAGGGGAGAGAGGAGGAAGAGGTGGGAGTGGGAGAGGAAGGAGGAATAGAGGAGAGAGGAGAGGAGGTGAGGAGATGATTATATATATATATATATATATATATATATATATATATATATATATGTGAGTTCTTCACAACACACCCTTGAAGTAGTACATATCAGTACATATACTCTCTCGCTGTAAATATAAAGATTGATAGATCTATATATATATATTTATATATAAGAAAATAGCCAAGCATGAGGGTTCACTTTCAAGTACCAACAATTTATTTGTATATTAACTCTTATTAAAAACTAAGATAAATTAAAATAATTTGAATTGATTATAATAGTAATAAAACATATCCAACTCACCTGTGTTCTCCAGTCATCATCTGACTGTTGGAAACAACATCAGACAGATAGACAGGCAGAAAGGCAGACACACGGACAAACGGACATGTCAGAGTATGGATGATGATTATTAATACTTTTATTACTGTTATTATTATCGCGATGACTACTACCATTATTATTACTACTATAACTATTATAACGACTATTGTTCCTATTATAATTATTACTATTCCATTATTATTATAATTAGGATTATTAATATAAAATAATATGTTATTTGAATTATTATTACAACTATTATCATTTATAATCTTCTTATTATCATCATTACTACTAGTATTATTATGATTATGATTATTGTTATAATTATTATATATTTTATTTTATTTATTTGGTTTTAATATTATTATTTTATGAACATATTAGTATTGAACCTCTGTGGCTGTGAGGTCTCCATCTATTCCAGTGTCTGTCAGATCAGTCTGAGGGACAGACAGGCAGACAGGCAGACAGGCAGACAGGCAGGCAGGCAGGCAGGCAGACAGACAGACAGACGAGGACAGGCAGGCAGACAGGCAGGCAGGCAGACAGAGAGCAGGCAGACAGACAGACAGACAGACAGACAGACAGACAGACAGACAAGAGGCAGACAGACAGACAGACAGACGAAGAGGCAGACAGACAGACAGACAGACGAAGAGGCAGACAGACAGACAGACAGACGAAGAGGCAGACCGGTAGACAGACAGGCAGTAAGACGAGTAGATAAGACGGACCGAGAAAAAGGTAGGCACACAGGCAGACGGGTAAACAGAAAGTAAATCAGTCAGACATCAAGATAGACAGACAGTAAGTCAGACAAACAGACAGGACGACAAGTAGATAGACAGATAGAAAGAGAAAGAGTAGACAGAGAGGAAAACAGGTAAAAAGAAAGAGAGAAACAAAAGTTAAGTAAAGGTGAACTGAACAAGGTAAACTGAAGAGGCCATCTATCTATATAATGTCATAGCATCACTGTTACTACGATAACGTGCACGGCAGTGACGTCACATGCAGGAGGAGGCTATACCTATTTACGATAGGCATACTGTTTTTACGACAGATATACGTGTGTGGGTACACACGTGCATCACAACGTACCTAAGCAAAGCGACACTCAACCAACTCCGTCTGTTTGGACATTTGTGATTTATTACATACAGTATATGTGTTGGTGTTCGTGTGTGTTTGTGTCTGTGTTTGTGTGTGTGTGGGGGGGGTATGTGTGTGTGTGTGTGTGTGTGTGTGTGTGTGTGTGTGTGTGTGTGTGTGTGTGTGTGTGTGTGTGTGTGTGTGTGTGTGTGTGTGTGTGTGTGTGTGTGTGTGTGTGTGTGTGTTACCTGTAGCTTTGGGCTGTTCTGAGTTTCCGTAGCTCTGGTATTGTCGTCGTCTGTCTGTAAGACCTCCTCTTCTCTCCTCCTCTCCTCCTCTCTTCTCCTCTCCTCCTCTCTCCTCCTCTCCTCCTCCTCTCTCCTCCTCTCCTCCTCTCTCAATCTCTCTTCCTCCCTCCTCTCTTCCTCCCTCCTCTCCTCCTCCCTCCTCCTCTCCTCCTCCTTCCTCCTCTCCTCCTCTCTCCTCCTCTTCTTCTCTTTCCTCTCCTCCTCTCGCCTCCTCTTCTCCTCTCTCCTTCTCTTCTCCTCCTCTTCTTTCCTCGTGTCGTTCTGCTGAACCACTTCCACCACTGCATTGAGAATTGAATCATGATAAGAAGAACAAACACCAGTAAGAGATAATCACTCATCACAGATAATCACTTATAATCCTGGTCGCTGTGTTGGCTGATCCACGGCGATTGTGTGTTCTTTTAGTTATTGTGCTTATCTTTAATGTATTATTCGCTACTCAGATGGTAACTATCATCTCACGACCACAACACAGTTCTGGACATAAACTTTAGCCTATACAACGTTTAACGTACACTTCTTCCATCACTCCAGCATGGCCACCAGAGAGCATACCACAACAATAACGGAGAAGAGCGAAACTAAGGATAAAACCGAGCTGTTGCGAGCTTTATAGCGATGTAGCCCATAACATCGTTCCCACGGTAACGGCATCGTTCCCGTGGCTTTTCTTGCTTAATGTAAATACTGTTGCCTGTGTTTACTGTAACTATTGTTGTTTCTTTTAACTGTAAAGATGGTTACCTCTTTTTACCGTAGATATTGTTGCTTATTTTGAGTGTTGATATTGTTACTGTGTTTTCTCTTGCACAATCCTATAAGCATGGTCCCTTTCAATTCATTGTACATCGTGAACGTGCGTGTGACGAATAAAGTTGTTTAATGTTGATTGTGTGTCATGTGATGCCGGGGTCATGTGATGCAGGTACCTGGTAGGACCACGGCCACCTCCTCCTCTGATCTCATAGAGGACCTGGAGGGCAGCAGGTCACTCATAGCGTGGCCCTTAGATCCTCTGTACAGCCCGGTGCCCATGTCTACACACACACACACACACACACACACACACACACACACACACACACACACACACACACACACACACACACACACACACACACACACACACACACACACAGGGAGATATATGTGAACACACAAACACAGGCAGATATATGAACATACTACAACTACTACTCTTTGTAAATATATGAACATACAGACACACAAACACACGCACACAGGCAGATATGTGAACACAAACACAGACACACACAAAGGAAAATAAATGTGAACACACATATACACACACATATACAGTATATATATACTGTATATTAATGGAACAAACAAATTCACACAAAAACATGCCCAACACACACACATATGGACTTAACACAAACACACACACATACACACACATATGGACTGACACACACACACACACTTACCTATGGACTTAAACATACACACACACACACACACACACACACACACACACACACACACACACACACACACACACACGCATATGTACTTACTTACACACACACACACACACACGCACTCTGTCTATCTGTCCCTCTAAAAAAGCTGCTCGTTGTCAAGACAACGGCACGATCAGCCAATCACAGCTCAGCAGTGAGTGAACTGCCCCATGCAAACTCAGCTGTGCGTGTGTGCAAGCTCGGGGGAGATTCCAGGACATTTGACCTCACACATGCTAACCGAGCTAAATGCTAACCAAGCTAACCCTGACAGAGCTAACACGCCAAGCTAATGGTAAGCCATCAACCTGCTATAGAGAGGCTAGGTCACACACACCTCCTGGGGCTGGAACTGAGGGTCAGAACAAGATTCAGCTGAGCTTTTGATTCCGATCTGAATCTCCATAAAATGTTCCTTAGGGGGTTTGTGCAATTTCGGCCAAATTGAAAATTTTTCCACATCACGAAATGTCATTTGTTTCAAAAATGTCATGCCACAAGGATATCTCAACCAGCCGTATAAATATATATATATAATATACACGCTAACTATTCTGTGTGTATAAATAGTAAACATAAGATGCGTATATACTGTAAATATTTTGCATGGATAGAAAATGAAACGGCCTACAGTCGACAAACGAAAACAAAGTCACTCAAAAACTGTCAACGGTACTCTGTCTTTTGCTCCCTCTCATTGAGCTATACTCTACTGCGGTTGACATTAACGACCAATGTTTGACGACGTGTCTGACGTGTGACGAACGAGAACACAAGCACAATGCTAGCTGCTACGTCGGTTCTGTTGTTCTCTAGAGCACTAACTTTCACCAACTATATTTACTTCATTGGTTTCAGGATTAATTCTGTCAAAATATAATGAAGCTAATGTGATCTTTATGATCACATGCAAATATAAAAATATGGCCTTAAACTGAGAAAAATATGAAAAAAAAAAGCTTGGGTTCAGTGTGGGAGGGGTGCTCACATAGCCTCTCTATTGGTTGGAATCCACCACACTGAGCTTAATCCAATCAGAACCAAATATTCGCACAAAATGAGGGGAACCGTTTTTAATAAAAACGGTTCTTTCCACCTGACTAGCCAGAGCACGGCGATTCTTCCAAATGTCGTGGAATCTTGTGCTTCGTTAGCCTGTCGCTACCTGGGAGTGTTCTGCAGTCGGCCACAGGGGGCGCTACTACCGCTGGAGAGCCACTCAGAGTTTGAGTTGGGCTGACCGTGGCATCTGGGGACCAATCAAGAGGTCGGATCACAGAGTGGCCAGTGACTTCTGTGATATCACCGGCGATGACATCACAGAAACAACTTCACCAGTGATGATATCACAGAAACGACTTCACCAGTGATGACATCACAGAAACGACTTCACCGTTGATGACATCACAAAAACAACGTCGCTGTTGACGACATCACAGAAACAACTTTATCATTGATGAAATCGCAGAAACGACTTCATCGTTGACAACATCACAGAAACAACTTCACCATTAATGACATCACAAGAAAAACTTCACCAGTTATGACATCATAGAAACAACTTCACTGTTGACATCACAGAAACAACTTCACCAGTAATGACATCACAGAAACAACTTCACTAGTGACTACGTCAGAGAAACAGTATCACTGTTGAGGACCTCACAGAAACCAAGCCGAGCCAAAACGACAAAAACAACCCAAACCAAAGCTCTTAGTCAACAGCTGTCGGAAACTTTAAAATACTTTGAGCCCTGTCCGAAAAAAATGGATCGATGCGGAAAATGTTTCCAGAAAACAGGGAGGCCTCCACCTATGGTCACATTGTTCTCAGTCCAACATTATGATTTGTACTAAGTGTCTGCATCAGTGGCATAGTACCAGTACTAGTACCTCCGTCCAGACTGCGGCTCATGGTGTATCTCTTGCTGGAGAGTCGCAGGAAGTAGGGCGCCGGTCGGGCGATCTGGGAGCTGGCCCTCCGAGACTGGATCTGGGTTCTACCGCTGTAACGGAACTTAGAACCCAGGGCGAACTTCTTCGGAGGTTCCTCAGGAGAAAGGAGCCTTCAGGATCACAAATAACACATTTCATTAGCCTCATAGCATAATTGATATCGTCAAGACTAATAGCATAATTGCCTAAGTCATATTTTAGCCAAACTGTGTCTAACCATATCTAACCTAATTCTCCTAACGCTGCTCATTCACTGTGGCTCATTGACTGTCCTAAGTCAATCTGAGGGCTTTTTACATTCCATAATCACTATCTGCCTTAGTCATCTATTTGACTTAGGCATTTCCTAAATACAAGATTAAAACACCTTAAAATATGGTTTAGGCAATTATGCTATGAGGCTAACAATTCGATTCTTTAATAAGAACAGTCTCCAACAACTGGCTCAACTAATAATCAGATTATTAAAATGCAGATGAGCTTGTACTGCTGTCACCTAACCCTAACCCTAAACCTGCTCTATGCATACGAGCTTGTTTCGTGTCACCTAACCCTAAACCTAAGCCTGCTCTATGCATATGAGCTTGTACTGCTGTCGCCTAACCCTAGTCTTTGAGAGACCTCCATGTCCATAAGGTCGTAAGCTGTGGTGTCCAACTAAACAACACGTTGATCCTCAGGATACAAGTCTGCTTTCAGAGTTCAATCAGATCTGGTGTGAGAAATGGTGTGATCAGGTCCTGTAGGGGTGCTGGACTCGCGGACCTGAAGAAGGCGTGGTGCTCCACGCAGACCTTCCACAGCCTCTTGGCAGCACGGTGGTTGTGGAGTTTGAAGCCAATGGTCGACTCAAACTGATCAAACTGAAAATAGAGAGGAGAGGGAGAGAGACCTTGATACATACATGTGGCAAATAGAACGAGAGGGAGAGAGACCTTGATACATACATGTGGAAAATAGAACGAGAGGGAGAGAGACCTTGATCCATACAGGTGACAAATAGAAAGAGCGGGAGAGAGACCTTGATCCATACAGGTGACAAATAGAACGAGAGGGAGAGAGACCTTGATACATACATGTAGCAAATAGAACGAGAGGGAGAGAGACCTTGATATATACTGGTGAAAAATAGAAAGAGCGGGAGAGAGACCTTGATACATACTGGTGAAAAATAGAACGAGAGGGAGAGAGACCTTGATACATACTGGTGAAAAATAGAACGAGAGGGAGAGAGACCTTGATACATACTGGTGAAAAATAGAACGAGAGGGAGAGAGACCTTGATACATACTGGTGGCAAATAGAACGAGAGGGAGAGAGCCCTTGATACATACTGGTGAAAAATAGAATGAGAGGGAGAGAGACCCTGATACATACTGGTGGCAAATAGAACGAGAGGCGGTCAAGATGCGTGGGTTATGTGTGCCTATGTGTCTTCAATATAGACATTTTTTTATGCTTTATTATAGAGTGAGATAGACAGGAAGGTACGGGAGATGGAGGGGAGCACTTGCAGCAAATGACAGGCAGGAATTGAACCTGGGTCTCTGCGATCAGGACTGTGCCTTTCTGGTATGCGCTCTAACCGGTGAGCCACAGGCGCGCCTTGAGTCTTTAATATTTAATGTGTTTGTCTGGTATTTGTCTTTAATATGTAATGTGTGTGTGTCAGCTATGTGTCTGGTATGTGTCTTTAATATGTAATGTGTGTGTGTCAGCTATGTGTCTGGTATGTGTCTTTAATATGTAATGTGTGTGTGTCTGCTGTGTGTCTGGTATGTGTCTCTATATGTTCCTATGAGTCTTTAAAACTTAATGTGTGTGTCTGGTATGTGTCTCTATGAGTCTTCAGATGTGTGTGTGTGTGTGTGTGTGTGTGTGTGTGTGTGTGTGTGTGTGTGTGTGTGTGTGTGTGTGTGTGTGTGTGTGTGTGTGTGTGTGTGTGTGTGTGTGTGTGTGTGTGTGTGTGTGTGTGTGTGTGTAGGTGTCTGGTATGTGTCTCTATGAGCCTTTAGTATCAGATGTGTGTGTACCTCTCCCGGTCGGATCTTGATGTAGAAGTTGTTCCTCTTGTAGGAGATCTTCAGGATGTGGGGCCAGGCGAAGCGGTTGATCCTCAGACGGTCTCGGTAGACCAGCAGGCCGCTGTTACACACACCCAGCATGATGCACACGCCCTCCGAGTCCTGAGGGAGAGAGGGAGGGAGAGAGAGAGAGAGGGAGAGGGAGAGAGGGAGAGAGGGAGGAGAAGGAGAGGGAGAGGGGGAGACATGGAGAGACAGAGAGACATGGAGAGACAGAGAGAGACAGAGAGAGAGAGATGGAGAGAGAGAGAGACAGGAGAGGAAGAGAGAGAGACGAGGAGAGAGCGAGAGACATGGAGAGACAGAGAGAGAATCAGAGACAGAGACATGGAGAGAGAGAGAGAGAGAGAGAGAGAGAGAGAGAGAGAGAGAGAGAGAGAGAGAGAGAGAGAGGAGAGAGAGAGAGAGAGAGAGAGAGAGAGAGAGAGAGAGAGAGAGAGAGAGAGAGAGAGAGAGAGAGAGAGAGAGAGAGAGAGACAGAGAGAGAGAGAGAGAGACATGGAGAGGGAGAGAGAGAGACATGGAGAGACAAGGAGAGACAAGGAGAGAGAGACATGGAGAGACAAGGAGAGAGAGACATGGAGAGACATGGAGAGACAAGGAGAGAGAGACATGGAGAGACAAGGAGAGAGAGAGAGTGAGACATGGAGAGACAAGGAGAGAGAGAGAGTGAGACATAGAGATAGAGAGATGTATAGAGAGTGAGACATAGAGATAGAGAGATGTATAGAGAGTGAGACATAGAGATAGAGAGATGTATAGAGAGTGAGACATAGAGATAGAGAGATGTATAGAGAGTGAGACATAGAGAGATGTATAGAGAGTGAGACATAGAGATAGAGAGATGTATAGAGAGTGAGACATAGAGATAGAGAGATGTATAGAGAGTGAGACATAGAGATAGAGAGATGTATAGAGAGTGAGACATAGAGAGACATGGAGAGACAGAGAGAGAAGTTAACAGTTGTTGAATAAAAAATGTATTGACATTTTTAGGGATTATTTCCTTTTGGAACACTGCAATCACGATACCATTCATCACATGTTAATGGACAGGCTCTATAAACTACGTTAATGAACAACTAAATATCCCTTTCCTCTCCCTCCCTCCCTCCCTCCCTCCCTCCCTCCCTCCCTCCCTCCCTCCCTCCCTCTCCTCTCTGCTCCCTCCCCCCCTCTCTGTTCCCTCCTTCTCTGCGTCCTTTCTACCCCCCTCGACCAATGAGATGAGGACACTGTGTGCCACGTGCGTGTATGTGATTGAGGGGCAAGATGGATTTCCCAAACCAATGAAAGAAATGAGAAAACCTAAACGGAGTCCTCCTACAAAGCCAGGCGTGCCTTCAACATGAAACTGATATCCTCACATTGCATTTCACCGACTAATTAATGACGATTCAGCAGCAGATTACCGTGGAATTATAGCTCTACAACTGTACCTACAGCACATTTATGTCACCAACTCTGTACCTTATGTGGCAACATCTCTACAGGTTATGAATGTAAATGTTAACATCTATAGAAATGAATCTCTGCTATGAGCAAACCAGCTGCAAGCAGCTTCAAAATAACCAGGTGCTGTTAGCTACATGTTAACTAGCTGCTTACAGTTTAAAAAAAAAACAGGTGCTGTTAGCTACATGCTAACATGATGCGGAGAGCAAAAAAAAAAAAACACGCCCCTAAGAGCTACAAGCTAACTAGCTGCTGTCAGCTAAAGGCTAACTAGCTAGAGTAATTTTACAGACTGCACATAAACTCTCTCACATACACACACACACTATGCGCACAAAAGGCTGTCTTACCTCTGCTTGGGCTGCAGACAAGCAATCAAACAGACCTCCTACGAGCTAGGCCACACAAAACAAACACACACATACACACACACAAACACACACACACACACCCACACACAAACAGAAAGAAGAAAACAAAACAAAAATATCCAAGTCGAAATGGAGGAAGAATATCCACTATAGTGAACTATACTGTAGCATAAGGTAGTGTAGTAAACTATTACTAAACTGAAATAAACTACAGTGTAGTATAGTATACCTTACTACACAATAGTGTCACTGTAGTAGTAGTAGTGTCGTATAGGTAGTATAGTGTACAATACTGTAGCCGAGTACAGTTTACTGTAGTGTGGTATAGTGTGGTATAGTTTGTGTGTGTGTGTGTGTGTGTGTGTGTGTGTGTGTGTGTGTGTGTGTGTGTGTGTGTGTGTGTGTGTGTGTGTGTGTGTGGGGGGGAGTTTGACTGTGGGTGTGCGTATGCATGTGCGCTCACCTGTGTGTGTGTGTGTGTGTGAGTGTGTTTGCGTGCACGTGCACGTGTGTTTGTGTGTGTGTACCTTGGCATGATGAAGGTCTACTCCGTACATCGACAGTTTCTTCGCAATCTCCAGGAAATGAAGTTCAGCAACAGCTGGAGTCATTCCCCTGCACACTCACACACACACACACACACACACACACACACACACACACACACACACACACACACACACACACACACACACACACACACACACACACACACACACACACACACACACACACACACAGTGAGTGTGTGTGTGTGTGTGTGTGTGTGTGTCACCACTACGTCTCATTGTAAGTGTGTATTGATTTCCATCCATGGAAAAGTTGGCGTTTAGCCTTCATTACGCTCTAACTCGTATCTTATTACGCTGAAAGATTTGCCATTGTAGAGGTTTAAAATGCCATCTTTTACGCTCTAAGACTTTACAACGTGTTATTTAACCCGTGTTTGTGTGTACCTGTGGAGTGTGTGTTTGTACCTGTGGTGTGTGTGTGTGTTCTTGTGGAGTGTGTGTATGTGGGTGTTTGAGTGTGTGTTCTTCTACCTGTCTGTCTGTGTGCATGTGTGTGTGTGTGTACATTTGAGCGTGTACATGCTTGCGCGAGTGTGTGTGTGTGTGCGTGCATGTGTGTTTGTGCGTGTACTACTGCATGCATGCGTGTGCATTTGTGTAATAGAAGGTGCGTATAAGGGTGTGTCTGTGTGCATGTCTGTACTACTATGTGCGTATGTGTGCATGCATGCGTGTGTGTACATGTGTGCGTGTGTGTACTACTACGTGCGTAAGTGTGCCCGCTGTGTACTTGTAGGTCTTGTGGAGTTCCACTATCCTCTCCTCCATCTCCTTGGTCTGGCTGGGAGCAAAGCTCAGCTCGCTGACATAGTCACAGCCCAGCTCATCTGGTAAAGACATCCGCATTGAAGGTTTACTTATGGGTTATGTAGTAGTAGAGTTTAGTAAGGCTACAGGGTTAGGGGTAGAGATGACAGGGTTAGGGGTAGAGATGACAGGGTTAGGGGTAGAGATGACAGGGTTAGGGTTAGAGATGACAGGGTTAGGGTTAGAGATGACAGGGTTAGGGTTAGAGATGACAGGGTTAGGGTTAGAGATGACAGGGTTAGGGTTAGAGATCAGAAGGTTAGGGTTAGAGATGACAGGGTTAGGGTTAGAGATGACAGGGTTAGGGTTAGAGATGACAGGGTTAGGGTTAGAGATCAGAAGATTAGGGTTAGAGAAGACAGGGTTAGGGTTAGAGATGACAGGGTTAGGGTTAGAGATCAGAAGGTTAGGGTTAGAGATGACAGGGTTAGGGTTAGAGATGACAGGGTTAGAGATGTTAGGGTTATGGTTAGAGAACAGAGGGTTAGGATTGGAGATGAGATGGCTAGGCTATGTCAGGCTAGCTCCCTCCTCAACAAAAAACAGGACTTGTATGTACATTTATATACACATCTATAGATATTTACATATAGTATGTAGACTAGAGTAGACAAGAATGCATGAGAGTCGACTAGTACAGTAGAGAACAGTAGAATAGAGTAGAGGGCAGTACCAGGGTCATGGTCGCCGAGCTCTGATTGGACAGTGTAGGAGCCGAGTACTATGTGAGTAGCCAATGAGCACGGGAGTCTCCCAGAGACGATGTCTTCTCTCAGCTGGAGACACAGGAAGTACCTGCGGACACACAGGAAACGGGGGTTAGATGATTGAGAGGTGATGGACAGGGGACAGATGATTGACAGGTGTACCTAGTGAGGTCTTCTGACAGCTGAACAGGATCAGGGGGATAGAACTTAACATTGAAGGAGAAGTTCCAGGAGACACCTGAGAGAACATAAGGTAAGATATAAATACATATTTACATATCTTTATATAGATGTATATATACTAAACAACCTACACATATCTATCTAATAATAATAATCCATAATAAAGCCATAATAAATATGTATGTGTGTGTGTATATCTGAATGCATATATATATGGGTGTGTATATCTATACTTGTCGATTACTATATGTTTCATATCTATACGTGTGTATATCTTTATGTGTGTTGTATATCTATATGTATATGGGTTTTTAACTAACCTCTTAATTGCTTTTTCATCTCCTTTGCTGGAGCTAACCAGTTCTAGAGAGAGAGGGAGAGAGACAGAGAGACAGAGAGAGTCAGGGGAGAGAACTCAGATATGAACACAACTAGATGCTAGACAAAGAAAGACAGACAGGCGGACAGACAGACAGACATACCTTCTGGTTGTCTGAGTCTTTGTAGGTGAGGCCAAAGTAGTCTCTCTCCAGCAGGTTGAGATGGTCACACACCTTCTGAAGCAGAACCTGACCTCTGACGCGCTTCTACACACACACACACACACACACACACACACACACACACACACACACACACACACACACACACACACACACACACACACACACACACACACACACACACACACACACACACACACACAGATTTGAGAACACTTTTAAATGTACAGGTGTAGACTCTAGTTATGTAGAACAGGTGTAGACACAATAGAACAGGTGTAGCGTCTACCTCTATAGAACAGGTGCTAGAGTCTACCTCTATAGAACAGGTGTAGACCCTACCTCTATAGAACAGGTGTAGACCCTACCTCTATAGAACAGGTGTAGACCCTACCTCTATAGAACAGGTGTAGACCCTACCTCTATAGAACAGGTGTAGACCCTACCTCTATAGAACAGGTGTAGACCCTACCTCTATAGAACAGGTGTAGACAGCCCCGTCCAGCAGGGTGACTCTGGTCTGCATGATGCCGAAGCGCAGCACACTGCGGGCAGGAGATCCTGCGATCCTACTGGTGGACGACAGGTAGCTGGCACTGTCCTCACCCAATGAGCTTGGTGGGTTAGGAGAGATCCCGCCTCCTGTCTGTGAAAAGCCAACAGGAAGTTGTTTTAAAGGGGAGCAAAACATCCTGTTTTGACCGGTAGTGACATAAAGTCAGCTAAGTGTAATGGCGGTTGTCATGACAACCTCTGAATACCTTTGGCGATGCTGCAGGAAAAAAATCTGTGGGCGTAGCCTGGCCAGTCTGGCTGGCCAATTGGGGATCAGATTGCGTTTCCATGGTGATTCACCTGCAAATCAGACCAGTGTTGTTAAAATGTTAAGCTTCTCAATAAAATTGATCAGCAATACTGTAATCAACGTCACATCAAGGGGATTTGATATGAAGAACTATTCAATCACTTGAAGAGGAGGGGCCTGTGAGATGGGGAGGGGCCAGGTATGAGGTGATGTGAAAATAGAAGGGGGGGAGAGAGAGAGAGGGGGAGAGGGGGATAGAGGGAGGTTAGAGCTTTGCTGGAATCAATCTAATCTGATTGTTTTTCATGCAGATGGTCAGACATAGAAAGAGAGAGAGGGAGTGTGTGTGTGTGTGTGTGTGTGTGTGTGTGTGTGTGTGTGTGTGTGTGTGTGTGTGTGTGTGTGTGTGTGTGTGTGTGTGTGTGTGTGTGTGTGTGTGTGTGTATGTGTGTGCAAAACACTATGACCTTCTGTCTTTATATAATCTCTAAAGTAAACTATAGAGATACTACTTACACATCAACATGCAGAGTATAATCAAGATAACAATATAGATTGTATACTCCATGTTTCTATAGTAGAATATGCAACTGTTTATTAACCAGATAATCAACTGTTTCTATCCAACCAGATATACAACTCTTTCTAGTAGCCAAATATACAACTGTTTCTAATAACCAGATATAGACCTTTTCTTATACCATATATGCAACTGTTTCTATAACTAGATATACAACTGATTCTGATATACAACTATTTCTATATAACTACGACGTACAAAAACATTTTGTTCTTTGTAAAAGGGTATATGAGTGACATTACATAACACATTACTGATCAATTGAATTCAACAGGCATTATATTGTTATATTCTCTTGGTAGCAGTTTCCTCAGTTAGCAAAGCATTATATTCTCCTCCTCCCCTCCCATCTCTCCTCTTCCTCCTCTCTGTGCTCCTCCTCCTCTCCCTTCTCTCCTCCTCCTCATCTCTCTCTTTCTCCACCCCCCCCCCCCCCTTTTCTCCTCCTCCTCATCTCTCTCCTCCTCCTCTTTCTGCTGCTCCTCCTCTCCCCTCCTCCACCTCCTCATTTTTCTCCTTCTCCTCTTCCTGCTCTCACCACACCCTCCGCACTGCGGATGCCGGGTATTCTATCACCGCGAGACTCCCGTTGCAGCGTTTACAGAGAGAGCGAGAGAGGGGGAGAGAGGGAGAGAGTGAGAGGGGGAGAGAGAGAATGACAGCGGGAGAGAGACAGCGAGAGAGAGACAGAAAGAGAGAGTAGGGAGGTCGATAAATCCATCTCCACAACCTCCGGTCGCCCGAGAAACAATTGGAACTTTCTATCGGTCACGTGGTCAAGGGTCGTCCCTGCAGTGACACCTTGATGTCATGCACAGACAGACAGACACACACACACACACACACACACACACACACACACACACACACACACACACACACACACACACACACACACACACACACACACACACACACACACACACAGCTGCCAATTAGAGAACAGATTAAAGTGACTAACGTCCCTCTAGCGCTCGTTCTCCCCTATATTGTGGTTCACCTCCTCTGCTCCTGCTCTCTTCTCCTCTCTGCTCCTTCTCCTCTCTGCTCCTCAGCCTCGCGCAGACTCCTCTTCAATGCATTTTAATCTCGCGCTTCGGTCGTCTCAAACCGGAGGGATGCGACGGGACAAGGTTCCGCGTTAAATGAACCGGTGGTCCCACGCGCCACCGGGACGAGCACAAGGTGAGTTTCAGTGCGCGCGCAACCCCGACGCAGCACGTGCCCTAACGGTACGACGACGTCAGAAAACTAAAAGGCGAACTTTGGTTTGAACAAAACCTCCGATAACAGGGGATGTGTGTGTGTGTGTGTGTGTGTGTGTGTGTGTGTGTGTGTGTGTGTGTGTGTGTGTGTGTGTGTGTGTGTGTGTGTGTGTGTGTGTGTGTGTGTGTGTGTGTGTGTGTGTGTGTGTGTGTGTGTGTGTGGTAAGTGTAGTATCTGCATGTTACTCACCAGTAAATTAGTCCAAAGTCAAAAACAGAGAAGAAAAAAAATTAACGTTTTCAGTGAATGAGTTTTGTTTTGAAGGTCTAGTTATTTATGATATCATTATAATAATATATGTAAATTATGTTCAATTACGTTCGGTTCTCTTACTCTGTAGGGTGTCCGATCTTCAATATGTTGAAGTCCAGGTGTTTCCAGCAGGGTTAGTTGGTTTTAACTCTCTTTATCCAGCGGGGTTAGTTGCTTTTAACTCTCTGTTTCCAGCGGGGTTAGATGGTTTTATCTCAGTATCCAGGGGTGATGGTTGGTTTGATCTCTCTGTCATTCCAATGGTGTGTTAGCTGCTTTTATCCCCCAGGCAGATTCCAGGGCAATCTATAAATCATTTGTCAAAACTTAACTAAAAGGTTGTATTTTATTATTTAGCATTGGTAGAATTATATTCAAACGAGTGGATTTCCCTTCCATTTTGAACCCAGTCTGCCTTCAAAAAGCTTTTAATCTGAAAGGGGTTTAATCTGTTATTGTCGCGCGCTCACGGGCACGTCCCCACATGTGTCGACATCAAGCCCCGCCCCCTCCTCTTAAGAACTGAGAGTGGTTGAGGCTTCTGTCAATCACCGCCAGCAATACAGAGATTAAATGTAGACCTACTTTATTAATCCACTAATAGACCTAGAACAGAATAGAATGAAATAGAATACAGCACAACATAATATAATATAATATTATATAATATTTGCATTATATACTATAATTATATGTAATATTTAATAATACTACGTTATATAATAACAAATAAATAATATAATTTAGTATTAAATTATATAATAAACGGTAATATGAAGTGTACAGGAAAAAATAAGTGAAAAGTGACTTTTTTGACGTTTTCTTACGATAAGCGTAGGTTAAGTAAACCTATATATATATATATATATATATATATATATATATATATATATATATATATATATATATATATAGTAGATAATCTATTATAATACAGATTCATTCAAAATATATAAATATTTTAAATAAAAACAAATAGTTAACCCTCTCATCCATTCCTTTCACACGTGTGTGTGTGTGTGTGTGTGTGTGTGTGTGTGTGTGTGTGTGTGTGTGTGTGTGTGTGTGTGTGTGTGTGTGTGTGTGTGTGTGTGGTGTGTGGTGTGTGTGTGTGTGTGTGTGTGTGTGTGTGTGTGTGTGTGTGTGTGTGTGTGTGTGTGTGTGTGTGTGTGTACACAGGTACGCGCAACGCCGATGGCACCGGCTCCGCGTGCTGGCCTCTCCCTCGCTCTCATTTTCCTCCTGCTCGTGACAGTAGTGCCCCGCTCCACTCACGCGCGTCAACTCCGCGCCTCACCCTACGTCACGTACGTCATTTACGTAACGTACGTAACGCCCCGACCGCCCAAACAACGTGGTTACGCCACCAGCGTAGCGCGGCCCGGATTCATGACGTACAGCGACGTACGCGCATGATCAATTGGCGTTCTTGTGTGCGTGCTCCTGCGCATGACGTGCTAGCGCAAAGCGCGGCCTTTAGCTGTATGCTCGTGCTCAGCATAACAACAAGACTCGTGGATTTCTTATTTCACAGACGCTCGTGATCAAAAAACCCTCCGAACGTTATTCACAACGCCGGTCTGGAGGTAAGGAACCCACGCGGGCTCTCCGGCGTTGTCTCTGCACGTTATTTCAACCCGGTTCCCGGGATGCTGCGCGCTCTCGAGCCGCGGTCGTTCATGGCTGCTCGAGCTTCTCTCGTTACCGAGGCCGCGGCGGCGCTGCTCGCGTGCCCTGTAGCCGCTATATAAAGAGCTGCTGAACCGCGAGCCGCTGGTGCCCGGTCCCGAGCGGTGCCGAGCAGTCGCCTCTGCATGTGCTCGGGTCTTAAAGCTGTTGGGGGTGAACGGAAGCCCAGTACCTCCTGGTCTGCGTTCCACTGGATGGATCCACTAACCCACTGAAGCACACTAAATGTTGGCTTACCGCCATCTTGGTATAATATATAAGGACGAGATAGTCGGTGTCGCCATGTTGGAGAGAACCAGTGTGTAAAGTAGTGTTTTTAACCAACCCAACGACCCCTACATGTATTAGATATAGACCTATACTCAATTAGATGCATAGCGCTATACCTGTTACAAGGGTATCTCTTTAAAAAAAAAAAAAAATTATATATATATATATATGTGTGTGTGTGTGTGTGTGTGTGTGTGTGTGTGTGTGTATATACAAAACGTGGATGAATGGTAAATTAAGAAGCATGAGTTGTACTGTGTCACCACTGGAACTAGTATAGCTAGCTGTATGCTTATTATTAGATCTGCTATTATCAGTGTAGGACTAGTAGGCTGCAGGCCTATTATTACTAGCTGTAGGACTAGTATTGCTAGCTGTAGGACTAGTATTACTAGCTGTAGGTCTAGCATTACTAGTTGTATGACTAGTATTATTAGCTGCATGACTATTACTAGCTAAATGGTATTATTAGCTGTAGGATGCTATCATTAGATGTAGTAGTACTACTATTGCTAGCTGTAGGGCTAGTATTGGCTGTAAGACCTAATATTATTAGCTATGATTTGTATAGTAGTACTAGCTGTACGACTGGTATTATTATCAGTCAGACTAGTCTTATTAGCTGTATGAATAGTTGTATTGGCTGTAGGACTAGTATCAAAAGCTGGGGGATTAGAATTATCTGTAGATACTTATATAAACTAGTGAAATTTAATTTAAGTTAGCTAGCCATTTCCTATTTTGTTAGCGAGCCCTTCAGTTTTAAATTAGCAATCTGTACAGTTTTAAGGTGGGCTACGTCAGTTTTAAATTTGCTACATCAATTGTAAGTGGCCTAGATCGGTTTTAGGTTGGCTAGATGTTACTAGCAGGCAGAGTGAGAGGGCTGTGACATGTTAAAGTTAACTAGTAAAATCAGTTAACCAAAAGAAGTCCCCTACTCTGCCCCCTCCATTCATACATTCCTTCCATTCACAGAAGCCACACGGCCCTAATCAGTAGTTCTACTGTAGTAAGTAGGACTGTAGCTACATATTAGTTATAATGTAGTGAGCTGGACTGTAGTTCATCAGTAGTTATATAGTAGTCAGTTGGACTAGCTAGGCAGTAGTTAAACTGTAGTGTGTTGGGCCGACTGTAGTTCTACTGTATTTAGTTGGACTCGAGTTAGACAGTAGTAATACTGAAGTGAGACTGTAATTATACTGCATTTAGTTTGACTGTAGTTGTAGTGTATTTAGTTAGGCTGTAGTTGGACAGTAGTAATACTGTAGTTCTACTGTTTGAGACGACTGTAGTTACTGTCTAGTTAGTAATACAGTAGTTAGTTGGACTGTAGGTAGACTGTATTTATACTGTATTTCGTTCAACTGTAGTTAGCCAGTAGAATACTTGAGTGAGAGTGTAGTTAAAACTGGACCTAGTTGGACAGTAGTTAGTAGAACACTGTATTGTGAATGTCATATTGCATTTAATTTGACATTAGTTAGACAGTAGTAGTACTGAATTGAGACTAGCTCCACGGTATTTAGTGTGAATGTAGTTGGACAGTAGAATACAGTAATGAGTGGTACGGCGGTGTGTGCAGGATGGCGGAGACGGTAAAGTACGTGGACGAGGACCATAAGAGTGTGTTCCTGAAGCTGCTGAACGAGCAGCGGCTGGAGGGCGAGCACTGCGACATCGCCGTGGTGGTTGAGGATGTCAAGTTCCGCGCGCATCGCTGCGTCCTCGCCGCCTGCTCCAACTACTTCAAGAAACTCTTCAAGAAACACGAGGTACGCACCCCGGGGGTATGACCTCATCATCCTCCATACTCCCACCATGGAGTATTACCTCGTCCCCTTCCTCATCCTCACTCGCATCCTCGGGTAACATGTGATCTTCATCATCCTCCTCCATACTTACACCATCGGATGAACACTTTATCATCCTCGTACGCCCTACTCCCTACTCATCGTCCACCATACTTACACCATCGGATGAACACTTTATCATCCTCGTACGCCCTACTCCGTACTATGACGCACACACTGATTCCTGTGTGTCTTGTGTGTAACCAGGTGGACAACTCGTCGGTGATCGAGATCGACTTCATCCGCTCGGACATCTTCGAAGAGGTGCTGAACTACATGTACACCTCCAAGATCTCCATCAAGAAGAGGGACGTCAACCTCATGATGTCCTCCGGGCAAATCCTCGGAATACGCTTCCTGGACAAGCTCTGCTCCCAGGTCAGTCTCTCACACACACACACACACACACACACACACACACACACACACACACACACACACACACACACACACACACACACACACACACACACACACACACACACACACACACACACACACACACACACACACACAGACATACTTTTAATAGGGCTCACACACCGTCAACAGGTCACACACACCTTCAACAGGTAACACACACATAGACATACCTGTAACATGACACACACACAACTTCAAAATGTCACACACACACACACACCTTTAACAGGTAATACACACAAGCACACACCTTAAACAGGTCACATATAAAAGGTCACTTAATAGCTCACACAACAGGTAACCTTTAACCTTTTGTTGGCTTGTGTACTGACAGTAGGTCAGAAATCAGTCAACTGGTTCGGATGCAGTTGATGTGTTTGTGTGGGGAAGTTGGTGTAACGGCTAAATGCGCCCCCTCCAGAAACGAGATGTGACGTCGGAGGAGAAAGATAAGTTCCCGTATGACATCGTTAAGATGGCCCTCCCCCCTGAAGCTCAGCTACCTCCCGATGCAGAGGTACACACACACACACACACACACACACACACACACACACACACACACACACACACACACACACACACACACACACACACACACACACACTACAGTGAGTGTGTGTGTGTCGGGTGCAGGTTCTTGGTGATGAACCGTCTACAACTGATGACCTGGACTCCTCAGCCAATCAGGAGCTAGAGAAATCTCCCAACTCTGCTCTGCGTGTCCAAGAGGCTCTTATTCTGAAAGAGCTTGCCACAGAGGATGTACACAAGGTACACACACACACACCTGTCGAGAGGGGCCGCACTGTACACTCCTATCATCTCTCCTTGGTGTCATGTTGTGGCCTTGCCTCCTCTCCTCATCTCCTTGGTGTCTTGTTATGCCCTCTTCTTGTCATCTCCTTGGTGTCTTGTTGTGACCTTGCCTCCTCTCCTCGTCTCCTAGGTGTCTTGTTATGACCTCATCTCCTCATCTCCTTGGTGTCTTGTTGTGACCTTGTCTCCTCTCCTCATCTCCTTGGTGCCTTGGTATATGACCTCCTCTCCTCCTTGCCTCTTAGGTTTCTTGTTACGACCAGGATGGGTCGGAGATGGAGACGGAGCCTAAAGAGTTAGGGGCGGGGCATCACACCACCCAGACGCTGTCGTTCGCCGACAGCATGGGAGAGGTGAAGGATGGGCAGGCTCCCGGTTGGTCGACGGCCACGACGGACATGAAGTTTGAATATCTACTGTACGGACACCGAGAGCAGCTCGCCTGCCATGTGTGTGGGAAGACCTTCCTGGACGAGAACCGGCTCAGGTAGCTAACCAGTGCTAACCTACAAGCTTACCAACGAGCTAATCAGCGTGTTAGCTAACAGCTAAACACACACTACTATACACACACTATATAGTGGACTTAAAATACCCCAAATTGAGTGTGCATACGATGTTCCCTACATGTTACTCCCGTATACCACAATGCAATGCGGTCGTGTTTTTCCGGAGGAGAAGAAGAATCCGGATTTCGTTTATAAATGTCAACAATTTATTTGGGATTCAACAAAATTAATAAAAAAACCTTGATCAAGGAAATGTAACATTCAACATCAATACAACCTCCAGCTTTCCTCGTGAGTGCCCGGTTTGTTTACATGACGTGGGCGCAGCTGTCTGCGTCACACAAATACCCGGCGCATTTACTGACGCAAATGACGTGTAGAAATGTTCAGCGTAGTGACCAAATTCTCGTCTGTTCGTTCCCTATGTAGTGCACTATATCATGAACACTATATAGGCAATAGTGAGTGAGTGAATAGGGAACCATTTCAAACACAGCTACTGTTTTCCTAACAGAAAACCTCGTAGCCAAACGCTCGACTACAGTTTAGCTTCAACTAACTCGACAGCCCCCCCTAGTGGCCGGGGCAACAACGTGTTCTGACGGTCAAAAGCCATGGCAGTTCATGCCCTCCTCCACCAGAGTGTACTAATGTTTGTTTTATCATCTAAAAGTGTGATTTAAATCACATTTCATGTGTTAAAGGCTACCTTGACCTTTCTGAACGTGTTTAAATGTGTGCAATGGTTTGTTAAAAGGTTACCACATTTTTTTTTCAATCTTCCAAAATGTGTCCTCATCATCCTCAGGAAACATGAAAAGCTCCACTCAGCCGACAGGCCGTTTGTCTGCGAGATTTGCAGCAAAGCCTTCACCACCCACGCCCACCTGAAAGGTAATCACATGACCATAACATGACCGCACCCATCTGAAAGGTAATCACATGACCAATAATCACATGACCACGCCCACCTGAAAGGTAATCACATGACCATAACATGACCGCACCCATCTGAAAGGTAATCACATGACCTTAATCACATGACCACGCCCACCTGAAAGGTAATCACATGACCATAACATGACTGCACCCATCTGAAAGGTAATCACATGACCTTAATCACATGACAATAATCACATGACCACGCCCACCTGAAAGGTAATCACATGACCATAACATGACCGCACCCATCTGAAAGGTAAACACATGACCTTAATCACATGACAATAATCACATGACCACGCCCATCTGAAAGGCAATCACATGACCATAACATGACCGCACCCATCTGAAAGGTAAACACATGACAATAATCACATGATAATAATCTCATATTCACCACTTTATTCATGCTACTCGTGTGTTCCAGAACACCTAAAGATCCACACTGGGTTCAAACCGTACCGCTGTGACGTCTGCGGGAAGTCCTTCATCAGAGCGCCGGACCTGAAGAAACACGAGCGCGTCCATAGCAACGAGAGGCCCTTCGCCTGTCAGATGTGTGACAAGGTGGCTCCTCCCTTTCTCTTCCTCCTCTCAGACCTGTTCTTGTTCTTCTCCCTAGTTCTAGTTATGGTTGTTGTTGTTCTCCTTCTGCGTCACTCTGACTCTGTGCTCCTCTCTCCAGGCCTTTAAACACAAGTCCCACCTGAAGGACCACGAGAGGAGACACCGTGGAGAGAAGCCCTTCGTCTGCTCCTCCTGCACCAAGGCCTTTGCTAAGGTAGCACTATACTACTGAACCACCTCTATAATACTACTATACTAGGTTCACTAGTAAAATCGGTTACCGTATCAAAGTGGTTTGACTACGCTACCTGAATCAGTGTCAACTAGTTACAATGTCGAGGATGAGAAAATTAGCCCTTGTTTTGGCGTTAGATGCCAACGACGAAGATAACGACGAACCTTCCCGTTTGTGGGTGCATGATATATACCGGGGACGGCAGCAGTACGGTGCATTTCAGAGTTTGATACAAGAGCTACGGTTTGATAATGCACGATTCGGTGCGTATTTCAGACTCGACAAGAGTCAATTTGTAACCCTTTTGCACATCGTTGCGCCTTCAATAATAAAGCAAGACACCGACATGAGGCAAGCGATATTTAAACTACGTGTTTTGAGGACTTTCCTAGTGGCGTAAGTTCTCGTTCATTGGTCAGCTGTCAAAAAACTGCCTGACGTCGGGTGCTTTTTCTTGGCGAGTTGAACTTTTCTCAACTTGAAAACCACCCAGAGCAATGAAAAAAACCCGCTGGCAGTTGTGTTTTTAAAAGCACCCAGGATGTTTTTACAAAAACACTCTGTATCATAGGAATATAATGTAAAACATCCTCTTGCACCAGAAAAAAAAACTTTCTGTGTGAACACACCCTGATACTACTATACTAGGTTCACTAAGGTAGCACTATACTACTGAACCACTGTACTAGGTACAAGATACCACTACTATAGTACTTCTACTAAACCACCTCTATAATACTACTATACTAGGTTCACTAAGGTATCACCATACTAGGTTTACTGCCTACTACTATATTACTCTTCTAGGTTACTAAGGTGTGTGTGTGTGTGTGTGCGCATGTGTCCCTGTGTGTGTGTGTGTGTGTGTGTGTGTCTGTCTGTGTGTGCAGGCGTCGGACCTGAAGCGCCATGAGAACAACATGCACAGTGAGAGGAAGCAGCTGTCGTCGTCGGGGGGGCTGCAGACGGAGACGGAGACCCTGCAGGCCGCTGCCATGGCTGCTGAGGCCGAGCACCAGCTAGACAACATCGCCTGTTCCTAGCAGACCACCCCCAGACCTGAGACCCCCAGAACCACACCCCTAGACCATACCACCCCCAGACCTGAGACCCCCAGAACCACACCCCTAGACCACACCACCCCCAGACCTGAGACCCCCAGAACCACACCCCTAGACCATACCACCCCAAGACCTGAGACCCCCAGAACCACACCCCTAGACCATACCACCCCCAGACCTGAGACCCCCAGAACCACACCCCTAGACCACACCACCCCCAGACCTGAGACCCCCAGAACCACACCCCTAGACCATACCACCCCCAGACCTGAGACCCCCAGAACCACACCCCAAACTTTCATTGTTTTTATTTTTTTGGGGTGAAAAAATAGGCTACCTGAAATAAGTAGCCTATTTTCATTTATTGGTTTCTAACCTCTCTCAATCCCCCCCTGTCGCTCTGGAAGTTTAGAGGATCAGGGTATGGTCAGGGGGGCTTATGCTCAAAAAAGGTTGAGAACCACTGCCCTAGACCATACCACCCCAAGACCTGAGACCCCCAGAACCACACCCCTAGACCATACCACCCCAAGACCTGAGACCCCCAGAACCACACCCCTAGACCATACCACCCCCAGACCTGAGACCCCCAGAACCACACCCCTAGACCACACCACCCCAAGACCTGAGACCCCCAGAACCACACCCCTAGACCATACCACCCCCAGACCTGAGACCCCCAGAACCACACCCCGAGACCATACCACCCCCAGACCTGAGACCCCCAGAACCACATCCCTAGACCTGAGACTCTCGACCCCAAGAACCACCCCCCCAGAACCAGACACACAGAACCACCCCCCCAGAACCAGACACACAGAACCAACCCCCCAGACCTGAGACCCCCGACCTCCAGACCAGAACCAACCACCCAGACCAGACCCCCAGAACCACCCCAGACCCCCAGAACCACACCACCCCCAAGACCCCCAGATCCACACCACCCCCAAGACCCCAAGAACCACCCAGGACCCCAAGAACCACCCAGACCCCAAGAACCACACACCCCTCCAGAGACACAGAACCACACACCCCTCCAGAGACACAGAACCACACCCCCAGACCAGACCACCAGATCCAACCCCCAGTCCAGATCCCCAAGACCAGACCTCCAGAACCACACCTCCAGAACCAGGAGACCACCTCACCCACCGGACCGGACCCCCAGAACCAGGATCCTAGCACACTGACTGAAGTGATGATTGTGCTGTTGCTAGGCTACCGGTAGAAACCTTTAAACGGCTGTGTCACCGCGCCCGTTGCCCTGGAGCCCGAGGGTGACGGGGCGTTGTCACGGTGACCGGCGGGGGAAGACCTGTATGATCGACATCCTCTCATCTCCATGGTAACCCCAGGCGTCTCTCCGCAGTAACAGGACCCCCAGGCGTCTCCATGGAAACAATGAACTCTGAAGTTAAAATTAATTCAGAACTTTTCCAGAGGGGGAGACTGACCTCTGTTGGACCTCGGTGGGACGGCCCATGAAGATCTATTTTGTAGTTTATCTGGACATTCAATCATTTTTATGTACTATGAATCTTCACATTATAAACGATTTTTAACATTGAGAGTGTGGAAGACTTGATTCATCCCTCCTTCATTTATCTCTGTTGTTTATAGATGTATGATGAAATATATATTGATTAATTGATCATTCAATTTAGCCGCGCAGTTCAAATCATTTATAATATATGTTTAATTTCATTCTCCAGCGTTGTTCTTGTAACAATTAAACGTTATTAATAATACTTATAATTATATTAGTGATGTCAAGACCTTCATAAAGATCGGCATAACGATACGATGACCCCCATCAAGTCGCCTGGTTCTCTCCTCCACCCAAAGCTGTTCCCCACCCAATGATCCTCCACTCCACCCGACTGTTCTCTCCTCTCCTCCGCCCAGAGCTGTTGCTCTGGTGATGGTGAGTCAAGTGGTCTGATTGGTTAGTTTGTCTCTGAGAAAAGCTCTCTTAAATTAACATATTACTATTGAGTCAGAGCGCAAGTAGAGAGCCAACCGGCTGGGGTCCTGCCCTCCTGTCATTGACTACCTGATGGTGTTCGCATGCACCGTCACCGGGTACCGTCATCGGGTACCTGATGGTGTTCACATGCACCGTCATCGGGTACCTGATGGTATTCACATGCACCGTCATTTAGACCTGATGGTGTTCACATGCACCGTCATCGGGTACCTGATGGTGTTTACATGCACTGCAGGATATCCATAAAACAGGTTGGACCGTCCCTACAGTTCACATCAGGAGAACGGTTTCCTGGCGTTCTGGTAAATATAATCCCTTACATTTACAATTCTACTTCAAAAGGGTTTTAACGATTCCTATTGTTTATTTATTCTAGTTCAAAACAATCACTCATTAGGACAAGTACTTTATTTCTCATGGAATGCACCCGGCTTTCTGTTCATTCATGTGCATGATTCATGTGCATAGGGTCATTATGCTACAGCCAAGGTTGGGGTTAGCAGGTCATGTTGTAGTTTGAAGGTGTTTGAAGGTGTGGTCTGTTAAAACCAGTTAACAGAGAGACGGGTAACAGGCAGGGAGACAGGTAACAGACAGGTAAAAGGCAGGTAGACAGGTCAAAGGTGGACAGGTAACATAGGGACAGGTTTATTGTGTGTTGATTGATCAGGTGTATTGTGCTTTGATTGATCAGGAAGTGTACTGATTATTGATTGATCAGGAGGTGTAGTGTGCTTTGAATCATCAGGAAGTTATTGAATGTCGATCAGGAGGTGTATTAGTTAATAATTTATCAGGAGTCGTGTTGTCCATTGATTCATCACAAAGTGTATTGATTATTGATTGATCAGGAGTTGTGCTGTGCATTGATTCATCCCAAAGTGTATTGTGCATTGATTGATCAGGTGAAATGATTATTGATTGATCAGGTGCATTGTGCCTTGATGGGAAGATTTGCGAGAGCAAGAGTTTTTTGCGGACACTTCAACAATGTTATCAATATTTCTATATCATACAGACTAGTGTTCATTTGTGCAATGCTACGTTGTTTTCTTTAGTTTAAAGCAGGGTGGAAGTTGTCGTTGACGCTCATGAACTAGCTTGTGCCTTCAGCCTAGACCAGGCTGGATGACCTCATGTGGGGTGACATCATCTACTTCCTGTTCCTGTGGATAGCTACAGGAAGTTTTGGATTTTAATTCAGGTCATCGTTGTTGATGTGCGGTCGCTGTGTCCCTCCTTCTGGCCGTCCTAGCTTGAGTGTGATAAGAGGTCAAAGGTCATCTCCCCCTAAGCATGATGGATCTTGGTATATCCCGTATACAATCTGGGGGACTTGGGGAGTGGACTTGGGGGGGGGGGTGAGCAGAGCGGCAGTTCATGGTCTGTGTGAAGGCATAATGGTTTTGAGAAGCTTCCCTTCGATTATTCCTGGAAGATCTTTTAGTTATGGGGGAAACCCAGCTGGATGCTACGGCCGGGTAGAGGCCCCAGCAGACAGCCTCCTGGGCTGGGTGAAGGCCCCAGCAGACAGCCTCCTGGGCTGGGTGAAGTCCCCAGCAGACAGCCTCCTGGGCTGGGTGAAGGCCCCAGCAGACAGCCTCCTGGGCTGGGTGAAGTCCCCAGCAGACAGCCTCCTGGGCTGGGTGAAGGCCCCAGCAGACAGCCTCCTGGGCTGGGTGAAGGCCCCAGCAGACAGCCTCCTGGGCTGGACGGCGAGCCCATCAGACAGCCTCCTCTGCTGGGCAGAGTGGCCGGCAGGGGTCCCTGTGTTGGGCAGCGTAAAAGAGGTCCAAGAGTGCATGTGGCTTAAGGGAGGAGCCGCCAGGGGCTTCTCCTGGTAGATGGTGAACACACAGTTCCTCTCCTCCCCCTCCTCCTCACCTCCTTCTCCCTTCTTAGCCAATAGGGAGGCAGGATGGAGGTAGTTCGAGGGTCCGTTGGGGGGGTCGGCAGAGGGGCAGGGCTCAGCCGGGGGCTTGCGCAGCGAGTGCAGGTCGATCACCGTGGAGTAGATGTCTCGGAGGTTGATTACTTTGGTCTTCTTGTCGCGCTCCTCGTGGAGGACGGCGTTGGCACAGATGAAGAGGAAGATCCCCACGCCCATGATGAGAGGCCCGACCACCTTCATCCTGTCCGAGTACAGGTACCTGGGGAGGGACACACACGCCCGTTCATATCGGACCAGCGTTAGCCAGAGACCCAGGGAGACGAAGGACACTGTTGAAAAAAGGTTTTGAATCTCGACCCCCTCTCGACTTCTTGACCTCCTCGAGACCTAAAGGCCTCCTCTAGACCTAAAGATATATTCTAGACCGATAGACCTCCTCTAGACCTCTCATACACCGAGTCTATATTTTCTCCAGACCTCCTCTCGGCTTGTTCAAAACCTCTAGACCTCTAGTTTGTGTGTGTGTGTGTGTGTGTGTGTGTGTGTGTGTGTGTGTGTGTGTGTGTGTGTGTGTGTGTGTGTGTGTGTGTGTGTGTTCACCTGTTGAGGAGCTCTTGTAGGAAGCCCTCTGGTGGAGTTTGTTCAGTACCGTTAACGTATTGAGTTCTGTTAACGAACGCAGTTCTGTCAACGAGAACGTTTCCTCTTCCTCCTCCTCGTCCTTCATCCATCTCTGTCTCCTGACCTCCTTCATTTTCTCCGCCCTCCAATTCTTCCTGTAGTGTTCAGAGAAGTACTGTTACCATGGAGACAAAACATTATTACAGTGTTCAGCCCCCATGGAGACACTTATAGTGTTCCGTTACCATGGAGACGCGCATTACAGAACTAAACATATCAAACATTATTAATTTATGAGGATCCAAACATTAATTAGGATCTTTCTATTCATTAAGATGTAGTTGTTCATGATGAACTAACAATGAATTAGGATCTCACTATTCATGATGATCTAACAATGAATTAGGTTCCCACTATTCTTTAAGATTGAATTATTCATGATGAACTAACGATGAATTAGGTCCACTACTCGTTAAGATTGAATTATTCATGATGATCTAACGATGAACTCGGACCTCACTGTTCATTACAGAGTTGTTTGTGATGATCTGAGGACTACCTGAGGCGTTGCAGCGGTCAGGCCGGCGCCCCCGGGGTCGCTGAGGTAGAGGTCGTCACGGTACCAGTACCCCAGGATGGACATCGCCATACCAACCAGTAGGATGAGAAGGCCCAGGGCGGCCACAAGTCCAGTGGCCGAACAGAGGTGAAGCTTCCCCTTCACCACCACCACCTCGTTACGCCTACACACAATATCATCATCATCATCATCACCACCATCACCATCACCGTCACCGTCACCATCATCACCACCATCGTCATCATCACCATCATCATCACCATCATCGTCACCATCATCACCATCACCATCATCACCGTCACCATCACCGTCGTCATCGTCACCGTCACCGTCATCGTCATCATCTCATAGAATCCTCATCATCATCATCATTATCATCAGTCACAGTAAATGTAATGAAGATGAACTAATAAATGATTCGCTATTAAAAATGTTTGGTGCTACGCTGATTCCCGGGGTACCTCCTCTTCTTCCTCTTGCGTGGTTTAGGGTTGTTGGTGTCAGAGTGAAGAGAAGCCTGGCGCCTGGCATTAATACGGAGGATACCTCCAGTGGCAATCATCCCCACGGACCAATCAGGAAGGGCCTCAGTCGGTCGGCCCTCCAGAGGAAGGTAGAGAAAGATGGCATACGTGTACTGATGTGAACACGGGACAGTTCTCCCATGTCCGAGCTGCTAGTTATTACAGACTATAGTTACAGTCTCTACTCCTTAGTTACAGCCTCTACTTACAGCTTCTTATTATAGCCTCTAGTCACAGCCTCTAGTCACAGCCTCTAGTTGCAGCCTCTAGTTACAGCCTCTAACTACAGCCTCTAGTTACAGCCTCTAGTTACAGCCTCTAACTACAGCCTCTAGTTACAGCCTCTAGTTACAGCCTGTAGTTTCAGCCTCTAACTACAGCCTCTAGTTACAGCCTCTAGTTACAGCCTGTAGTTTCAGCCTCTAGCTACAGCCTCTAGTTCCAGCCTCTAGTTCCAGCCTCTAGCTACAGCCTCTAGTTAAAGCCTCTAGTTACAGCCTCTAGTTTCAGCCTCTAGCTACAGCCTCTAGTTCCAGCCTCTAGTTCCAGCCTCTAGTTACAGCCTCTAGTTAAAGCCTCTAGCTACAGCCTCTAGTTAAAGCCTCTAGTTACAGCCTCTAGTTTCAGCCTCTAGCTACAGCCTCTAGTTCCAGCCTCTAGTTCCAGCCTCTAGTTACAGCCTCTAGTTACAGCCTCTAGCTACAGCCTCTAGTTACAGCCTCTAGTTACAGCCTCTAGTTACAGCCTCTAGTTACAGCCTCTAGTTACAGCCTCTAGCACTCTAACTAGCATTAAACGTGTATTTGATTAGTAAGAGTTAAAAGAACATACTTTGTAACAAACAGCCTTAACAGTAATATTTTAATGGTAATATACACAGTTTATTATTATATAATAATATTATATATATATATATATATATATATATATATATATATATATATATAAATACCATAAGTAACCAGGATTGTGATGCCTACAGGAATAGCATCAATAATAGTCATACTACTTAATGTAGTATCATTAATAAGTACAAGTAATATTAGTAGCAGTCCATTTTAGAAATAGTCAATGTTATTCATATCTGATGGCCGACACAGCAATAGTATAACAGTATTATAGTATAACAGTAACAATACTTATACTAATAGTATGACGTAATACTTTAATAACAGTAACATAAACACTAATGATAGCATAATGGTAAATTACTAATGATAGTTTAATGGTAACGTTAATACTTAGTAGCAGGTAGCATAATAGTAAAAGTACCTCAAAGAACAGTTGTCATCTTCATCCTTAGCTCCTCCTCCTCCTCGTCTCCTCCTCCTCCTCGTCTCCTCCTCCCTTCTCCTCCTCTCCTCGTCTCCTCCTCCCTTCTCCTCGTCTCCTCCTCTGTGCAGTAGCTCGTCTGCTGCAACAGCAAACCGCTCAGTGTGGAGGGGGGGGGCTTTGGTCTTACCTCGTGTGTGTCTGTCCGTCTTTCTGTGTGTCTCTGTCTCTATGTGCTATGTCAGCAGCGTCGTTTTTCTAGAGATTCTGGGGTGTTGTTGCTAGGATACAGCTGCAGCCTAGCATCCGCAGGATTTGAATAATTTGTTCTTTAAACTGAATTAGTGAGAGAGAGATCCAGAGAGGGCAAGAGTGAGAGAGATCCGGAGAGAGACGGAGTGAGAGAGACGGAGTGAGAGAGATATCCGAAGAGAGACGGAGTGAGAGAGTGAGAGACGGAGTGAGAGAGATATCCGAAGAGAGAGACAGAGTGAGAGAGATATCCGAAGAGAGAGACAGAGTGAGAGAGGAGTGAGAGAGGGAATTCCAGAGAGAGAGGGCGAGAGAGAGAGAGGGCGAGAGAGAGAGAGGGCGAGAGAGAGAGAGAGGGGGAGAGAGAGAGAGAGAGAGAGCTATGTTGACAGTGACAAACAGAGCAAGAGGTTAACTCTATAGGGTACTACTACGCTCTCGTACAGTAAAGGGTTGAACACACTAACCCTGGGATGTACAGTTGGTAGAGTTGGTGTTGATGTAATGAATCACAAAAGAAAATCTAGGATTTAAGATAATGATAGAAAAATACAAAGTATGTATTGAAGTAGATAATCTGTTACTGATAGTTCTACTTTTAGTATTAGTAGTTTAACTACTAGCATTAGTAATACAAGTATCAATTGTTTTTATTGTATGGTTCTTTGTAAATAAATATTTTTGACATAATTCTAACTTGCTAACACGCGTCTAGCTAATGCTAACAATGACACTAGTTCAAATAAACAAGCTAAAGATAACAATGACAGTTGTTCAATTTAATCTAGCTAATGCTAACCATGACACTTGTTTATTTTTATCTAGCTAATGTTAACAATGAAACTAGTACTCAAGACTTGGACAGAAAGTTGTTTTTGAATCTTTAAAGAAATGGCAATACTCCGCCATTTTGTGGTGACTCGAAAGAGTTGTACTGATTTAAAACCCTCAAAGTAAACATACCATGAGATAGGCTCATCAAAACTTTGTTTTGCCATGTCTTGCATGAGAAACACCTATTGCAGTTTCACGAATAATTACTAAACAATGACCAAAGCACCAGTACTGCCAATTACATTAATATGATGCTCCTAATCTCCCAAAATGTCTACACAATGCCAAGTACTATTTGCCAGGACTTAAAACATACAATAAGTGCATACAAGGGGTGTTTTGAGGAGATTAAGGAGGAGAAGGGTCGGTGTAAGGGAGGTCCAACCCAGTCTCACGGAAATACGTGACACTGTCACGTCATTTAATCTATTCATTCGTGATCTGGGACACGTAATTTAAATTTTTCCGTGCCAAAAGCACACATTTCTAACAATATGACAGCTTTTGGCCACCCGTTTTAACTTTCACCTTTGATTCTGGGAAATTGTGACAATTCACAGATATATTTAATACACGTGCACTGCTCTGTAGGCAAACCGCAACAGAAAAAAAGGTACCTGCTTCATCTCTTCTTTTTCGAATGAGTTTGAAATTTGTGCTTTTGGCACAAAAAAATTGAAATTAAGTGTCCCAGATCACGAATGAATAGATTAAATGACATGACGTGACAGTGTCACATATTTCCGTGAGACTGGGGTTGGGGAGGAGAATATGCAGGATCAGCATTTCAAGAGATTAAAGCAGTGCACACACACACGACTGGAAATCAACAACTTTATTGATAGGAGTCTGCGAGTGGAACGCTATAAATTTGTACAAAGAGTTTGTTTTATGGTAGAAACCGACTTAAAACCAGTAGAAGGTAAATACCTGAGTTCCCAACTGACCAAATAATACAAAGTATTCCACATTTAAATATATGGAACGAATGGTGACCTGCCTATTGAATATATATATGAATATATATATATATATGCCTTGGTCGTGGATAATGATGATTAAAAGACAATATCACAATCCCCCAGGAAAGGGGCGTTAAAAACAGAACGACTCATCAAGATTTAGGGTTACCTGAGCAGTGGGTGACTGGTCACCAGCCTGGGTTTACTGGTCCCCAGTATCAGGACTGGGCTGAAGTGTCATGATCAGACTAAACCCATGAAAAGTCTACGACATCTCCATATTATCCATATATTACACACATATATATATATATATTATAGTCAATACATTATATATTTGTTTGTCATGTCTCCGTGGTAACATCCTCTAGAACGGCCGGTTGTAGTAGTGTGTGTGTGTGTGTGTGTGTGTGTGTGTGTGTGTGTGTGTGTGTGTGTGTGTGTGTGTGTGTGTGTGTGTGTGTGTGTGTGTGTGTGTGTGTGTGTGTGTGTGTGTGTGTGTGTGTGTGTGTGTTGGTTCGGTTGTAGTTGCGGTTCAATCCTGTAAAATAACGAAACATCCGTGGAGAAAAGGAGAGAGGAGCGGAGGGTCGACTGTGATGACCTCACAGATTCAGGCGTCCTTGTCCTGGCACACCGATTGGTCCTTGTTGTCCGCATGTTTAAACATGAGGATGGAGGTGTAGATCTTTAGGGCGGGGCCCAGTTTGATTGACATGATGCTGAGGATGTCTCGTTGGGTCAGCAGGAGAAGAGCCCGCCCATCTATCTGCTGAGAGAGTAAGAGAGTGAGAGTAAGAGAGTGAGTGAGTAAGAGAGAGAGAGAGACACAGACAGACAGACAGACAGACAGACAGACAGACAGACAGACAGACAGACAGACAGACAGACAGACAGACAGGTCTCACCTGCTCTCTGAAACGCTTGGCCAGATCCTCACAACCAAGGAGGGACTCAATGAACTCCGACACCTGATGCAGACAGACAGGCAGTCATGGCAGACGGAGAGGCAGGCCAGCAGAGAGACGGGTAGAGGCAGGCAAGCAGACAGCAAAACGAGATCAAAATTATCATTGTTGTAAACATCACCTTTTAAAATGAAACAACTTTGCACACAACTCAAGAGTAAAACTATTTAACACAACACATCTGAACCACTATGGAGACGTGTGTGTGTGTGTGTGCCCATGCGTCTGTGTGTACCTGCGTTACGCTCCAGGTCTGGACTGTGTGGGCGTTGAGACCGGCCGCTCCAGGAAGTAGTTTGCAGTGGACAGGAAGTTCTTTAGACGACAGGAAGACGGACTGGTGCAGCGCCTGCAGGCTGGTCGCCTCTGGGGTTCAAAGGTCATAGACACAGACGACATCGTCGGTACGGAGACGAGCCTAAGCCAATGAGGCGTGTTGCCATGGTTACAGGAGCAGAGCAGGGCTTTGACCCCTGACTCTAATACGGTTAATCGCTAACAAACCCTTTGGTGATCCCAGTTAGGGTCGGGGGAGTTAGGCTGAACTGGTGTGTGTCTGGATATCATTCCAGCTTACCATTTATTTATGGATGCCTTTTATTCAACTCACGCATGCTAGCACGCGAATAATGTTAAGCACTTTGGCTATCTTGAAAAGTGCTGCGTAAACAAGATGAATAATTCATTATTCTTATTAAATACGATAAAAAGGGCCTTGACCAGAACTCATGAGGCCATACCCTGCCGGGCGGATGAGAAGGTTAAAGCCTGGTGTGTAGGGAGCCAACATAAAGCACCACAGTACAGGACTACAACGCAGAACTGTATTACTGTACTGCTATACTGTCCTACCATACTGTAGTATGATACAACAGTATTACAGTACAGTAATACACGGCAGTACTGCACTATTACTACAGTATGATACTACAGTACTACAATCCAGTACGTTAGCTAATACTACAGTACACACACACCAACCAGGCCACTACCTGGGGTTGACGAAGGGGTCGATGACGTCAGCTGTATCTCTTCCTCTTCCTTTTTGACACGGAGGAATTTGGTGGGCTCAGAACTTCTGGGGAGAGAAGCACGTTTCACTTCCTTTGTCTGAACGCCGACGCCGGCGATAGGCCTGAGGTGGGGGGGCTTACCTGGACAGCCCGGTGCTCCGCTTGCGCAGGGCCAACACCAGCCTGGCCGTCCCCTCGCAGGGCTGCTCCTCCCCAGGCTCCGTCTTCACCTGGAAGCCCCGGCTGCTGGAGGTCCGGCCCGGAGGCCGGCCTCGAGGCCTTAACACCCGCCAGCTACAAGAGAAGAGAAGAAGAGAGACAGAGACAGAGACAGAGAGAGAGAGAGACAGAGACAGAGACAGAGAGAGAGACACAGAGAGACACAGAGAGTCAGAGAGAGAGTCAGAGAGAGAGTCAGAGAGAGAGAGAGAGAGAGACAGAGAGACAGTCAGAGAGAGAGAGACAAAGACAGTCAGAGAGACAGATTAGAGAGAGAGAGACAAAGACAGTCAGAGAGACAGATTAGAGAGAGAGAGACAAAGACAGTCAGAGAGACAGATTAGAGAGAGAGAGACAAAGACAGTCAGAGAGAGACAGATTAGTGATATAAAGATATATTTCGAGATGGAGGAAGATATAAATAGAGGGGGAGAGAGCAAAGCATAGAGACGTATAGAGATAAACAGGCAATGACATATCGATGGAGGCAAACAAGAGTTTAACAATGACGTTTAGAGGACATGGAGATTAAAGAGTGCGTGTACAAGGGGGTGGCTGAGAGTACCTACCCCTCCTTCTGGTTTCCATGGTGATGGTGTGAGGCTGTGTTGCCTGGCGTTGCAGCGGTTAGGCCCCTCCCCCCCGCCAGGCGGTCTGGGAAGACGGTCTCTCTGCGCACATTCATGTTGGAGTAGGGGCAGCCGAAAGCACTGCCCCACAAACACCAGTTATTACCTCAACGCCCTAACCCCTTCACCCTACCCTAACCCCTTCACCCTAACCCCTTCACCCTAACCCCTTCACCCTAACCCCTTCACCCTACCCTAACCCCTTCACCCTAACCCTAACCCCTTCACCCTAACCCCTTCACCCTAACCCCTTCACCCTAACCCCTTCACCCTAACCCCTTCACCCTACCCTAACCCCTTCACCCTAACCCCTTCACCCTAACCCCTTCACCCTAACCCCTTCACCCTACCCTAACCCCTTCACCCTACCCTAACCCCTTCACCCTACCCCTTCACCCTACCCTACCCCACTAACCCCTTAACACTACCGTACCCTTAACTCCTAACCTAAGCCCAAACAACTAGTTATTACCTTAACACCCTTACCTAAAGCCCTAACACTACCCAACCCCTAGACTAGAATCCCTCCAACATTAGACCGCGCTCAGGGAAAAAGGAAAGCAAATGGTTATGTCTGAGTGAGTGAGTGAAGGTCTGAGTGAGTGTCTGAGTGAGTCTCTGATCACCTGTGGTGTCCGTTGTATTTGGGTCCCTTGATGTGACCTACTCCCCGGCAGCCGGGAGTAGGACACACCCCCTGTGAGGGGGTGGGGCGGACGGAGGAGTCTGTGTGACAGACAGACAGACAGACAGACAGACAGACAGACAGACAGACAGACAGACAGACAGACAGACAGACAGACAGACAGACAGACAGACAGACATTAGAGAAGAAGGTGGCATTCTGCTCTGCTTATATCTCTTAATCTTTGCTGGTGTCTCTACTAGTCTTACCTGCTGGTGTCTCTAGTAGCTCTACCTGCTGGTATCTCTAGTGGTCTTACCTGCTGGTGTCTCTAGTGGTCTTACCTGCTGGTGTCTCTAGTGGTCTTACCTGCTGGTATCTCTAGTGGTCTTACCTGCTGGCATCTCTAGTAGCTCTACCTGCTGGTGTCTCTAGGGGTCTTACCTGCTGGTATCTCTAGTAGCTCTACCTGCTGGTGTCTCTACTAGTCCTACCTGCTGGTGTCTCTAGTGGTCTTACCTGCTGGTGTCTCCAGCGGGTGTCCCGTCTGCTGACACCAGCCTGCAGGGTGCAGGTCACAGAGGTCGCTGTCGCACCAGATGTCAAACTGATCCGACCAGCCATCGTAGTGGATCTACAGAGAGACAAGAGAGAGAGAGATCAGCGTTGTTATAGTTACGGTAGGTGTAGACCAGATGGTGTCTGATGTGTGATGTAACTGAAGGAGTCACCTTGACCCTGTGGGCGTCCGTCTCCGTTACCGTGGAAACACGGATCAGCATGGGGTTCCTCCCGTCCACCACCTCCAGTTTGTGGCCGACCTGGAATCCATGGGGAGCTCTCTGATTGGAGGAGACGGCATCCGTCACTCATCACATACTGAGCAGGTCGTTAACAAGAGAGACAGAGTAGAGCCCAGTAGAGATACAGCAGGTGACAGAAGAGACTCAGTAGAGAATATCAGTAGAGATACAGTACAGACCCGTAGAGATACAGTAGACAAGTAGAGTTACAGTAGAGCATACCAGAAGAGATACAGTCGAGATACACTAAAGATACAGTACAGTCTACCAGTGGAGATACAGCAGAGACCAGTAGAGATACAGTACAGTGTATCACTAGAGAGGCAGTAGATTACCAGTACAGTGAACCAGTAGAGATACAGTACAGTGTATCACTAGAGAGACAGTAGATTACCAGTAGAGATACAGTAGAGCGTACCACTAGAGAGACAGTAGATTACCAGTGCAGTGAACCAGTAGAGATACAGTAGAGATACAGTAGAGCGTACCGGTGTAAAGGCTGAACTGGGAGCCGCTGAACTCTTGGTTTGCTCCAGGTACTCCTCCCACCGGAAGGACTCCGGACAGGGGTGACCTACTCACACACACACACACACACACACAGAGTGTTCCCATGACTACCGAGCGTACAGTGTTTCCGTGATTACCCTGCGTGAAGTGTTTCCTTGGTTACCTTGCGGGGCGGTGAGGGGGCGGGCCTGTTCCTGACACCAGCCAATGGGATGGATGTAAGGACTGCCGCTGTCACACCTGGAAACAAACAGCGTGACTTCACACACCTGCTGGTGTGAAGTGAGTAAGGGAGTGCGTGTGTGTGTGTGTGCATGAGTAAGCATGTGTTTGGAGAGTGAGGGATTGTGTGTATGTATGTGAGTGAGTGAACGAGTGAACGACTGCGTGCGTGAGTGAGTGAATGACTAGAGAGCATTGATTGTGAGCGTTGGTGAGTGAGCGACTGAGTCACCAGTAGTCGTAGGAGTCGTCCCAGTTGTCAAAGTGCACCAGTATGCGCTGCTGGTTGATGACGTCGGCGACGGTCGCCACGCAGACCAGAGATGGGTTCTTCCTGTCTACCGCCTCCAGCTTCAGCCCTTCCTGGAATAGAGAGGGGGGGGGCTGCACACACACACACACACACACACACACACACACACACACACACACACACACACACACACACACACACACACACACACACACACACACACACACACACACACACACACACACACACACACAAATAAAAAAGTGCACAAGATGCACATAATACCAGTACAGGTAGAGAGGCAGAGAGACAGACAGAGAGACCATCTTTGATGTAAAGAGACAGACAAAGAGACAGATGGACAGAGAGAAAAACAGGAATACAGACATTCAGTGAGACAGAGGTGTAGTGAGACAGACAGGAAGAGCGACAGGACTTACAGGACTAGGGATCGTGAAGAGGTCTTCGGGAGCCAGCTTGCAATTGGTCGACCGCAGATAGACCTGCCAATCAAAACCTGTCTCATGGTAGCCTAGACAGACAGACAGGTGGACAAACAGACAGGTAGTACGTACTGTATTAGGGTGAGGTTGGTAGGGGGCGGACCTTGTACCTTCCAGGGGGGAGGGGCTTGTACTCTTCAGGAGCAGAGTTTAGTACTGACATCGATAAGGGGAGGGGCTTACTAAAAGAGTGGTACTTTGAGAGGTGGTGCAGAGTAAGGGGGAGGGGCTTGTACCTTTCGGGGGGTGGAGCTTGTGGTTTTGGCGGAGGCACCAGCCGGCCGGTCTGATATCCGGGGAGTCGGCGTTTACCCAGAAGTCATAGCACTCGGAGTAGCCGTCGATGTGGAGCCGCAGCCGGCAGCCAATCACCTGAGAGGAGAGAGAGAGAGCGAGAGACAGACAGACAGACAGACAGAGAGAGAGAGACAGAGACAGAGAGAGACAAAGACAGAGACAGACTCATCACTTTGATATTCATATTGCATAAAAATGCATGTGACTTCGTGAATTTGTAGATTAAGTGGCAAAATATGTCCGTGTTGAAGATGTGATACTGTCAGAGAGGTGATGGGGCTGCGGTTACCTCGGCAACGGACAGCACACAGAAAATAGAGGGGTGCAGCGGGTCCACACCCTCCAGCTTCATCCCCACCTTGAATCCTTGCTTCTGATTGGTGGAGCATTGCTCCTGAGAGAGAGAGAGAGAGAGAGAGCGAGAGAGCGAGAGAGCGAGAGAGCGAGCGAGCGAGAGCGAGAGAGAGAGAGAGAGAGAGGTAAAAGTTGTAGGCCAATGTAGAGCGAGAGCATTCCATTATAGTTACGTTTGTATGGAATGCTGATGGTGTAATCGCCCAAACAAGTATTGTCCCAAATTGCACAATTGGGGTTTCAAACATGTTTTATAAGATGTGTCGTTCAAAAAATAAATCCATCAAAGGTGTCTCGTTCAAAGATTCAATGAAATGGAGGAATCGACTCCCATTGCAAAACATTGAATTAACCTGTTCCAGGGGAAAGAGGAACTATGAAAGACAAGTCGTATCGCTAAAAGATAACAGCCACAAACACCTCACACAGTGAGCTGTGTTCTCTGCACCATAGCGTCGGACGCTACGCTGGGGCGGCAGTAGATCAGGAGGTAGAGCGGGTTGGCATGTAACCTTGAAGGTTGCCGGTTTAATCCCCGACTCCTCCTAGCTGAGTGTCGAGGTGTCCTTGAGCAAGGCACCTTACCCTAACTGCTCCAGACGAGCTGGCTGTCGCATTGCGCGGCTTACTCCGCCGTCGGTGTGTGAATGTGTGCGTGAATGTGAGGCAATTTGAAGCGCTTTGAGTGGCCAATAGGTTAGAAAAGAATAAATGTAGTACATTTATGTGTCAGTTTATGTGTTTGCGTGTCTCCGGATGGGAGGTGAGGAAATATCTGAGCAGATGTAATTCAAATATACCCAAGAAAACAGATTGAAATGGTGCGTGCGTGTGCAAGTGTGTGTTACCTGTGTAGACAGCCTCACAAATTGTGGGTGCATGCTTGTGTATGTGCGTGCGTTACCTTTGTAAACAGATCGGCAGGTGCAGATTCAGCTTTGCATTCCTCCAGGTATCGCTGCCAGGACCATCCTTCACACATACACACGCATGCACGCACGCACACATACACACACAAAACATAATTTAAGAGTAAAAAAGACCTCAAATGTACGTGTGTGTGTGTGTGTGTGTGTGTGTGTGTGTGTGTGTGTGTGTGTGTGTGTGTGTGTGTGTGTGTGTGTGTGTGTGTGTGTGTGTGTGTGTGTACCTGCCGTGCAGTTGGTAACTTTGTTCTTCATTTTCTTCACTTCTTCCTTGAAAATAGACCAATTAGGTTTCAGCCATCACTGGTTAACAATGACCGTGTGTGTGCATGTGTGTGTATAAACCTGTCCTACCATGTGACATAAGTGTTGACCCTCTTTCCACTTCAACCAATCAGAGGCGATCCTTCAATAACTAATCACATAACTAAAGAGAGAGAGCAAGAGAGAGAGAGGAAGGTTGAGAAAGCGAGAGATTGATTGAATGTAAAAAATGTAATGTAAATATTAAAATGCACCAGTAAACCAGGACCTGATCCAGGTCTGCCCAGGACCCGTGGGCTCCCCCTCGGGTCCTGGTCGACCCCAGCAGATCGACCTAGTTCAGGTCTTACCAGGACCAGAAGCCTTCATACAGCGCAGCCTACAGGTGATAAGTGGGACTGCACCATACCTCAGACACACAGACGCACCGTGGCCATAGTTTTAAGTGATAAAGGGCAGAATTGGTCCCATTCCTGACGTGGAGCATCGATGATAAACATAAATATATATATATACTACAGTATTCCTCATAGTGTGTATATAATGTACATAATTATAGATATAGCGCCACACCACGCGGTTATCTGAGTACATGCTCACCTGTCTTCCGTCCTGCGTCACTATGGCAAATAATATCACGACAATATCACCAAAGGACGATGTGATTGTAGAACGATGTCATAATAATTTAAGATAATAAGAACTTGTCGATGTTGTGACACCAACACAACACGGAACTAACAGCGGTTACTGCGCATGCCCGGAAAATAGGGGGCGTGCAGGGACGTGTGGTTTACGCACGCCGAACACACACACACACACACACACACACACACACACACACACACACACACACACACACACACACACACACACCACACACACACACACGCTAAATGGACACACACACACACACACACACACACACACACACACACACACACACACACACACACACACACATGCAGCCGCACACACGCAGACACATACACACACCTGCAGACACGCACACACATGCAGACATACGTACACACAAATGCACATGCACGCGGACACACACACACACACACACACACACATGCACGAACATACACACACACCAGACACACACACACACACACACAAAAAAAAACACATACAAGCACGCAGACAAACACACACACACACGCACATACACGCGCGTGTGCGTGTGTGTGTGTGTGTGTGTGTGTTCATTTAGCGTGAAGGGATTCTTTGGGGGTTAAAGTAATAATGAAGGCAATCTTTTCTTTATTTTTTTTATTCTGGCCTCTACCTATTTCTACATCTATCTTTCTATCACTCTTATCTATCTATCTATCTATCTATCTATCTATCTATCTATCTATCTATCTATCTATCTATCTATCTATCTAGGTTATCTATCTATCTATCATCCCTATATCTCTCTATATTTATATCTATAAATATCTATCCCTCCCTCTCTATAAATATCTTGGTACTGGTGTTATGATAGATATCTAGTTATGAGTTTTGTCAGAGGATAGCTGATCAGTAGAGCAGATGACTGTTTAATGTATTCATGGTGATTGGTCTATTCTCTAGACCCTCCCATTTGCTTTCTCAGTGTTATCTCTCTCTCTCCTCCTCCTCTCTCTCCTCTCTCCCTCTCTACTCCTACTCTGTGTTGTTTCAGACCTGTCTCAGATCAAGGATATAGCTCTGTGTGTCTCTCTCAACTGTTAGTAAGTGTCTGTAAATATGTGTTTGTGTGTGTCTGCATGCTTGTGTGTTTTTGTGTGTGTACATATGTATGCTTGTGTGTGTGTGTTCGTGTGTGTGTGTGTGTGCGTGTTAATTTGTGTTCAAGTACGTGTGTATCTGTTAGTAAGTGTTCTTATTTGTGTGTCTGTTCCTGTATTAAGTGTGTGTGTGTGTGTGTGTGTGTGTGTGTGTGTGTGTGTGTGTGTGTGTGTGTGTGTGTGTGTGTGTGTGTGTGTGTGTGTGTGTGTGTGTGTGTGTGTTCTTCAGCTCAACAGGGTTGTTTGATGCTCCAACTGCTGTAGGTAAGTCTACTTTAATACATTAACAGACAGACAGATGGAGACAGCCGGAAAGCCAGACAGACAGAGAGACAGACAGACAAACAGGGAGAGACAAACAGAGAGAAACTGACACAAAGAAAGACAGACACACAGAAACAGAGAAAGAGAGAGGGAGAGGGAGAGAGGAAGAGATGCATTAGGCTGAAGGGATGCGATGCTAAGTGCTACATGCTACATGCTACATAAGGGTTCATTATGGAGGAGAGAGGGAGGTGCATTAGGGGTCCTTTACGGCCTCCTCAGGGAACGCAAACCATTAGAGGAAGGTTCCTCCATTACCCCTCACACATACACACAAACAGACACGCGCGCACACACACACACACACACACACCTACACGCACGCACACTGAGACACATACACATGCAAACTCTCAGACACGCACACACTCTCACACACACACATACACACACACACACACAAAGGCACACTGTTTCACACACAAACACAGACACACACACACAAACATATACATACACACACACCTCATGCATGCAAACAAACAGAAACACATGCATACTTTTACACGCGTGCACACAGACTGAAACACACACACACACACACACACACACACACACACACACACACACACACACACACACACACACACACAGGAAGCGAGACAGGATGTTGTCATCACCCCTCTCCCCTCTACGGACCAGAGTTCTGTTGTCATGGAGACATACTGGAGGGAGGTGCAGAACATAAAGGATGAAGAGGAAGAGCGGGAGGAAGAGGAGGAAGAGACGTGTCTGGACGGTGCAAACACACACAAAAACATTATACACACGCAAACATTACACACACACAAAAAAAGGGTATGTGTGACTGAGTCTCTCCTGGTTTCAGAGGCGGAGCTAGAGGAGGCGTGGCTATCTGAGGCGGGGCTGTCGTCCCTGGTTACGGGCTCAGCTACAGAGGACGGGCCTGCGGACGCGCTGCTCTCCACGCTGACCCGGCAACAGGTTGCCACGGTGACGGAGAGGCTGGAGAATTACAAGCAGACGCTGAGGAAGAAGAACAGACCGGCGCCCACGCACGTCCAGGACATCTTCACCACGGTAACGCACACCGGACGGTCACCATGGTTACACACACACCACTGTAACGCACACCAGGTCACTGTGGTAACGCACACCAGACGGTCACTATGGAAACGCACATCAGCCGGTCGCTATGGTAACGCACACCAGCGGGTCACACCATACATTTGCAATGGTAACACACCATATATTCACCAGGGTAGCACACGCTCTATATTGATGATGGTGACGGCAATGATGATGATGATGACAGCGGTGATGAAGATTATGATTGATGACCTGTTAGTGCAGGTTTCTCCCGGACCCCCTGACCCCGCCCCTCCCAGGTTCCACAGAACCACCAAGACCATCCATAAACCCAGAGGTAACAGTATATATATATATATATATATATATATATATATGCCTACTATACTGTATATCTATAATAAACATTAAACACAGACTTTGCAGGCCTACTATGCTGTATATATTATAATATTTTGTGTGTGTGTGTGTGTGTGTGTGTGTGTGTGTGTGTGTGTGTGTGTGTGTGTGTGTGTGTGTGTGTGTGTGTGTGTGTGTGTGTGTGTGTGTGTGTGTGTGTCCAGTGCGTCCTTCCGTTCCAAATTTCCAACCATCTGAGGAGGAACTGTCGGAATATCTTCCAGATTCACACACACACTCTCCTACACACTCTCCTACACACTCTCCTACGCACACACACTCTCCTACACACTCTCCTAAACACTCTCCTACACACACACATTCTACTACACACTCTCCTACTCACTGTCCTACGCACACACATTCTCATATACACACGCCTACTGACATACACACAGACACTACAACACACACACAGTCCCCTGCGCACACAGACAATTTAACACACACACATACAGACACAAAATCACCAACCCTCCGACCTACACACACAGCCAACAGCCGCCTAGACACGAAGCAGCCAGTGGAAGCTGATTGGCTGGTGTCTGAGCTGCCCTACTCAGAGGGCGTGTCTAACCACAAAAGGGGCGTTGCCTCCCAACATCTCCACGGAAACACTGACCTCCTAGTGAGCAGCAAATAGTCTGAAAGCATTCATATTTTTTGTTAAAGTGTGTGTAACTAATGTAACAAATAGTTAACTATACTTAATAGTTGTGTAATTATAGTTACTTGTGGTTCTTTGTGTTACTCTGTTGCTTTGTGTGACTTTGTGTTACGTTGTATGATTTTGTTATTTTAGTTACTTTGTGCTATTTTGTGTTACTCTGTTACTTTATTTTTGTTATTTGTGTTTCTTGTGGTACTTTGTTTCACTTTGTGGGACTTTGTGTTAATTTGTGTTCATTGTGGTACTTTGTGTAACTTTGTGTTTCTTTGGGTTAGTTTGTGTTAGTTTGTGTTTTTTTGCATGACTTTGTTATTTGAGCTACTTTGTGTCACTTTGTGTTACTTTGTAGGTAACCAATGTAATAAATAGTTAACTATACTTACAAGTTAAATAATAGTTACTTAGGTTATTTTTGTTATTGTATGTTACTTTGTGTTTCTTTTGGTACTTTGTCTTACTTTGTGTTTCTTCTGGTACTTTGCATTACTTTGTGTTGCTCGTTAATCTGTGTTACTTTGAGTTACTTTGTATGACTTTAGTATTTGAGTTACTTTGTGTCACTTTGTGTTACTTTGTGTTCCTTTGTGTTCCTTTGTGCTCTTTTGTGTTACTTTGTGTTGCTTTGTGTTTATTTTTGTTACTATGTGTTTCTTGTGGTACTTTGTTTCACTTTGTCTCTTTGTCACTTTGTAGTGCTTTGTGTTACCTTGTGTTAATTTGTGTTTCTTGGTGTAACTTTGTGTATCTCTGGGTTACTTTATGTTACTTTGTGTGTCTTTTGTTTCTTGTGGCACTTTGTCTTACTATGTGTTACTTTGTGTTGCTCTGTGTTATGTTGTGTTACTTTGTGTCACGTTGTATTACTTTGTGTGTCTTGTGGTCGGCAGGTCATCCAGCTGCCCAGCTCCAGGGGGGTCCTGGTGCGAGTGGAGGACCTGTCCCCAGCAGACGTCACCCAGCTGGGCTTCATCGCCCTCATAGAGCTCTCTACCTTCCTGAGCTCCCTGGGGGTGCAGACCCCCAAGACCAAGACCCACCGACACAGAGCGCCAGGCAAGGGTGAGGAGGGGGGAGGAGGAGGGGAGGAGGGGGGAGGGAAGGAGGAGGAGAAGGAGGGGGGGAGGAGGAGGAGGAGGAGGAGGAGGAGGAGGAGGAGGGGCAGGAGTTGGAGGGGAGGTCGAAGAGGAGGAGGAGGGGAGGAGGGGTGAGGAGAGAGGAGGAGGAGGAGGAGGGGAGGAGGGGGGGAGGAAGAGAAGGAGAAGGGGAGAAGGAGGAGGGGGGAGGGGAGAGAAGGAGGAGGAGGAGAGGAGGGGAGGAGGAGAAGGGAGGAGGAGAAGGAGGGGGAGAGGAGGGTTGAGGTGGAGGGGGGGAGAGAGGGGAGGAGGGGAGAGGGGGGAGGAGGGAAGGAGGAAGGTGAGAGAGGAGGGAGGAGGAGGAGAGTTGGAGGTGAGGTAGAGGAGGTGGAGTAGAGGTCGAGGAGGGAGGGGAGGCACAGAAAGTAAGGAGGAGGGGGGAGGGGGAGGAGGAGGGGGAGGAGGAGAAGGTGGGGGAGGTGAGGAGGAGGTGGAGGAAGGAGCCTGTCTGTCTCTCTACATGTGTGTCTCGGTTCTTTCGGTTCTATCTGTCTGTCTGTCTATATACTTGTCTGTTTGTCTGTTTACCTATCTGTCTCTCTACCTGTCTCTCTCTCAGACAGCGGTGTGTTTGGAGTTCCGTTGTCATCTCTTTTGGAGAGAGACAGGAAGCTGTACTCAGGAGAGACAGTTCCTGCTGTCTTTAGAAAGGTAAACAATCAATACTGTATGGAATAAACGTTACCGTATTTACTATGATAAACTATACTGTATTTAGTATAATAAGCTTTACCGTATTTACTATCATCAACTATACCCTATGTAGTATAATAATCTATACCATATTTACTTTCATAAACGACAATATTTGCTTAATAAGCTATACAATATTTTCTATAATAAACAATACTGTATTTCATTTGACAAACTATAATTTATTTAATAAACTATACTGTATTTACTTGATAACCTTCACCTTATTTAATATAATAATGTATACCATATTGAGTATAATATACTATACCGTAGTTTAGCATAATCAACTATACAGCATTTAATCTAAGAAGTAATGCAACATTGAACCATAAACTAGACTGTATATAATAGAACTAACGTGTGTATGTGGGTGTGTGTTTGCGTGTGTGTGTTTGTGTGTGTGTGTGTGTTTATGTGTGTGTGTGTAGCTGCTGTGTATTCTAGAACAGACCGGTCTGGACACGGAGGGGATTCTGAGGGTCCCGGGATCAGCTGCAAGACTGAAGGTAGCTGGCTTCTGATTGGTCAAATGGTTACCTCGATACTGCCCTTTCCTGGTTTCCATTGTTATTGTTCTCTTTCTGGTTTGTGTTGTATAGTGTACATTTATGTGTGTGTGTGTGCGTGTGTGTGTGTGTGTGTGTGTGTGTGTGTGTGTGTGTGTGTGTGTGTGTGTGTGTGTAGTTCCTGCGCAGGGAGCTGGACAAGAAGTTCTCAGCGGGGCAGTTTGATTGGTCGACGGTGAGGCCGCAGGAAGCTTCCGGGCTGATGAAGATGTTCCTCAGAGACCTCCCCTCCCCCCTGCTCACCTCCATGCACCTCCCGGCCTACACCGCCCTGCTGGGTACACACACACACACACACACACACACACACACACACACACACACACACACACACACACACACACACACACACACACACACACACACACACACACACACACACACACACCTATACACACACACAAAAGCACACCTATACACACACAAGCACACCTATGCACACAAACACATGCACACACACACGCACACACAAACACACACACACGCACAGACAAACACACACGTGCACACACACACTTATCAAGACTCTCATTTCAGGAATGTGAAAACTTTCAATTGAAAACACTATAAGCAGTATCTCTGTCATGCTCTCTCTCTCTCTCGCTCTCTTGCTCTCTCGCTCTCTCGCTCTCGCTCTCTCGCTCCAGGTATACCCTCTCAGGTGCACCAGGTTCAAGCTCTACATCTTCTCACTCTGCTGCTACCTGAAGCTAACAGACACCTGCTAAAGGTACACACACACACATGTAAAGACACACACGCACGCACACACACAGGCACGCACCTACGCACATACACACACGCAAACACACACGCACTCACACACGCAGGCACGCACACACACACACACACACACACACACACACACACACACACACACACACACACACACGCACACATACACACACACACACACACACACACACACACACACACTCTCACACACGCACACACAATCTGCTTCTACCTGAAACTAGCAGACACCTGTTGAAGGTGTGTCCATCCACCTGTCCGTCCCCAGGTGCTGCTGTCCTTCCTCGGTGAGGTTGTGTCCCACCAGGACAGGAACAGGATGTCCCTGTGGAACGTTTCCATGGTGATAGCCCCCAACCTCTTCCCCAGCCGCAACGGAAACAAGCGCTCCGTCGCCCGGCAACAGCAGGAGATGGAGGAGGCTGTAGGCGCCGCTCACCTGGTTCAGCTACTGGTCGCCCACCGAGACCTGCTGTGGACGGTAACCATAGCGACCACTGTACACCTGGCGAGACCCTAGCAACCCATGAAAACACATAGCAAAATGCTTGTTACGCACCCTGCTAGTTTGCAATGTCGTTCTTTTTGGTTTATTCGCCGTTGCTGCTTTTTTTTGTATCAACTTTTTTTTTTTCTATCAACTGTGTGGCGGCTTTTGATGCATTTCAATTAGCGTGGAGTCGCTACGACAAGAGCAGGAGACCTTCTGATGCGCTCATGCCTTTTTAATAACTCAAAGTTTATTAACTCAGCGGGAACAAGCTATACATTATCGGTGATGTCCACTTCAGCGTTCAAAGTCACGTTTGATGATTCATGATCCAATCTTTAAACTGCACGTCCGGTTCGGCTTTTATGTACTCTAGTTACATTTTATTAAATACAAATTTCATTTAACACGCACACGCACACACACAAACACGCAGACAGATGGAAGGAGAAACTGGGCCCTTCCTCCCTGCAGGTACCGTGCTTCCTGCTGTCCCAGGTGAGACGGGTGAACCAGGTGACCCGACACAAGAAAGGTCTGAGGAAGAGACAGGACAAGAACAACAAGAACCAGGTGAGAAGACCCAGATCCTGAACCTAACCCTAAAGGGACAGACTCAACCCTAACCTGACTGTTAAGGTACAGACTCAAGACCCAACCCTACCCTGACTCTAAAGGTACAGACTCATAGCTACAGAGAAAGGTACAGACTCATAGCCCTAGAGAAATGTACAGACTCCTAGCTAGAGATAAAGGTGCAGATGTCCCTTATTCTCTCCAGGTGCCCAGTCTGTGGGAGGGGGTGATCCGAGTTCATGCACCCCTACATTCCAAGGTTTCCATGGCGATACAACTGGATGGACACACCAGGGCCAAGGACGTCATCGCCCGCTTCCAATACGAGAACAGGTACACACACACACACACACACACACACACACACACACACACACACACACACACACACACACACACACACACACACACACACACACACACACACACACACACACACACACACACAACAATATGACAACAGGTACACACACAACGCTATGGCAGAAGGTACACACACAACAATATGAGAACAGGTACACACACACACACAACAATATGACAACAGGTACACACACAATGCTATGACAGAAGGTACACACACAACAATATGAGAACAGGTACACACACAACAATATGACAATAGGTACACACACAACGCTATGACAGAAGGTACACACACAACAATATGAGAACAGGTACACACACACACACACACACAGCAATATGACAACAGGGACACAGACAACAATACGAGAATAGGCACACAATCAACAATATGAGAACAGGTACACACACAACACTATGACAGAAGATACACACACAACAATGAGAATGGATGAGCATATTGTGTGTGCATCATTCTTACAGGACGGGTTATGAGGACGTCAATTGTTTGTTCGAAGTTGGAGGAAACATTGGTGAGATTTAAATTCACTTAATTACAAATGTTACATTATTTATTTATCTACCTGTCTGCCTACCTGTCTATACGCATGTCTGTCTGTCAACCTTTCTGCCTACATTTGTGTCTGTCTGCGTACCTGTCTGTGTGCCTGTCTGTCTGCAGGAGAGAGGTGTCTCCACCCAGACACTGTGCTGATGGACGTCCACCTGGTGAACCCTTCCTGTAGCTGGCTGCTAAAACCTCGACCACAGGCCTCCCAGCACTGGGCCTAATGCTACCGCTACTAGCATCACTAATGCTACCGCTACTAGCATCACTAATGCTACCGCTACTAGCATCACTAATGCTACCGCTACCAGCATCACTAATGCTACCGCTACCAGCATTACTAATGCTACCGCTACTAGCATTACTAATGCTACCGCTGCTAGTATTATTACTACTACTGCTACTAGTATTACTGTATTAGTGTTACCACTGGGCCTAATGCTACTGCTACTAGCATTACTACTACTAGTAGTATTACTACTACTGCTACTAGTATAATTACCACTACTGCTACTAGTATTATTACTACTACTGCTACTAGTATTATTACTACTGCTGCTACTAGTATCACTACTAGTAGTATTAATACTACTGCTACTAGTATTACTACTACTGCTACTAGTATTACTACTGCTACTAGTATTATTACTACTGCTAGTAGTAATACTACTGCTACTAGTATTACTACTACCGCTACTAGTATTATTACTACCGCTACTAGTATTATTACTATTACTGCTACTAGTATTATTACTATTACTGCTACTAGTATTATTACTACTACTAGTATTAGTACTACTAGTAGTATTATTACTGCTAGTATTATTCATACTACTACTGCTACTAGTAGTACTGTACTCGTGTTACCACTGGGCCTAATGCTACAGCTGCTAGTATTACTACTACGGCTAAAACAAGTATTAATACTACTTCTATTAGTATTACTACTACTGCTACTAGTAGTATTATAAATACCATGGCTACTGGTATCAAAATACTACTTCTAGTATGAATCCTACAAATTACTACTACTACTACAAGTATTGATAGGCCCTACTACTGATAAAACTAGTATTACTAGACTAGTATTACTACTACTACTATTACTACAAACTAGTATTACTGCTACTAGTAGTATTACTACAAACAGTGTTACTTCTAATACTGCTAAACATAGTATTATTATTACTGCTGCCTTATAATACTAGTATAACTATTACTACTGCTACTACTAGTATTACTTCTGTTAGTACTAGTATTAGTACTGCTACTAGTATTACTAGTAGTACCAATGCTATGAATATTAATACTAGGGTTTCTATCTAGCACCACAGTATTAGGACTACTATTATGACTATTGGTACTACAGTATTACTACTTCTACTAGTACTTCTGTATATTAGTACTACACTATAGCACTATAAGAATAGTTTCCATGCATTCCAGCCTGATAAATACTTGATAGTATATATTGCAGTCCCTTTACATATCTTATAGATTACAAACAATAAGCAGCATGTAGAATAATTACAATAAATACAATTAAAACAGGAGCCTTTTAAATCAGGTTAGAAGGCAACCTTTATGTGAATTATGAATTCTATGACTTTTATACTTAGGGAAGGTCATTTGCTTGATCATAATTAATATATATTTTATTTAAAAAATAATTAATTTTAGCAAGATGTCTGCCATGAATTTCTAACATCTTCTTGTATGACATGTTAACCTTTTTGGGATTTTAATTTTAAACAATAATAAATATATATATGAACAGAAGTTGAATGTTTGGAATAAGTATCAGGGTCAAGCTGTGGAACTTCTATCTTACAAATTTATCTGCTGCTTTTAATGTGTTTAAAACTTCAGAGATCCATCACATGGGGGCATGTCCATTGGTGGACTGTACCAAGAAGGGCTGAAGGTAGGGGAGTTGTGGTGGACTGTACCAAGGGAGGTGGGAATGGTGGTTGACTGTACCAAGTGAGGCTGGAAGTAGGGGACTGGTGGTGGACTGTACCAAGTGAGGCAGTAATCATAAACACCACAAACTAAGAAATGAAATGTATTTATTAGGAACAACGCTGTATTCGATTAGTTTACAGACACATTTCATCGTATGCAAGGAAAATAATTGATGTAAGAAACCTTTAGCAAATGGTTTAATCTTCGTCAAACATTGTTAATTCTCTTGAGTCATTAAAAAAAGCTAAAATACACGTTTCAACTAAAACATTCAGCTGAAGCTAATCGAAGCAAAAGCTAATATAGCATGTAGCCAGTAGCTAACAACACTAATAAAGCCATAAGTGTGGACTAAAGGCCTGATCCCACCGGCCGCGTTATGGCCGCGGCCACGTCTTGGCCGCGGTCACCGCAGCAGATAGCTTCCACTCTAATCAATGAGACCATTTCCACCGGGCGCGCTGCGGAACGTCTCAGCAGTGTCCCAGGAGCGGCTCGCCGTGCCGCAGCGCTTTCATTCCGTAGAATTCTATTTTTGACGCGAGCCGCTGCTGAACCGCATCACCTTCAACAGAGCACATCGAGCCGGGCAGGAAGTGAAAAAAGTAAAAGCCATAGAGCATCCGGTCAGAAGTCGCAACCGTGCCGCAGCCGTAACGCGTCCGGTGGGATCCCGGTGTAAGAGGACTGTGTGTGTGTGGGTGGGTGGGTGGGTGGGTGTTGACCAATAGGAATCAGGCAGCGTGGGGCTGGGCAGCGGGGCAGGAGTTGGGCGTGACCCCGGACAGGACAGAGGCGGAGCCCAGGTCCAGGACCTTGGTCACATGGCCCTTAACGAGCCTCACCTCCTTCATGCAGCCTCTTAACGAGGTCCTTGATGACAGGCTGTTCTGTTTCACCGCACCTAGGGGAGAGAGAGGACGATTTAGTAATGGTCCGTCACGTGCGCGAATGTGATTCAAGGATGGTTGTGAGTGTGTGTGTGTGTGTATGCTTGGGTGTGTGTGTGTTTGTGATGCAAGGGTGTGTGGATGATGTGTGGGTAGAAGTGTGTGTGTGATGCATGTGTGCGTGTGTGTGTGATGGATGTGTGTGCGTGCGTGCGTGTCTTACTTGGATATCCTCCCAGATACACGGGGTTGTTGGTCTCAGCAGAGGTGGATTGTGGGTAGGGGTTTTGAGTGCTGGAGGTTTGTCCATCCACAATGAGCAGCAGGCTGTTCTTACTCTTCTTGGCCACCAGGTGGTGCCAGAGGCCGTCGCACACCCCGGAGGCCGACTCCACAGACACACGGCCTGCCCCGTTGTTCACATGGAACACCACCTGAACGCACCACAGCAGGTCGGGTCACATTACGTTGGGTAAATTTAGGTTCGACTAGGTTCGATACAATGACAAGATATTGGTTTGGTTTAGATTAGATGAGGTTAAAACAAATTATATTCTATTATATTGGGTTGGTTTAGATTAAATTAGGTTCTATCAAATTAGATTACATAAAATAGGTTGGTTCAGATGAGATTAAATCACATTTATTTAGTTTAGATTGAATTAGATTTGTTTCAATCTAATTAGATTAGATTGGTTTTTTTCAGATTAGATTAGATTAGATTAGATCAGATTAGATTAGATTAGATTAGATGTCCTGTACTCCACCTTTCTGTTGATGATCTCCAGGCCAATCGCGTCCACCTTGGAGCTGCTGATGCCCAGTAACACAGCTTCTGATTGGCCGGTCCGGAACTCCAGAGACACCGACATGTCGGAGCCGACCTTATATCCCTCAGGCACTGATAGACACACACAAAGTGGAAGGATGTTAACAAACATACACACACGCACGCACACACAGAAACATCCATGATGGAAGGACGTTACATGCACGCACACACACACACACACACACACACACATAATAAGACTTACCGAGAGCAGCGTATCCTGTGCCGTTGAAGTAACTTCCTGTCTGTGAGTGTGTGAAACAGGAAGTAGTATTGTGCTGGGAGGCGGGCGTCTCCAAGCGCACCGCGTTAAGACTGACGGCCTGGACACACCCTGGGAGGCTGTGGGTCACCTGCACAGGTAGACAGACAGGTCAGAGAGACAGGTAGAGAGACAGATCGGGTAGACAGGTGAGATAGACAGGTAGAGACAGGTAGGGAGACAGGTCAGATAGACAGGTAGAGAGACAGATCAGACAGACAGGTACACAGGTGAGATAAACAGATAGACAGACAGATAGGTAGAGAGACAGGTGAGTTACTGGTCTTCCAGGTGTGTGTGTGTGTGTGTGTGTGTGTGTGTGTGTGTGACTCACATTGGAGGTCTTCCAGGTGTGTGTGTGAGCCAGCCCTCCCAGGTAAAGGGTCTTCTCCACGTCCAGCTGGTTGCCCCTCACAGACACAGGGTCTGATGACACGCCGTCTATCGCCATGGAGACCCAGCGCTTGGCAAACTCCGTCCGCACCTGAGAGGGAGGGGAGGTTAGTGTGTGTAGCAGAGTGTGTGTGGGTGATTGTGTGTGTGTGTGTGTGTGTGGTGCGGGAGCGTGTGTAAAAGCGCATCGGTGTTTGTGTGTGTGTGTTTGGTATGCGTGATTATTAGTGTTTGTGTGCGTGTGTTTGTGTGTGTACATATGCAGGTGCGCGTGTGTGTGCGTGCGTGTGTGTGAGTGAGTGTGTCTCACCGTGTGCCACTGTCCGTCGTTGACCGGGTGGGCGGAGCTCGCGGAGGCGGGGCCGCGGCCCTGGTCCAGTGTGAAGGTCAGCCTCCCCCCTCTCAGCTGCAGAGTGGCGTAGTCCATGTGGTTGGAGTTGGTCAGCAGGTAGACCAGTCCACTGTCAGCGTGGGTACGCACTGACAGCTTCAGCACAAAGCTACACACACACACACACACACACACAGACACACGCACACGTGCAAACACACACACACACACGCACACGCGCAAACACACACACACACACACACACACACACACACACACACACACACACACACACACACACACACCCCCACACACATACGCGCAAACACACACACACATACCCGCACACACACGCAAACACACACGCAAACACACACACACACACACACACACACACACACACACACACACACACACACACACACACACACACACACACACACACACACACACACACACACACACACAGGATGTTACTGACTGTTCAATTATTGATACAACAACGCATCAATGTCAAATTATGATTTGTGATAATTGATTGTGTGTACATGTTTGTGTGTGCATGAGTGTATTTGTGTGTACCTCTTGCGGACAGTGCTGGGGTTTATATTGAAGGTCATGTGACTGTGTTTGGAAAAACCAAACTGATAGGCTGACGACAGGAAGGTTGGCTCCTCCCCCGAGACACACTGGACCAATCAGAAAGCAATCAGCAACAAATCAGAACCAATCATCAGACACATTGCATCATTGTTTTTTATGCGTGCGTGTCTATTATGTGTATTGTGTTTTATGTGTGTTTAGTATGTGTGTGTAATGTCGTGTCATTTGTAGTAGTCTTTTGTGTAGTTTGTGAAGTTATGTTTTATGGCTTTTGTGAAGCATATGTTTAGCATTGTGTGTGTTATTTACTTTGTGTCTTATGTGTGTTGTGTAGTTTTTGTGTAGCGTGTATTATGCATAATTTGTAGCCTGAATGAAGGATAGGTTGTTGTGTAGTTTGTGTGTAGTATAGTGTGTATTGTACCGTGAGTGATTGTGGCGCGAGAGCGTTGAGCTGAGTGGGAGGAGTCACGGCTGAGTGGGAGGGGTTTGGCGTGGGCTCTAATTCCTGGTCTTCTGGAAGCACCGCCCCCCTGGTCCTCTCCTCCAATAGACAGCTGTCTAGCTGCACCCCGTCATACCTCAAAGCATCCGATAGGTCCACCAACCTGTCAATCAAAATAGCATGTCAGCAAAACAAACTTTATCACCAGACTGACAGAAACACAGACAGTCAGTTACACAGAGGGAGAAACAGGCAGAAAGAGAATAAGACAGAAAGACAGACGGACAAACAGACAGAAAAGATAGACAAGCAGACAGGAAGGAACGAGCAGGCAGGCAGGCAGGCAGGCAGGCAGGCAGGCAGGCAGGCAGGCAGGCAGGCAGGCAGGCAGGCAGGCAGGCAGGCAGGCAGGCAGGCAGACAGAGAAAAAGAAATACAGAGAATAGACAGACAGAAACTGAAACAGCCAGACATACTTGTTGTTGACTATTATATTCTGGATGCAGCCGCGGAAGGATCTGGAAGCATTCTGTGATCTGATTGGCAGACGGCTCTCCTCTCCTAAGGGAAGCCCACCAATGAAGATAGAGGAGAGCGGCAGAGGGGGGGATCCACCCAATGACAGGGGAGTTGACTCCACATGGTCCTCATCAACCCGCACTGTCAGCATTCTGAGAGAGAGAACACCAAGTTAGTACTGTGTTGAAAAAGTAATATCCTCGGACTTTATTAGTACTGTGTTGGAAAAGTAATAACCTAGTACTATATTAGTACTGTGTTGAAAAAGTAATATCCTAGTACAATATTAGTTCTGTGTTGGAAAAGTATAATATTCCTCGTACTGTATTAGTACTGTGTTGGAAAAGTATAATCCTAGTACTATATTAGTTGACTGTGTTGAAGTACTACGGTACTATTCTATTACTGCAGTACTAGGTTATTACTGTGTTGATAAAGTACCACAGTACTATCTATGGTACCAAATAGTTCTAGGTAGTACTATGTTAGTACTGTTGTTATGTTAGCATGTGCTATTCTGCATGTGTGTGGTTTCCATGGAAACACTTACTTCCTGGTCCTAGAGATGATGAGGGAGTGGTCCCGGCCGTCTGTGAACACTCCGCTCCGGGGTTTCACCACCACCCGTTGGCTAGCTCCGCCCCCCAAGCTGAGCTCCACCCCCACACCGCCCGGAACCAGTTGGGCCACCAGAAGGAACTGTGAACGCACACACACACACACACACACACACACACACACACACACACACACACACACACACACACACACACACACACACACACAAACAAGCACACAGAAGCATATTGTTATGTTTATTATTCTTATAGTTAATGTTACATAACTACTTGTTCTGTTTCCTGGTACTAAACTTAATATAGCTACCTTTGCTTTTGGTGTGTTGTTGAAGGAAACCAATAGCAGCCCAGAGGAGTTCCTGGTGGAGAAGGTGAGGAACAGCTCCCCCTCGTGGCCGAGAGAGGGAGCAGCCAGCTGTACATAGCCCTCCTTTAACATTGACACACTCCTCACCGCCTGCAGACAGACAGACAGACAGACAGACAGACAGACAGATGGTTTCACATTTGGCTTTGCTCTAGCTAGACTAGACTACCTCTAGTGAGCTCTCAATAAGCTATGTTTATTTGGCCTGGTTAGCTGTCAGTTAGCTGGGTTTATTTAGGGTAGTTAGCTACTAGTGCCCTGTTATCTCTAGCTAGATTAGTTAGCTGCTGGTAAGCTACGGAAACCTCTATCTAGGGGAAGTTAGCCACTAGATAGTTTTGGTCACCGCTATCCAGGCAAGAAAGATGCTAGTTAACTGCGGTAACCTCTATCCATAATAGTGAGCATCCAGCAATCTTCCTCTAGCGGTGCTAGCTAGTGTTGATCGGCCGTTACCTCGAGCACGCAGCCCTTCTTAACCCCGTAGGCGTCCTGCAGGAGGTCAAAGTTCGAGCGAGCGATCTCCACGTTCTTTATGCACCCGACGAAAGACCTGGATACCACCTGGCGTCTGCAGCCAGACAGTCAGAGAGACAGACAGGTTCATGGAGAAGAGTGAGCAATGTGAAGAGATGGAGGGTTGTCACTGATTGGTCGGCGGCAGTGGGTGAAGCTCTCACCTGATTGGTCGAGAGGCAGGAAGTCCTCCTATGTAAATGGGGTCGAGGTCGGCTCGGTTCAGATCGGAGGCCGTCCCGCGAGACTCCGCCTCCAACACCTCCTTCTCTGATGATTGGTCCGCAGCCATGATGGACAGGTAGCCTGGAGACAGAGACACAGAGTCAGACAGATGGAAGGACTTACAGGACGAAAGACAGAGAAGTCCACCAATGGACAGACAGTAAGACATAGAGGCAGACAGACAGAAGGGCAGACAGACAGACAGACAGACAGACAACCCACCCTTGCGTCTTGTTCTCTGCAGGGTGATCTTGGTCCAGACTCCAGAGTTGTATGTCTTGGTGGAGGTCATCGCCAGGGCGCCCGAACCCAGGTCAAAGGTCAAACGGAAACGTCCCTCCACCAGTTCCATGGACAGGAAGTCACGCTACAGGAAGTGAACAAAGACAGGAAGTCACGCTACAGTAAAATTGCAAACACAGGAAATCACTCTAGTTGACGTAAACAAGTAACAGCAAGTCTGGCTACAGGAAGTAAACAACAAACAGCAAGTGATACTACAGGAGGTAAACAACAAACAGGAAGTGAGGCTACAGGCAATAAACAAAAAACAAGACGTCATGCTACAGGAAGTAAACAACAAAAAGACGTCATGCTACAGGAAGTAAACAACAAACAGTGAGAGATAGCTACAGGAAGTAAACAAAAAACAGGAAGTGAGGCTACAGGAAGGAAAGAACAAACAGCAACTGAGGCTACAGGAGGTAAACAACAAACAGGAAGTGAGGCTACAGGAAGTAAAGAGCGTACGGTGGCGTTGGAGGCGAGGTAGAGCAGCAGGCCGTTGGGGGAGAGGCTCTTGAAGAGCAGCACGATGGAGGTGGAGGTGGCCCTCAGAGCCTTCTGCACCACGGAGAACCCACTGCCGTCAAACAGGAAGGAGGTCTCCTCTGACTGGGGGCTACTCACACACACACACACACACACACACACACACACACACACACACACACACACACACACACACACACACACACACACACACACACACACACACACACACACACACACACACACACACACACACACACAGGGACAGATACAAACAGGCACGCACACAAAAATACGTAAACACATTGGTTAAATTTGATTATTTTGTTATTGTTTATTTTATAATTATTGGGCATGTGGGATTGTCTTTGTGTGCATGTGTACACGTACGTGTGTGTGTGTGTGTGTTTGTGTGTGTGTGTGTGTGTGTGTGTGCGTACCTGGTGAAGCAGCCCCTGCACCGCCCCTCTCTCCTGATGTAGTTCCACAGGCCGATGTTCTTCTCGTTCAGAGAGGCGTCGCCCATACAGCCCCGGAAGGTGGAGGCCCGCAGCGCAGAGGGCACCTACACACACACACACACACACACACACGCACACACAAACGCACAGAGACACACACACACACACAAACGCACAGAGACACGCACGCGCACACACGCACACACACACACACACACACACACACACACACACACACACACACACACACACACACACACCACACACACACACACACACACACACACACAGACACACAGACACACACACACAACACACACACACACACACACACACACACACACACACACACACACACACACACACACACACACACACACACACACACACACACACACACACACACACACAGAGTCACAGGCACACACCATACACACATGTTATTTATGTGGACAGAAATTTAGTAATTGCAAAATAATGAAAAAATAGGTGTGTGTGTGTGCATGTGTATTTGTGTGAATGTGTGTGTTTATGCGTGTGTGTCTTTGTGCGTGGTTCTGTATGGTGTGAATGTGTGTGTCTGCATCGTGTGTGTCCGTGCCTGTGTGTATGTGTCTGTGTGTGTGTATATAGCGTGAGTGTATGTCTGTATGGTGTGTGTGTGTGTGTGTGTGTGTGTGTGTGTGTGTGTGTGTGTGTGTGTGTGTGTGTGTGTGTGTGTGTGTGTGTGTGTGTGTGTGTTGTACCTGGGTGTGCTGGCCCATCCCTCCTATATGGATCACAGTGTTGTTGTCCACATCTAGGATCTGAGCCAATCCTGGAGACTGGTCGGTTGCCGGGGGCAACGGGGCGGAGCCTGACTCCAGCTGCTGGACTGACAGGGAGCCATGGACACCGAACCTGGAGACAACAACACAGCACTAGTTGACTAATGAACAGGAACGTCATGGAAAGTCGCGTCAAGTTATGTAATGTTTAGCAATGTAATGTGAAGTAATGTAAAGTAAGGTAATGTAATGTTATGTAGAGTAATTAATGTACCGTAATGTAAACTAATATAAACTAATTAAAAGCAATGTAATGTAATGTAATGGAAAGTTATCCAAAGTAATGTTAGGCAATGCAAAGGAATTTAAAGAAATTTAAAGTAATTCAAAGTCATTTCAAGTCATTTAATGTAAAGTAATGTAAAGTGATATAAAGTAATGTAAAGTGTTGTAAAATAATGCAGAGGTAACATACTGTTAAGTAATGTAAAGTAATGCAGAGTGATGTAAAGCATTGTAAAGTAATACAGAGTAACACGATGTTCAGAGATGTCCAGCCTACCGCGTGACGTTGACCCGGGTCCACTTGTTGTTGGTGATCAGGAGGTGGGGGTGTTCCAGACGGCCCACCCCGGACCCCACGTTCCACACCAGAGAAACCTTCCCAGCATGCATCTCTACGGCCAGGAAGTCCACCTGAAACCCCAACACAGATCAAAGGTGACCACACTGTGTTCATGAATGTATATGTGCTGCCCCGGAAGAACGGCAGGTCTCAGGGGTCTTTGTGTGTATGTTTGTGTGTGTGCCATGGTGTTGCCCCCCAAGGGAGAACAGCAGGTTCTCGGGTGTTTGGTGAGTGTGCTCTTGTGTGGTTGTGTGCCTTGGTGTTGCCCCTCTGGTGTGTGTGTGTGTGTGAGTGTGTGTACCGTGCTGCGTTTGAGTAAGTGAGTGTGTATGTGTGTACCGTATTGTTGCTCCCAAGGTGTGTGTGTGTGTGTGTGTGTGTGTGTGTGTGTGTGTGTGTGTGTGTGTGTGTGTGTGTGTGTGTGTGTGTGTGTGTGTGTGTGTGTGTGTGTGTGTGTGTGTGTACCATAGGGTTGATCCCCAGGTGTGTGTGTGTTTGTGTGTGTGAGTGAGTGAGTGTGTGTGTACCGCGGTGCTGCTCCCCAGGTGTGTGAGTGTGTGTGTGTGTGTGCCTGTGTGTGTGTGTACCGCGGTGCTGCTCTGTAACGCAGGTTGTCCGGTGAGGTGTTGAGTGAGGCCGCGGGGTGCTGGCTCCCCAGGTAGAACAGCAGGTTGTCCGGTGAGGTGGTCCTGAAGGTGAGGGGCTCAGCGTGTTGAAGCGGTGCTGCTCCCCAGGTAGAACAGCAGGTTGTCCGGTGAGGTGGTCCTGAAGGTGAGGCTCAGCGTGTTGAAGTTACTGGAGCGGACGTCCGGCCGGTAGGACCGCACGCAGTCGGCGTCCGCCTCCACCGCCACGCGGATCTACACACACACACACACACACACACACACCTTCATCGTCACCTGGATTTACACACACACATATACGATGCGCCTCCATCCTCGTCATCACCAAGCTCTTCTTCATCATCATCATCATCATCATCATCACTATCTTCATCATCACCATCACACTCTTCAACATCATCATCATCACACTCTTCATCATCATCACGCTCTTCATCCTCATCATCACTATAATCAGCATATTCAGGCGTGTGCGTGTGTGTGCGTGTGTGTGCGTGTGTGTGTGTGTGTGTGTGTGTGCGTACCGAGGCAGCCTGTCTGCGGGCCTGTTTGATCAGCTCTCTGATGTCAGTCAGGTTCCTCCCCATGGATTCTCCCAGCATGCTCAGCGGTTTCATCCTGTTCAGGAGGCGGTCCGTACGAATCTCCGCCTCCTCCATCTTAAGCTGCACCTCATTGGCTGAGAGGGAACAGGCGTTAACGTTAGGACATAACTGACATGTCGCTAGTGGACAACATGGTCTATTGTGTGTGCATGTGTGTGTGTGTGTGTGTGTGTTTGTCTGCATGTGTGTGTGTCTGCATGTGTGTGTGTCTGTGTGTGTGCGTCTGCATGAATGTGTGTTTGTGTGTGTGTGTCTGCATGCGTCTGCATGCGTGTGTGCGTTTATTACCAGTGCCGTCTGACTGGCTGATCAGGTGCTGTGTGCGCCGTGTCGTGTGATTAGTTCGCTCCACCACAGTGCTGGCGTTCTCCAGCTGTGATGTCATTTCCTCCAGCCTCCTCACAGCTTCCTGCAGGTCGGACTGGGCGGCTGAGATCAGACGCTTCACCTCGCCCACCTCCGAGCCTGGAACACACTCTGTTAGTTACTTCATCATATATTATACTCTGTTAGTTACTTCATCATATATTACTCTATTAGTTACTTTATAATATATCACATATTATACTCTATTAGTTACTTTATAATATATCACATATTATGCTCTATTAGTTACTTTATAATATATTATACTCTATTAGTTACTTCATAATATATCACATATTATACTCTTACTAGTTACTTTATAATATATAATATTACATGAATTACATTATGATATATGATATATTATACTCTATTAGTTACTTTATAATATATTATATCAATTAAATTATGATATATGATGTATTATACTCTATTAGTTACTTTATGAAATATCAAATATTATATTATATTAATTATATTATGATATATGAAATATTATATTATATAAGTTACATTATATTCTATTAAATCACTGAAGAAGCTACGGTCTGAACTTACGGTTCAGACTGTCCAGCGTGCTGATTGGTTGAGGCAGCAGGAGGGAGATCTGACGGACACCGTCACTGACCAATCCCAGACGAGCCGTCGTCAGAGTCATGTTGAGAGATAAGCCTGGAAGAGGAGAACACACTTAGTCTGTTAGAACCTTTTATTAAACCAGAGACAGGCAGACAGACAGACAGACAGACAGACAGACAGACAGGTAGCGTAGACAGACCCTCTGTGGAGGTGTTCAACTCCTGGCTCTGTTCCAGGACTGCACAGCTGCTGTGGAGGACTTCCTCTCTCTGCTCGGCCAGGGACTCCTCTGATAGGATCGTCTGGAATGACAAACATACAAAATGAGTATTTTGGTCCAATGAGGTTGAACTCTTCGGATCTATATCTGAGCATCTACCTAAGAACTATAGAGATATAGATCTCCAACTATATCTTCTAGTTATATATACTAATACCTGGTTGATATGTAAACATTATCTTTACAACTATATTGGTGATATTATACTTCTACTTCTACTTCTAGTATTTGGATGTATGTAGTGTAGCACTACCAGGTTGATGGTGTATATACTGAAGTACTATAAATGATGTTATATACTTCAGTATAGTATTTATATCTATAGTACTGCAGGTTAAAGGTGTATGTAGTGAAGTACTATATAGATCATGTTATATAGTTGTCTATAGTATTTATATATCTGTAGTAGTACCAGGTTAAAGGCGTAGTCTGCTGTTTCCATTGCGGCCATAAGGAATGATGTCATCGTCCTGTTGGCTCCAAACGCACCAGTGGCATTCTGGGAAATATTATAGACCGCTGCTAGAGAGCTACGAGAAAGAGAGCTGCGAGAGAGAGAGAGCGAGAGAGAGAGAGAGAGAGAGAGAGAGAGGAGAGAGCGAGAGAGCGAGAGAGAGAGAGAGAGAGAGAGAGAGAGAGAGAGAGAGAGAGAGAGAGAGAGAGAGAGAGAGAGAGAGAGAGAGAGAGAGAGAGAGAGAGAGAGAGAGAGAGAGATATTGTTATAGAGATAAATTGAGATTTGAAGTCATTTAAAAGTGTGTGTGTGTGTGTGTGTGTGTGTGCGTGCGCGTGAGTGTGTACCTGTGAAGCGTCTGTGCGTCTGCGAGCAGTCTGTGTGCGTGTCCTTCTGCTTTGTAGACCAGCTCCAGGGAGTCAGTGGTCCTCAGCCCAGCGACCACACGGTCCACCTGCTGCACCAGCAGGGGGCGCCACTGCCCCGACTCGCCGCTGAACTCCTCTAGTACCTGGAGCACAACAATACTGTTAATACTACTCTGAGACAAACACAACGCAATACTGTTAATACTACTGTAACACAGTACTGTTAATACTACTGTGAGACAAACACAACGCAATACTGTTAATACTATTGTAACACAGTACTGTTAATTCTACTGTAACACAGTACCGTTAATACTACTGATAACACAAACACAACGGAATACTGTTAACACTACTGTAACACAGTACTGTTAATACTACTGATAACATAAACAAAACACAATTTTGTTAATACTACTGTAACACAGTACTGTTAATACTACTGTAACACAGTACCGTTAATACTACTGATAACACAAACACAACACAATACTATTAATAAAACTGATAGCAATACTATTAATACTTCTGATAACACAAACACAACACAATACGGTTAATACTACAGATACCAATACTGTTAATACTACTGATAACACAATACTAGTAATACTACTGCTACTGGTACCATCTACTGGTACTGCTTTGTCTCCATCCAGTACACAACACCACACAAACCTATCAGTACTATAGATAGTATTTAGTAGCACTGCAGTGCTTACTTCAGTCGCATTGTGTAGCTCCTCACGCAAAGAGAGGGTGAGGGACAGAAGGTCCTGGCTCTCCTCCAACAGGACTGAGACAGAGGCCTCAGAAGACCTGAGATCCTGATGGACAGACTGGTGGAGAGAGAGGGAGAGAGAGGGAGAGAGAGGTGGAGAGAGAGTGGTGGAGACAGAGTGGTGGAGAGAGACAGAGAGGAGAGGGAGAGATATTGTTAACCTCAGTAAGTGTTAAAAGATATTGTACTTCAGATTTCAAGTGACTGTAACTATGATAAACTACAGATTGTAACTGTGATGAAGGACAGACTGTAGCTGTGACAGGCAGACAGAGATACAGTCAGGCAGAAATGCAGACAGACAGACAGACAGACAGACAGACAGACAGACAGACAGACAGACAGACAGACAGACAGACAGACAGACAGACAGAAGGACAGACGGTGAAAAAAGTGTAAGTCTGCTAAAGAGCCAGACAGAAAGAGAGACAGACAGGCAGACAGGCTTCTCACCTGGTGTTGTGCGTGCTGTGTGAGTACTTTGTCCAGGATTGTGTGCGTGTGGTTGTTATGCTGGACAGCATGTTTTAGCAGTGTGTGTGTGTGCTGCAGACTGTGTGTGTGTCCAGACAGAGAGGAGTCTAGCTGATTGACTCTGCTCTCTAGCGCCGCCCTGCTGGTGTGGAAGTCAGCCTGCACTGTCTGGAGCAGAGAGGAGGCCAGTCTGAGAGAGGAGGAGGAGGGTTAATATACACGCTGTACATAATCATATACACACAATACACTAATATACACTACCATATACACACTATACACAATACTATACACACTATACACACTAATATACACTTCTGTACACTACTAAACACACATATACACAGTACTATACAGTACTACACAATGCTATACAAACTAATGTACACATTTATACACAAATATACAAACTAATATACATATAAAATATATCCAAACCAAACTATACACATTACCATAATGTACAGACTAATATAAACACTTGCACCTGTTTAACATACACTAACAGTCTAACGCACACTAACGCACACACCTGTGTTGGTGCGCGGCTGTGTGATTGGTCAACTGGACCGCCCTGATGGAGTCCAACAGCGACTCCATCTCCTCCTGCAGCCCTGTGTGATTGGCCAGCTGTGGCCCCGCCTCCTCCGTCTGGTTCAGATCTCCCGCCTCCTGCTGGAGGTCTACACCAATCAAAGAGGAGGAGGTCTTTACAGGAACCAATCAGAGAGCAGGACACCTCTAGACTGTGATGGTGTTGCTTGTGTGTATTTTGTGAGTGTGCGTGTTAATCCTGATGAGTATGAGAGGTCATGTGATAGATGACACTGATCAGTCTTATTTATTACCCAGGATGTCGGCTTGGAGTGTGATTATGGTCTCCAGGAGTGTTGCACCCTGGGAAACCTTGTGAGTGGTGGACACGCCTAGCTCCTCCACGTCATCTGACAGGCGGGTGGCCTGGCCAATCAGGAGAAGAGGAGGCAGGGTTCAGACAACGTCACACACATACACACTCAGATATCCATACAGACACACAAACACACACACTCACACACACACACACAGCCTCAGAAACACAAAGACATATTAAAACATAAACGAAAACAAACTCTCACACATAGACATGCAAAATCACACACACACACACACACACACACACACACACACACACACACACACACACACACACACACACACACACACACACACACACACACACACACACACCTGCTTCAGCAGAGCAGAGAGGTCAGAGGTCAGCAGATGTAGCTGGTCGTCCACACTGGAGAGATGGGAGGGGAGAGAAGCACCCACCACCTGTAGAGAGAGGGTATAATAACATGTTTTACATAGAGCGGTATAGTATCTAATAGGTCCATTTTATTTTCATTTGTATTGATATGGTGTACAGTTTGTACAGTTTGTATAGTGTGTATATACTGTAGAGTGTGTACCTGTGTTGTGTGTGTGTGTGTAGTGTGTATATGGTGTCTACCTGTGCGCCCCTGTGTGTGTACATGGAGTGTACCTGTTTGTCCCTGTGTGTGTACATAGTGTGTACCTATGTGACTCTCTGTGTGTGTATAGTGTGTACCTGTGTGTTTCTCTGTGTGACCATAGTGTGTACCTGTGTGTCTAGTTAGTGTGTGTATAGTGTGTACCTGTGTGTGTGTGTGTACCTGTTTGTGTAGTTAGGGTATGTATGGTGTGTACCTGTGTGTGTAGTTAGTTTGTGTACAGTGTGTACCTGTGTGTGTAGTTAGTGTGTACCTGTGTGTGTAGTTAGTGTGTGTATAGTGTGTACCTGTGCAGTCTTGTTCTCTAGCGCCCTCAGCTGGCTGAACGGCGCCAGGCTGATCCCGCTCAGGTTCACAGACAGGAAATGGATGTGAAGTGCTTCCAGGTCGTCCAGGAGGACCCCGGTGCAGTCGTCATCACAGGCTGAGGACACACACACACACACACACACACACACACACACACACACACACACACACACACACACACACACACACACACACACACACAGGAACACAAATGCCCAAGCACACAGACACACATTCAAGAACACATAAACACACACACACACACACACACACACACACACACACACACACACACACACACACACACACACACACACACACACACACACACACACACACACATAAATACGAGTCAGAAAGTGTGGCATGACTGCAATCAGGCATGTGTGTGTGTGTGTGTGTGTGTGTGTGCCTATGTACGTGTGTGTGTGTGTGTGCACGTGCACGTGTGTGTGCGGGTGGTACTCACACACACACTGCTGCTCCTCGAGGATGTGTCTGTCTGCACACTGGTCACAGAGCTGACCTCTGACCCCCGGCCTGCAGTCGCACTGGCCGCTGACATCGTCACACACGGCGTTCAGAGACCCCCACTCGCTGCAGCCGCACGCCTCGCAGCGGCCCCCCGCCGACCAGGGGTTACCGTAGTAACCCACCGAACACCTGGCAACAGGTAGGACAATGGTCACACACACACACACAAACATATACATGTATACATATGTCTATACAGCCCTTATATGTAAATACGTATATAGTAGTATAATGTATATGATAGTAGTAGTAGTAATATAATATATATAGAAATATATATATATAGTAGTATTAGTGTACTATTTATAATAGTATATATACAGTAGTATAATATATATAGTATACAACCGTCTATGTACCGCTGAAGGTATTTCCCCTGGTTTCCAGGTTGTAGTATAAAATACTGTATATAGTAGTAGTATATTATATGTCGTAGTAGTAGTATACTATACCTAGTATATAACAGTGTGCACTGATTGTATGTTGTACTTCCTGGCACTTTAATACTACTTAGCATTGTGTAGCTTCTTATCCTAGCTATCTTTGTTTGCATAAAGGAAACGGGTTAGCCTAGCTTGTTAACCTAGATCGTTGGTGCTCGGCACTTGGTTCTATGAACATCCTTACTGTACCGGCAGAGATATATTGTTGTTCCTCTATCTTCTGACAAATGTATTTATCTTAAGTCGCTTTGGATAAAAGCGTCTGCTAAATGCCCTGAATGTAAATGTAAATATAACAGTCTATTTACCTCTCACAGTATCTCCCCTGGTATCCTTGTTCACAGGCAGTGCAACGGAAATCTCCCATATCCTCAGATACACAGGTAGGGCTGAAACTACACACGCACACACAAACGCACACACACGCGCGAACGCGCACACACACACACACACACACACACACACACACACACACACACACACACACACACACACACACACACACACACACACACACACACACACACACACACACAGACACAATGAATGTTACAAAAAGAGATCAGGAATATCCTTATTATTTGTATTACAATTGTATTATATTATTAGTATAATTATATATTTAAAGTGTAGTTCACCTGTTGTCCTTCAGGGGGCAGGCACATGGAGAACAGTCGTTGATGGATCCCGTCACCATCCCATAATATCCAGCAGCACATTGGTCACAACTCGGCCCTGTAGTGTGGTGCTGGCAGTTCTACACACACACAGACACGCACATACAGAAATATGAGTATATACAGGTACATAAATGTATGTGTTTATGTTTATGGTCTGTGTGTGTGTGTGTGTGTCTGTGTGCGTGCGTGCATGCGTGCGTGTGTGTGTACCAGGCAGTCCCCCGTGTCGGGGTCACAGCTGTGTGTGTGTGTGTGTGTGTGTGTGTGTGTGTGTGTGTGTGTGTGTGTGTGTGTGTGTGTGTGTGTGTGTGTGTGTGTGTGTGTGTGTGTGTGTGTGTGTGTGTGTGCGTGCGTGCGTGCGTGCGTGCGTGCGTGCGTGCGTGCCAGGCAGCCAGCCCCCCGTGTCGGGGTCACAGCTGTGTGTGTGTGTTTATGTTTATGGTCTCTGTGTGTGTGTGTGTGCGTGTGTGTGTACCAGGCAGTCCCCCGTGTCGGGGTCACAGCTGTGTGAGTGCTGGCTGCAGGAGCAGGCCAGGCAGGGGGCGGTCAGCAGGGTCTTCCTCTGGTGGGGGCTCAGAGAGGGGAGGGGCTGGCGGTAGAACCCTGGGGCACACTCCTACAACACACACACATATACACACATTATATACACAATCCTACAACACACACACATATACACACATTATATACACACTCCTATGACACACACACATATACACACATTATATACACACTCCTACGACACACACACATATACACACATATATACACACTCCTACAACACACACATATACACACATTACATACACACTCCTACAACACACACACACATATACACACATTATAGACACACTCCTACAACACACACATATACACACATTATATACACACTCCTACACCACACACATATACACACATTATATACACACTCCTACACCACACACATATACACACATTATTCTAAAAAACACACTGTGCACACATTATATACACACTTCTATACACACACACACACACACAGCTTTGATTACATTAATATAAACACATGTATTAATGGATTAATTAATTGCTATCATTGCTGTAACACGGGGAATTGGTTAGCCTAGTGATTGTTGTACTTGCATTTGGTTCTATGAACATCCTTACTGTACCGATAGCGATATATTGTTGCACTTCTTATGACAAATGTACTTATTGTAAGTTGCTTTGGATAACAGCGTCTGCTAAATGCCCAAAATGTAAATGTAAATTAATAATAGTGTGAATATCGTGATGTCACCTGACAGGATAGCCCAGCGTATCCAGGGGGGCAGTCACATGACTCGATGTATCTGGCCACACCCCCCGTCACCCCCGACAGCACCTCCTCCAGGGCCGTTTCCATGGTGATGTTGGAGATTCTGTTAAACACGCACGGTAACGGGGTAAGGGGGGAGGCTATGCAGAGTCCATGTTAACTCTGAACAAGTGAGTCTTGAGTCTTGAGCCTCAGGCTCTGTGGATAGTGGTAAATAGGACTATTCACTTCGCCTTCGGCGAATAATTGTTAATTATGTTATATTGATATAGTTTCGTCATCGTTTCAACTTCAGATCAACAAAAATGTTTTTAACTATGCCACTGTGTTTACAGTAGCCGCCTGGATCGCTTCAGGTCAGTGGAGGCCGCTCGCGTTCCGCCACCAGGAAGTATAGTCGCCTATTGTTTACAAACATTCTGAAATGCTGTATATGGAAGAATATAGTATAGAGTATAAAGTACGCAGTAGTACCTAGTCTGTACGAGGGCCTTCCCATAGTATATAGTATAAGTACGCAGTAGTACCTGGTCTGTACGAGGGCCTTCCCGTAGTATATAGTATAAGTACACAGTAGTACCTGCTCTGTACGAGGTCCTTCCCGTACGAGGCCTTGATCAGGAGGTACTGGACGCTGCTCAGGACTGACAGGAAGTCAGCGTGGCTCACGGCCTGGTTGGAGACCGCGTTGAAGTACCTCCAGGAGAACTACACACACACACACACACACACACACGCGCACACACAAACAGATACACAAACGCAAATTGTGATTAAGGAAGCAGCCAGTATATAGAAGTATATAATATTATATAATAGTGCTAAAGTAATATTAGAGTATGTTATATTATGTAGTACTAATCAGAAGTATAATACCTTATAGTAGAAGTAATCATAGTATGTAATTTTATATTGCATTACTAACTTGAGTATGTGGTACTATACAGTAGTAATCACAGTGTGTAGTACTTCACAGTAGTAGTAATCCCAGTATGTTATACTCTATAGTAGTACTAAAAGTCAGGATGCTTTACCTCTGTCATTGGTATTTCGTGCCTGGTCCTGATGCCGTTGCTAGGGGCAACCATATCCCTGTATATCACCAGCTTCTTCAATGTCCCGCCCCTCATGAGGATCTGAGGCTCCTGATTGGCTAATCCAACGCCATTGTCAGCATAGAAGACGACTTCATAGGACAGCAGTCCACCGTAGGACAAGAGCTGGACCAATCAAAGAGAAGGATTTACATTTTTAGAAGAGCGGTTCTGTTCATGGCTGCTATTTGATAAGCTAAAAGCTAGGCTAACTCAAAAGCTAACCGCTAGTCTTATGGCTAGGCTAACAGCTAGGTTTATGCTAGGCTCACCTATAGGTCAGGCTCACCTCTAGGTTAACAGTTAGGCTTATCCCTAGGAAAATAGCGAGGTAATGGCTAAGATAATGGCTAGGCTATCCCCTAACGGCTAGGCTAACAGCTAGGCTTATGGCTAGGCTTATCCCTAGGAAAATAGTGACGTAATGGCTAGGCTAACAGCTAGGATAATAGCTAGGCTAACCACTCATGGCTTGGCTAAGGCTTGGCTCGCTGCTACTCTGGTACCTTGTTTCCTTCAAACTGCCGGGGCAGCCGCCAGTACAACGGGCCAGCTAGCTTGTCGGCGTTGTACTCGCGCATGTCCAGCAGCATGTCGCCGCCCTGGTGGTAGATGCCGGTCAGCTCCCCCTGCAGGCTGAACTGAGTTACTACAGGGAGGAGAGCTGGGGAGACACCCAGGCTCACCTAGAGAGAGAGAGAGAGAGAGAGAGAGAGAGAGAGAGAGAGAGAGAGAGAGAGAATGTGACGGGTTAGTGTTATCTGTATGTGTGTATAGGGTAAGGATGAGTGTGTGTAAGGTGACGATATTTGTGGTAGTGTGTGTGTGCTTGTGTTTGTCTGTTTGTAGGTGTGTGTGTGCTTGTTTGTGCATGTGAGCGTGTGCATGCATGTTATTGTGTTTGTTGGTAACAAATGTATGTATCTGTAAGTAAGTAAGTAAGGTAAGTGTGTGTGTGTGTGTGCACGTGTGTGTGTACCGGTACACGCAGCAGTCCTCCCCTCTCCTCACAGACGCTGGAGACTCCGGAGCAGAAACACGGGAAGCAGCCGGCCGGGTTCTCAGACATCAGACCGAACGTTCCCGACACACACTCGTTACAGCCCCGCCCGCCCACACTGGCCTGACACACACACACACACACACACACACACACACACACACACACACACACACACACACACACACACACACACACACACACACACACACACACACGAACACACACACACACAGAAACACACGCAGAAACACACAGAAACACACGCACACACACACACACACTCACAGACACACACAGATACACACGCACACACACACACAAACACAAACAGAGAATACATGTATTCATTAGATCAATTGTATGATATAAGTTTGAGTCAATCACATTGCAACATAGAATCCCTCTTACACGCGCACACACACACACACACACACACACACACACACACACACACACACACACACACACACACACACACACACACACACACACACACACACACACACACACACACAGACACACACACACACACACAGACACACACACACCCCTTCCCTTACACACACACAAACACACTCCTTTACCTTACACACACAAACACACACTCCCTTACCTTACACACACACAAACACACATTCCCTTGCCTTACACACACACAAACACACACATTCCCTTACCTTACACATACAAACACACACTCCCTTACCTAACACACACACACACACACACACACACACACACTCCCTTACCTTACACACACACGTCCCTGTGTCTCTGCAGTCACACACTCCCAGTGTTTGGTTGCAGAGGTCCTCCCTGGTGCCGGCCACATCGCAGCCGCACGCTTGGCATTCTGGGTAACCATGGTGTCCCGGAGAGCACTCGTCACATGACCTCCCGGAGAAGCCCATTTGGCACGGACACCTGCCATTGGTCAGGTCACACTGGAGGGCGGAGCATCCTTTGGCAGTGCAGTCACATGCCTAGAGACAAAGTCAATGTCAGTTAGAGTGTGTGTGTGTGTGTGTGTGTGTGTGTGTGTGTGTGTGTGTGTGTGTGTGTGTGTGTGTGTGTGTGTGTGTGGTGGGGTGTGTGTGTGTGTTTGTTCATTACCTGACATCCTTTGACGGGGTCGTGACCCCAGTATCCTGTCTCACACCTCTCACACGCCTCCCCCTCTGTGTGGGGGGGGCAGATGCACACTCCGGTTGCCGGGTGACAGTTGCCATGGGTACGGGCACAGTCACACGCTGGGAACAAGGTAAGGAAAAGGGTTACCATGAATACCAGTACACCGGTACCGTCAGCAGATGAGGAGAGGAGAGAGGAGAGGAGGAAGAAGGGAGAGGAGAGAGGGAGAGGGAGGAGAGGAGGAAGAGGGGAGAGGAGAGGGGAGAGAGGAGAGGAGGAAGAGGGGAGAGGAGGAAGAGGTGAGAGGAGAGAAGGGAAAGGCGAGGAGGAAGAGGAGAGGAGAATAGGAAAAAGGGGAAAGAGGTGAGAGGAGAGGAGGAAGAGGGAGAGGAGAGGAAAAGGGGAAAGGAGATGAAGAAGAGGGGAGTAGAGAGGGGCGAAAGCAGGGAGGAGAGAGGAGGGGAGGAAGAGGAAAAAGGAGGGAAGAAGAGAGGAGGAGAGGAGCAGAGGTTGTAGCATTAGCTGGTTGGCCTACCTGTACATCCGCTGGCTGTGTGGTTGTAGTATCCATGGCGACAGCGGTCACACTTCTCTCCGCCCATTCCCTCCACACACAGGCAGCGGCCCTGCTCGTCACATGACTCTGAGACGGATCCCGATTGGCTGCAGAGGCAGGGACTGCAGCCACGCCCACTTTGCATCCCGTAGAATCCGACCTGGAGAGACGATGCTGGTTGTTATGGTTACCATGGTATGCTAACAGGCTAACAGGCTTGACAGTAAGTAGGGCTGCACTGTTATGGAAAAAAATCCCGATTATTTTAGTCACGATTAAAAAAAACACAAAATGTTCAAATAGAAAATGATGTACAAATATGTATTGAGCTGTTTTGCAGTTTGTATAAAACATTTATTGAATAAAATATATATACTTAAAAAAAAGAAATGGCGATCAAAATTTGATTAATTGTACAGCCCTAACACTAAGTCTGTGTGTGTGTGTGTGTGTGTGTCTGTGTCTGTGTCTGTGTGTGTGTGTGTGTGTCTGTGTCTGTGTGTGTGTGTGTACCTGACAGTGGTCACAGGTCAGCCCGGTGACGTTGGGTCTGCAGTCGCACTGTGCGGTGGTGACGTCACACACCCCGGTGACGGTCCCGCTGAGGTCACAGCCGCACTCTGAGGACACACAGGACGACATCACAACCCGACGGTCAACAACATGGCCGCCGTGGCTGCGACGCAGCTCACTGGCTCACACGACCGCTATGAGGGTGCGGAGCGGTGACATCATTCTTTGAGATTTCGCCACCAGTAGTACTGTAGAAATTACACTTGTAATTTTTTGCGACACACACACGAGCACACACACACACAATAGTACTATTTACACACACAGACACACACACAGACGCACACACAGAAACCGACATCATCTGGGATATACAAAAACAACATTTCATTGCTCAGTGTCTGTGTGTGCGTGTCTTTGTGTGTATGTGTTATGTGCACACTTGTGGGCGTGTTCTAACCTTGGCAGTTCTTGGCGTGGACTGCGTCTCCATGGTAACCAGGTAGACAGGTCCCACAGTGAGTACCACCGGTGTGATGGAGACAGCGGAGACACGCCCCGCTGGTCGTGTCGCAGTGGCCCGCCTCACTCACGTTCACGTTGCCATGGCAATCACACCTCTTGCACACTCCTCCCGCTACCAGGGGGTTGCCGTGGAAACCATTTGCACACCTGGATTAGGACAAGAGAGGAGATGAGAGGAGGGGGGTGGGAGGAGAGGAGAGAGGAGAGGAGAGGAGAGGAGAGACGAGAGAGGAGATGAGAGAGAGGAGATGTGAGAGAAGAGAGAGGAGATTGGAGAGAATATAAAAGAAGAGAAGAGAAAAGGAGGGAAGAGAAGAGAGAAGGAGAGGACTAGTGTGTTTTTCTTACTTCTCACAACGGCTGCCAGTGTATCCCTCCTCACACCGGTCACATGACACACTCCCAGAATCCTCCAGGACACAGGTGGGACTGAAACTGAACCGAACACGCCGTTAGTATAGTTAGTATAGATATGAGTTGTAATATTACTGCTGGTATTACAGACGGACACAGAGACGGACGTACGGACCTGTAAGGGGGGGGTAGGGGACAGGCACAGAGCTGGCAGTCCCCCGAGGTGCCCAGAGTGGGGTCACCATAGTAACCGGGTAGACAGCTGTCGCATAGAGGTCCCGTCGTGTTATGGGAACAACCCTGTACAGAGGGGCGGAGCTTGTTATTCCATCACGCTGTCTCTAGCACCCCCTCCATAAATCAGTCTCTCCTCCATCACCAAACCTTCATTCTGTGTCTTGTCTATGTGTGTGTGTGTGTGTGTGTGTTATGGTGTGTTTTTGCGTGTGCATGTGTGTGTATGTGTCTCTATGTGTCTGTGTTTCCGTGTGTGTGCGAGCGCGTGTGTGAGTGTGGGTGTGCGTGTGTTTGTCTGTGTGTGTGTCTGCGTGTGTGTGTGTGTGTGTGTGTGTGTACTCACCAGGCAGACCCCGTTGATGTCACACTCGGCGGCGTGGTCGTTGCACTCACACTGCAGACACAGCCCACCAAACATCACCCCCCCCAGCCGGTAGAACCCTGCAGCGCACGACTACACACACACACACACACACACACACACACACACACACACACACACACACACACACACACACACACACACACACACACACACACACACACACACACACACACACACACACACACACACACACACACACACACACACACACACACACACACACACACACACACAAACAAGTACACACACACACACAAATAAATATATACACACTTGACTAGATGTTTAACATGAAAAAGGCACATACATACAACATCTGGATAATATCTTGATGTTTACTATTACGCAGAATGTTTTGATTGGTTGAAGGACTGACCTCACAGGAAGTGCCTGCGTAGCCCCAGGGACACTCGCAGGTCTCCACGGCAACCGCCTGGAGACGATTGGCTGAGTTGGGATCAGCGATGTCCAGAGATATATGTCCAACACTGGAGAGAGGACACAGCTTTATCAATCAACTCTATACCTAGAAACACCTAAATCTATTGACTATATATCTAGAAACACCATCAACACAATATCTAGAAACACGTTAATCTATCAGCTACGTATCTAGAAAAACCTTAATCCATCAACACTATATCTAGAAACACCTTAATCTATCAACTCTATATCTAGAAACACCTTAATCCTAATATGAGGGCTGATAGATAAGGGGTGAGGGGTCATAGATGAGGAGTGAGGGGTGATACATGAGGAGTGATATCTGAGGGTGAGGAGAGAGGGTGAGGAGTGATATCTGAGGGTGAGGAGTGAGGGTGAGGAGTGATATCTGAGGGTGAGGAGAGAGGGTGAGGAGTGAGGGTGAGGAGTGATATCTGAGGGTGAGGAGTGAGGGTGAGGAGTGTTATCTGAGGGTGAGGGTTGATAGGTGAGGAGTGATATCTGAGGGTGAGGGTTGATAGGTGAGGAGTGAGGGTGAGGAGTGAGGGTGAGGGTGAGGGTGAGGAGTGATATCTGAGGGTGAGGGCGGTCTCTCACCCCAGCGGCCCGCTGGCGGAGGCGTTGAGCCGGACGTTGAACCTGAGGGCTGTGACCCCGGCGAGGACGGTCAGGAGGTCGTCTCGGGTCACTCGTCCGGCGCCGCGCTCGTCCACGAAGCTCTGGGGGGTCATCGCCATGGAGACCGACTGGTTGGCCAGTGGCGTGAGGAAGAGGAGGCGAGGGAACGACTGACGAAGGCTTTTACCATTACCCTATGAGAGAGAGAGGGGGAGAGAGACATAGAGGCACAGTGAGATGGGAGAGAGACAGGCAGTGAGATGAGAGAGAGACAGAGTGAGATGAGAGAGAGACAGAGTGAGATGAGAGAGAGAAACAGACAGTGAGATGAGAGAGAGACAAACAGTGAGATGAGAGAGAGAGACAAACAGTGAGATGAGAGAGAGACAGGCAGTGAGATGAGAGAGACAAACAGTGAGATGAGAGAGAGACAGGCAGTGAGATGAGAGAGAGACAAACAGTGAGATGAGAGAGAGAGACAAACAGTGAGATGAGAGAGAGACAGAGTGAGATGAGAGAGAGACAGGCAGTGAGATAAGCGAGAGACACACAGTGAGATGAGAGAGAGACAGACACACAGTGAGATGAGAGACAGATAGTAAGATGAAACAGACAATGAGATGAGAGAGAGACAAACAGTGAGATGAGAGAGAGACAAACAGTGAGATGAGAGAGAGACAGACCGTGAGATGAGACAGACAATGAGATGAGGGAGAGACCGACAGTGATATGAGAGAGACAAACAGTGTGATGAGAGAGAGGCACAATGAGATGACAGAGAGACAGACAGTGAGATGAGAGAGACAGACAGGAAGATAGATGAGAGACAGACAGTGAGACAAGGTCAGGTGTGCAGGTACGGGTCTCACCTCTATGATGATGTCACAGTGGGCGGGGACAGTGCGGTCGTAGTTGTCCAATGGGACGTCGTAAAACAGCGACAGGTTGAGAAGGCCTCCGTATGACGCCAGCTACAGACAGACACGCAGGGAGGCAGACAGAAAGGCAGACAGGCAGACAGTAAATCAGACAGTCTTTAATTATCCTAGTACAAAGTAGTAGTAATGCGTATCTCGCTCAAAACCAGACAGACAGGCAGACAGACAGACAGGCAGACAGACAGACAGACAGACAGACAGACAGACAGTAATTACCCTACTAGAAAGTAGCCTTAGTATCTTTCTAGCGCTACAGCCAGCTAGCTCAGCAGACCCTTTGCGTACCTTGTTGCCGAGGAACCCCTGGGGGGCAGACCATGACATGGTGTGTTGGTGGGCGGGGACAAAGGACCGGTTTCCTGGGAGGAGGTCGTTGTCATGGAGCTCACGGATGGCGGTTGAGGGGAGGAGCCTCCCGTTGCTGTGAACCGTCTGAGGACGCAGTAACGCTGTCAACGTCTCCGCGCCAATAAAGCTTTGAGTCGTCAATCTCTGAAGTAGCTCAGTGTGGGTGAATGCGTATGTGTGTGTGTGCACGTGTGTGTTTGCGTGCTTGCGTCTGTGTGCGTGTGTGTTTTTGTATGTGTGTCTGCATGTGTGCGTGTCTGTGTCAGTGCTTGAGTGTGTGAGTGTGCGCGCGTCTGCGTAATGTGTTTGTGCGCGTACTTACGCGCGTGCGTGCTTGTGTGCGTGCGTGCTTGAGTGTAGGGAGCATGCGTGTGTGCGTGTGTGTGCGCATGTATGTGCGTTTGAGGGTGTACCTGGGACATGGACCATGAAGAGCTCTCACACACGTCTGAGACCCCGAAGCAGAAGCAGTGGCTGCAGCCCTCAGGGTCTGACGCCTGCAGGTTGTAGTATCCTGACTGACAGAGGTCACAGTTCACCCCCATCACGTTAACCTGGAGGAGGGGGGGGGAGGAGGGGGAGGAGGAAGGGAGGAGGAGAGGAGAGAAGAGAGGGGAGGAGAGAGAGGGGAGGAGGAGGGGAGAGGAGAGGAGGAGAGAGAAGAGGAGAACCAGGTGAGACAATTGTGGCAATAGGAGTAGAGAGGAGGGGAGGGGAAAGGAGAAGGAGGGAGGGGAGGGGAGGGGAGGGGAGAGGAGGGAGGCAAGGGAGGAGGAGGGGAGGGGAGGGGAGGAGAGGATAGGAGGGGAGAGGAGGGGAGAGGAGGGGAGAAGAGAGGAGAGGAGGGGAGAGGCAAAAAGGAGAATAGGAGTAAAGGAGGTGAAGGAGAGGACAGAGGAGAAACGTGACAGGTAAGACCGATAGGAGGAGAGAGGAGGAGTAGGGAGGAGAGAGACGAGTGAGTCAGAGAAAGAGATGAATTAGTTCCGTCTGTGTGTGCGGTGCTGGGGAGCAGAGGTGCATTGTGGGGGGTGTAGTGCGTACCTTGCAGGCGCAGGGGGTGCAGGGGTCGGTGTTGGTGCTGCCGGCGAGCTGACATTCACAGACAGAGCAGGAGGGGAAGTCTCTGAAGCCGAACGCACAGCGGTCGCACCGCCGGCCCGTGAAGCCACGCCTACACTCACACTGACCCGCAGTCACGCCTGGACACGCACACACACACACACACACACACACACACACACACACACACACACACACACACACACACACACACACACACACACACACAC
>OLKM01000382.1:25362-40362 GCA_900291075.1 Melanogrammus aeglefinus | reverse complement strand
CTGCGTTGCTAAATGATAGCAGCTCTCCACTCATTCTCCTCTGACCATGCGTTTAATTGGCTTTGACCGCCATCAGTTCTCGGCGATTCCTCATTCGCCCTCTCACGTCTGACAGGTTCGAAATTGTATGGCTGTGGCCTGTGGGCCATCATACATGTGATTTGTGGGTCTGGCCACCTCTTAGACGCCATAGTAACGAACTCTAACTCTATTACTCTGCTGCCCGACTGCTCACTAACTCCCCCTCCAGGGAACACGTTACTCCCATGTCCATCCTCCGTCATTTCATTGGCTTCCAATAAAACAACGCATCAATTTCGAGATTCTCCTCACCACCTACAAAGCGCTAAACAACTTTGCACCCTCGTACATAACAGATCTCCTCCATCGGCACTCCCCCACTCGCCGCCTACGCTCCGCTGATGCCAACCTTCTCACCTCCGTCACCAAGACCAAGTATGGCACCCTGGGGGCAGAGCCTTCGCCCTCGTCGCCCCTACCCTCTGGAACGCCCTCCCTCTGGCCATCCCAAACTCTGATACTCTCTGTTCCTTCAAAAGTCAACTTAAAACCTATCTCTTCAGGACCACCTACAACATCTGACAAATCATCCTCCCCCATCTGGTGTTGTTTATTTATTGTTTGTTCCCTTTTGTTTGGTTGCCTGTACTGTCTGTATGTATTCCTTTCTTATTTGTAAAGCGTCTTTGAGTATTTAGAAAAGCGCTATAAAAAACGGATCAATTATTATTATTATTATTATTAATATTATAGTTCTAGTACTAGGTTGAGGCTACCTTTCACCACGTCGCCCCAACGTGACGTAATTGCTGAATGGCGTTAGAAAACACCCCCGATACTGCCAAAAATGACAAAAACTGGACTTTAACACTATTTTGGAGACATTTATAAATGATATACATACTTTGAGTGCTTCGGGTACCCATTAATCAACACTTCCGGTTAACCTGCACATAGGCCTCTCACTGTTCTGAGGTCCACCAACGTTGGGTTTGTGGTCGGGGCAGGTACAGCAGTTTGGGGATTCAGGTGAAAAAATACCTTAACTCTGCATCACTCAAGGGGGAGTGTGTGTGTGGGTTTACGGGAGTGTGTGTGTCTGTGTGTGTGTGTGTGTTATTGTGTGTGTGTTTGCTTGCGTGTCTCAGTGTTAGTGTGCGTGTGTGTGTGCGTGTGTGTATGTGTGTGTGTGCTTGCGTGCCTGTGCGTGCGTGTCTGTCTGTAAATTATACTGCAGACTTTCTAATCACTGCCCATGGTATGTGGTTACCCTGGAAACCAAGACGCAACTCCTCTGTTAGTTCCCATCCCCCTCCTCCCCCTCCCTGTCTCATCCTGCCACTCATCTCCTCCCCCCCTCCCCCTCGCCTCCCCCTCCCTCTCTCTCCTCCCCCCTTCGCTCCTCCCCCCCTCCCTCTCCCCTCCCCCCTCTCTCCTCCCCCCCCTCCCTCAGCCCATGAAACTGTTAAATCAACAGAGACGCCATTAAACCATTTGTTACAACATCCTGTGTCACACGCACACACAAAAGACACACAGACACACACACTCTCACACTGTGTGTGTGTCTGTGTGTGTGTGTGTGTGTGTGTGTGTGTGTGTGCGCGTGTGTGTGTGCGTGCCGGTGGGTGTACCTGGTGGAGGTCCAGGATGTGTGTGTGTGTGTGTGTGTGTGTGTACCTGGTGAAGGTCCAGTGTGTGTGTGTGTGTGTGTGTGTGCGTGCGTGCGTGTACCTGGTGAAGGTCCTGTGTGTGTGTGTGTGTGTGTGTGTGTGTGTGTGTGTGTGTGTGTGTGTGTGTGTGTGTGTGTGTGCGTGCCGGTGGGTGTACCTGGTGGAGGTCCAGTGTGTGTGTGTGTGTGTGTGTGTGTGTGTGTGCGTGTGTGTGTGTGTGTGTGTACCTGGTGGAGGTCCTGTGTGTGTGTGTGTGTGTGTGTGTGTGTGTGTGTGTGTGTGTGTGTGTGTGTGTACCTGGTGGAGGGTCCTGTGTGTGTGTGTGTGTGTGTGTGTGTGTGTGTGTGTGTGTGTGTGTGTGTGTGGTGGTGGTTGTGTGTGTGTGTGTGTGTGTACCTGGTGGAGGTCCAGTGTGTGTGTGTGTGTACCTGGTGGAGGTCCAGTGTGTGTGTGTGTGTACCTGGTGGAGGTCCAGTGTGTCTGTGTGTGTGTGTGTGTACCTGGTGGAGGTCCACTGTGTGTGTGTGTGTGTACCTGGTGGAGGTCCAGTGTGTGTGTGTGTGTGTGTGTGTGTGTGTGTGTGTGTGTGTGTGTGTGTGTGTGTGTGTGTGTGTACCTGGTGGAGGTCCAGTGTGTGTGTGTGTGTGTGTGTGTGTGTGTGTGTGTGTGTGTGTGTGTGTGTGTGTGTGTACCTGGTGGAGGTTGAGTGTGTGTGTGTGTGTACCTGGTGGAGGTCCAGTGTGTGTGTGTGTGTGTGTGTGTGTACCTGGTGGAGGTCCAGTGTGTGTGTGTGTGTGTGTGTGTACCTGGTGGAGGTCCTGTGTGTGTGTGTGTGTGTGTGTGTGTGTGTGTGTGTGTGTGTGTGTGTGTGTGTGTGTGTGTGTGTGTGTGTGTGTGTGTGTGTGTGTGTGTACCTGGTGGAGGTCCAGTGTGTGTGTGTGTGTGTGTGTGTGTGTGTGTGTGTGTGTGTACCTGGTGGAGGTCTAGAGTAATGGTGATCCAGTGGAACTGTCGTCCGTTCTTGATGCTGGGACTCTGCCACCAGCTGTTGGTTCCGTCTATCGCCTTGCTGATTGGATGGTGCTCTGCAGACAGACAGCACACATTATCACACACACACACACACACACACACACACACACACACACACACACACACACACACACACACACACACACACACACACACACACACAGGTACAAGGTCAGGAGGAGGAGGAGAGCAGAGGAAGAGGACAAGATTAGGTTGAGGAGGAAGGGCTGAAGGAGGAGGTAAAGGAGGATGAGGAGGAGGAGGAAGAGGAGGAGGGCAGAGCAACATCTCTCATTTGGTTGGTTAGCCGCGGGAGTATGGTTAACATACCTCTCTTGTTAGCAGAGATAGCATTGTTCGCGTACATCTCTTATTAGCTAAGTTAGCATGATTGACGTACCTCTCTCGTTAGCAGAGATAGCATGATTAGGGTACCTCTCTCGTTAGAGGGGTTAGCGTACCTCTCTGGTTAGCAGAGATAGCATGATTAGGGTACCTCTCTCGTTAGAGGGGTTAGCGTACCTCTCTGGTTAGCAGAGTTAGCATGATTAGGATACCTCTCTCGTTAGCAGAGCTAGCATGGTTAGCGTACCTCTCTCGTTAGCGGAGTTAGCGTCACAGAAGCGGCACTGGGGGTTGTGGATGCGTCGGCCGGGGACGTGCTCCACCAGCTTGCAGAACATCTCCGGTCTCGGGTCCCCACACGTAGCGTTGGAGGTGACCGCGGCATTACTGGCCAGGTTCAGGATGGCTGGGAACAGACCTACACACACCGGACACGGGCGGGCACACACACACACACACACACACACACACACACACACACACACACACACACACACACACACACACACACACACACACACACACACACACACACACACACGCATGCAAGAACACACAAGGTCATGTTGCGTGTCACACAGAGCCAAACACTGACTCAGAGATGTCTAATAAGTTCAGTTCTAATAAGATCTTTCCATGTCTGGAAAGATCAACACAACACAAGATAACTGACACACACACACACACACACACACACACACACACACACACACACACACACACACACACACACACACACACACACACACACACACACACACACACACACACACCACTATACCACAGATCAAGGTCTAACTTTAGAGTAGGACTATAGTGAACACAGTCTAAATTATATTGGTTGGTGATTCATGTCTCGGTTAATATAAAAAGAAAATAATGATGATAAAAAAAATAAATTCACTTGTCCACAGCGTGTTCGATATTTAACAATTATACGATTAAACGAGACCGAAAGTGGGGGCTATTCCCACTCTTCACGGTGCCTGAGGTGAATAATTGCTTCAGTATCACTCCACTCCACGTGAACACTCCAAAAATAAATAAGATAACACTTTTGGCGGGATTTATTTGTTTTTATTAGCGGTTTATTCGCTTTTATTAGCGTGACGACAAAGCCGCCAAACAATATCTAGATTTTGAGACTTCAATCATCGGATATTGCCCAATATACCGAGATAGCGAACCAATCAAATTGCGCAATCTTAGGAGGTTCACGTGTATCCTATACTAACAACTTATAAATGAAACCATGACCTTGTCTATCCCACCTGCGTGCTGAGTGCGATATCGTCCTTCGTGTTCTTTTGCCCATGTGGGATCGGAATGTGTCACGCGCACACTGCAATCTAATATTCGCCACATTTAGGCACAACGTGAACTGCCAAACAAAAATAATCTGATCGGAGCAGTAACATGAACAAAGCATAAAGGCTTGTAGTCTAAACGAAGACCTTGACGGCGGACACAAACGTCACCTTTAGAAAGCTCAGATGATTAATCACTGACTGTTTGGTGTGAAAGAGACAGACAGGCAGACCGACACACACAAAACACACACACACACACACACACACACACACACACACACACACACACACACACACACACACACACACACACATGTGTGTCGGTGTGTGTGTGTGTGTGTGCGTCCATATTTGTGTGTGGGTGTGATCCGTGTAGGTCCAGTGTGTGTGACTTTGTTCAGTTGGTAAGAGATAGTCGGGCAGACACACAGCAGGTAGACAGACAGGCAGGCAGCTGACAGCCAGGCTGAATACAGGCAGAAAGACAATCAGACAGACGGCAGCAGACAGACACAGACAAACAGAGATAAGGAGGTGAGGTTTATCTCTTAATTTCAGAGGTGTGGCCCCATTGTCCTGCAGATTAACTTCGTTAGCATCTCAAACCTGGGTTGATGACATCTCCCTTGTCCAATCGCAACCTGATGATGCTATCACCTTTCAGCCAATCACCAGGCTCCATCAGTGGGCTCACACACAACTCCTAATTATATCATGAGAAAACACACACACACACACATGCCCACACCCACACACACACACACACACACACACACACACACACACACACACACACACACACACACACACACACACACACACACACACACACACACACACACACACACACACACACACACACACACACACACGTCCATACAAACACACACACACGTCCATACAAACACTCACACACGCCGACACACACATTCCCTCACACACGTGCCCGCTCAAAAACGTTCACGGCCACGTACACACCAGGCTTGTGGTGGACAGAATGGATGTACTGCAGGATCAACACACATTCCATTCCCATCAGACTATTGTCACACAAGAGGCACCAGCAGCGCCATCACACTGGTTAGCACCACTGGCACTGGTTACACACTGGTTAGCACCACTAGCACTGTTAGCACCAGTAGCACCCAGACACTGGCTAGCACTGTTAGCCCTCGCACACTGGTTAGCACCACTAGCCCTGGTTAGCACTGTTAGTACCATTAGCCCTCAAACACTGGTTACACACTGGTTTGCACCACTGGCACTGGTTAGCACTGTTAGTACCATTAACGTTCAAACCCTTTTACAACAGCGTTACAACCTGGTTAGCACTGGTAGCAGTACAAAGTGGTTTAGGTGTGTGTTTGTCCGAGACAGTGAGTGTGTGTTGGTGTGTGAGAGACAGTGAGTGCGTGTGTGTTAGTGTGTTTGTTAGTGTATGCGTTAATTTGTTTGGACCCATCCCCCCTTCGAGCCAGACCCCCCTAAGTTTTACTGCTTTATCACCCACCCTGAAGGACAGTTTGTATGTGTCTGTTAGTTTGTGTGTGTGTGTGTGTGTGTGTGTGTGTGTGTGTGTGTGTGTGTGTGTGTGTGTGTGTGTGTGTGTGTGTGTGTGTGTGTGTGTGTGTGTGTGTGTGTGTGTGTGTGGTCTTTAGTGTGTGTGGGGCTGGGGTTTTGAAGTGTAAATGTAATGAAAGGTCACAACTTCAACAAGCCGACCACACACGCACGCACGCACGCGCGCGCACACACACACACACACACACACACACACACACACACACACACACACACACACACACACACACACACACACACACACACACGCATTCAATCATCTTTATTGATTAAGGGTCAATATATTGGTGACATAATGTATTGAGTGGTGCATTCTAAGACCATAAAATAATATGGTCTTATAGGTGTAGGCCTATAAGTTAGTATTGGAACACAATATAGTCATAGATATGAATGTGTTCGAACTTTAGACAGCAGTAAACGTTGTGCAGAGAACGACTTATCCCTTACATAAGACCACTTCTAGTCGTGCTAAAGCAGCGATAGAGCCGTGTCTCCGTCGACGGGTGGGTGGGGGAGTGAGAGCGGACTGCGGTCGCTTGGGGCCCCGGGGGCCCGTGCTGGCTCAAAGTGCATCAATTATAACTTAGTCTCAACTTGTGCGGTGATTCAGTCTGAACACTGAGCGTGAACTGATCGCAAAAGCAGTAAAGGGAGATAGGGAGTTCGATAAATCGATCAGGCAATCGATGAAGCGTTCCCTAGAGACCCGGGGCCGCGGAGCACGGGTGGGTCCCGGTGGGAACCATAGAAGACCGGACCACTCACCCCTCTGTTGAGCCGCGACACACGAGGTGCAGAGCAGCAGGAGACCCGCCGCACTCAGCAACCCCATGACCCGGTCTCTGTAGACCCGGTCTTGGTCTCTTAAGTCCTCTAGACCCGGTCTCTTCAGTACCGTACACCCGGTCTCTTAAGCACCGTAGCCCCGGTCTCTTCAGTCCTGTAGACCCGGTCTCCTCAGTCCTCTACACTCGGTCTCTTCAGCTCCGCAGACCCGGTCTCCTCAGTCCGATATGCTCAGCCCGGTCGCTGGATGCTAAAACTCTCCTTCTCTCTCTCTCTGGCTCTCTGTCTTTGGTATTCTCTCTCTCTCGCTCTCTCTCGCTCTCTCTCGCTCTCTCTCGCTCTCTCTCGCTCTCTCTCGCTCTCTCTCGCTCTCTCTCGCTCTCTCTCTTTCATTCATTCACTGACCGTTGTCTCCGGTGATTTTCAGTCCCAGCCATCGCTAGAGGAGGGGGCGCCTGGCCGCTGATTGGCTGCCTCCCCTCCCCTCCACTTTTCTCTTTTCTTCTCTTTTGTCTCCTGCATCTCCCCTCCTCCTCCCCCACCCCCACCCCTGATCTCCCGTCGACCCCCCTTCACTTCGCTTTTCTCTTTCATTTCGAAGTTTGCCCGCTTCCCGACCCATTTCATTTTGCTGAACAATTTTATATTCAGTTGTCATTGTAACGTCAAAGTATCATAACTTTCTTATGTTCAGGGGACCAATGACGTGTTGTGGTGTGGTCAAAGTTTACCTGGACTCGACATAGCCACACGTGTATGAGTTAATCGTTAATTTCCCCTGGTTTTCGATTAAAAAAATAGCTATCACTATACCAAGGAGGGTGTAATACGGAAATAATATCAGGAGACGATGATTGTCTTTTTCAGTCAACGTCATTATCTGACTCAGTCATAACATAGCACTGGAGCAGTCGACGCGCGTCTGGCGCTCAGCGCAGCGGCTCTGGTTGTCTCCGGCGGGACCGCTTCCTCGCGGCTGAACGCAAGGCCACGCGTCTCTTCCGCGCACAGTCTAGCTGAGGGGTTGGATGGGAATCAGGACTGAAGTCAGCCCTTCATAGGCTGTGTGAAGCTGTGACGAGGTACTCAGGTAAGGATAGAGTTGACTGAGCCATCTGGTTCAAGCAATACAGACTACACAAAGGGCCCTCACAGTTGTGTGATCTTGGAACCAGCAGACATTGTGACGGCCAGCAGAGCTTTACATTTAACTTCATATTCAGGGCAAGTAGATTTGTCAGAAGAAAGAGAAACAACCAGATATCGCTGTCGGTTCAGTAAGGATGTTCACAGAAAGTGCCAAGCACCAACAATCACTATAGGTTCACCCATTCCCCGTATACAACAAAGACTGCAAGGATAAGGGTGTACAACATATATAACAAGAGGGGTGTGGGTGTTTTTTGTTTTTTTTATATACTTAGTATGCAACAATTTAGTATAGCAGTAGAACAACCTAAGTAATGTTACAGTAGTTGGCTACCTGCTAACCTCTGCCAACCTCTGCTTATGCCTGCTAACCTTTGCTAACCTCAGTTCAGGCATGCTTACGTGTGTTAACCTCTGTTTATACCTGCTAACCTGTGCTTACCTCGGCCTAGGCCTGCTACCCCTATGCAAACCTTTGCTAACCTCTGCTAGCCGGAGGAGTCCTGAGCAGCTCTACCGACCAGAGGAATGTTAATCAGTCTGCCTGACTTCAGAATGAGCACCAGATTAGGGTGAACGGTAATCTGGTTTCTCCCTCAAAGCAATTCAAAATGGTTCCCGAGAGAGGGTTATGTTTAGGTTTTAGGTAGGGTGATACATGTAGGTTTTAGATGGTTAAGTTTAGGTTACATGAAGGTAGGTTAGAGATGGTTGAGTTTAGGTATTAGGCGAGAGATTGCTACATGAGGGTAGGTTGGAGATGGTAAAGTTAATTTGTTAGGTTAGAGGGGGATACATGTAGGTTAGGTGGTTAAGTTTCGGTTAATTATAAGGGTTAAGGTTATTTAGGTTGTTCAAATGCAACCTCCCTGAAATGGGCTGGAACGTGTACTCACATCTGTGAGGCCAAAGGTCATGTTCCTAGTTCTGTCCCAGGTGATAGTTAATGGGAGGAAGACCATAATGGCTTCATCCCAGTAAGGGCCCCAGGGATAGGGGTAGGCCAATAAAGTGACAGGTCCAGTAACATATCTAATGAAGTAACATGTCTAATAAAATGACATCTCTAATGAAGTAACATATCTAATAAAGTCAAAGGTCCAGTAACATGTCTAATGAAATGACAGGTCCAGTAACATGTCTAATAAAGTAACATGTCCAATAAAGTAGGTAAATTAACGTTCCCTGTAAAGTAATGTGGGCAGTATGAATACATAAATGTTTTACCACACGTAACCACCAGATGGCGGAGTTGTAAAACAACTGTGAAGCGCTGTGGAATTCCTTTTACCACCTAGAGGTGGGCAAACTGGTGGGCCCGCGAGTTATTTAGGTAGCCTATTTACATTTATTTTTTATTTCGTTTTTTTGGAACTCACAGGAGAATCAGAATTATTTCTTAATAATACACTATATATATTTATTTATAAAACTTTTATTGTAAAAACTGCTTGTGCGCACGTGAACGGGATGAGGAGCACGTGTGTTTTGCGTCATACAACTTTCTCATTGATGAATAACAAGTCCAGATACACCCTCAATGATGAACACCTGTCTGCTGTGCTGTGCTTAGCAACATCAGAAAGGACGTTCCTGTTGTGCCTTATAGGATGAACGTTGACGCAACGCAATGACCACACAGTCGCCTCGACGCAGTCACGAACCTGTTTTGGTTCGGCGTCGGGTTTTAGTGAGCGGACCAATCACAGCCCTCGCTGCTGCGTCGCCTCGCTGCAAGGTTACAGTTTTGGGGAGGCGCACGTCAGGCCCTTGCGCTGGACGCAAGGAGGGTCCTCAAGGAATTAAATTCCCCTTGCGTTGAATCGAGGTCCAACCATAACTCTACCTAAATCAAAGGAATTTAGAGGTCTCCAAAAGGCCGCCGTGCGTTCGGAGAAGAGAGGAAGGTTCACTGAACGTTGGGCGGAGGCCGGAATAACACATCTGTGATGTGTGTTCCTGGCTTGTTTCTCATTTCACTGATGCTGATCAAATGGCCTGGATTATACTTTGAAGATCTATAAGACATTACCACTTTTAAAACGAGTTTGGGTTCACTGCCCTACTAAAGTTAAAGTTATTAAGTTATAAAAGCTGTATAGGTAAGAAGAGCAGAAGATGGCAAGCATTCTGAAACTAAACACCAAAAAACAACGTCTCTCTCTCTCTCTCTCTCTCTCTCTCTCTCTCTCTCTCTCTCTCTCTCTTCTCTCTCTCTCTCTCTCTCTCTCTCTCTCTCTCTCTTCTCTCTCTCTCCTCTCTCTCTCTCTCTCTCTCTCTCTCTCTCTCTCTCTCTCTCTCTCTCTCAGTGTTGCGGTCACGCAGATGTGATTGACAGGCGTAATGAATGAGCAAAACGAATCAGGCAAGAGAGATGCCCTGATGTCTGAGATATAAATCGTCTCACACAGACTAAAATAGAAACAGATCTATTCTCACAGCGCGTTTACTCACCAATAGAGGACGGGTCGCGAGGCTATTTCTAATTAGTAAATCAATGTGATGTGACGTAATGTAAGAAATTAATAGCTCATCTATATTCCCTTTAAGTTATTAAAGTATTTAAGTTATTGAAGTTATTATTGTTCCTGTGTAAACCTGAACCAGCTGCTTGTCAGGCGACCTCGGCAGATATAACTTGGTATAACTAGTAGTATTTTAGCTTATAGATAGTTGAGTTCGTTCAATACACTTTTTTTTTTTTTTTGTAAATGTGTAAATGATTATTTTCCATTGCAATAAAGATCCTTGTAGTCTATAATGTAATTAGAGACTGATGTCGCACCTTGGCCACCAGGGGTCACTAAAGGCTCGTCCACCGTCCGGTAGGAATCCCACCCCGGTCCCAGGTTCTGCTCCCGGCCTCTATTGGACCACAAAGTCAGGGCACGAGCCAGACCGGTTGACCAAATACACTGAATCATCATCTCTTCTATCTATCCTCCTCTATCGTTCTATTCCTCCTCTCCTCTGTCTCTCCTCTCTCCGCCTCTCTTCAACTCTCTTCCTCCGCTCTTCTAGTTCTCCGCTTGCCTCACTTTCTATCCTCCGCGCTCCTCCTCCCCTCTCTTTCCTCCATTCTCTCCTTCTCTTTCTCTCAGTATCTCTCCTCTCTCCTTCTCCCCTTCCACTCTCCTCCACTCCCCCCCCCCCCTCTCTCTCTCTCTCTCTCTCTCTCTCTCTCTCTCTCTCTCTCTCTTCTCTCTCTCTCTCTCTCTCTCTCTCTCTCTCTCTTCTCTCTCTCTCTCTCTCTCTCTCTCTCTCTCTCTCTCTCATATCTGCTCCTCCTCTTCCTCGTTCTCATGTAATGATGTTTCTGTGCTGAACACTGAATGGTGGGATTTCAGCCAATCAGAGAAGAGCAGTATGAGGTGTAGGGTTTCAGAAGATGGAAATAGACGCGAGAATCAAAGCATGCGTTTTAAATTCAGATCTCACAGCTGCGCTCTCACAACCACAACCATAATACTATAACTAATGCTATTACTACAGCTACACTCAAACGTATTATACTAACATTATTAATACAGCTACACTCAAACTTATTATACTATTAGGCTCCTAAACTTTACTGTTACTAACCAAACTTCTATTATTACAAAAACTACAGCCAAACTTATTATACTATTACTAAAACTACAGTCAAACTTATTATACTATCACTAAAACTACAGTTTAACTTATTATACGACTACAACTACATTTAAACCTATTCTACTATTACTAAAACTATACAGTTAAACTTATTATACTATTACTAAAACTAAAGTTAAAGTTATTCTACTGTTACTCTACTTCAAAGAGAATAACTACTACATTAAACTACTACTACTACTACTATTACAGAAAAACTACTATTACTACTACTTAAAACTACCTCTGCAGAGACATAAAAAAATTCTACTATAGAAAAACTAATATTACTACTACTTGTACTACACTTACAAAATATAGAATAAACTAATAACTACGACAACTTAAAACTACAACTACAAGCTTTTACTCTATTACTACTACATCAAAACTATTACTCCTTCTACATCAGAAAGGACTACTTTTACTATTACAGTAAAACTACTATTACTAATACTCCAACTACATTGAAACTATTGCAACTACTACAACTTCTGCTTACAATAAAACTGATATCATTACTACTATTCCTACTACATTGAAACTACCACTGGAAGTACTACATTCAAACTACCTCAAATTCAACTTGTTAGTTTACCAACTGAGCTTGGGTAACTAGTGAATTGAATGAACCAGAACCTCTGTAGGTGTCCCACAGGTGCGTCTGAAGGGTGCCGTCCCACTGCCCACCTGAGGGGGCGCTCTAGAGCCACACCTGACGAGGAGTGCGTTTCTGTCTGGTTCCTCGTCTTTGTGTTGAAAAACATTTTGTCTAATAGTTTCACTTTTCTGATCTAAAAACAAAATTGTCAACTCCATCCTCTTTTCTAGAAGTATCCGACTGGTTTATACACAGAAGAAGCAAGAGATCATTTCGTTGAAAAGCCATTAAAATACTTTTCTGTACCATTGTAGGAGTATTAACACACACACACACACACACACACACACACACACACACACACACACACACACACACACACACACACACACACACACACACACACACACACACACACACACACACACACACACACACACACACACACGTAGGCACAACCGTTATCTGGTATATTAAGATAAGGTTGTTGTTAGGAAGTAACAAAAAATGTCTTTCTGTCAGAGAACATGTCTTCGTTGACCTCGTGATAATAACATTCATTCTAATAATGATGAACATCGTAATGGATTAACTTATGATATTAATAACAATAGTAATTATTATATTGAATATAGAAAAAGACTATAATTTGAAGGGAGATAAATAGAGAGAGAGAGACAGAGAGAGAGGGAGAGGGGGAGAGGGGAGAGAGGGAGAGAGGGAGAGGGAGGGGGAGAGAGATTGGAGGAGGGGGGTTCTAGTCAAGTTCACACATTACTGGAGAAAGGGGGTCTCTCTCTCTCTCTCTCTCTCTCTCTCTCTCTCTCTCTCTCTCTCTCTCTCTCTCTTCTCTCTCTCTCTCGCTCTCTCGCTCTCTGGTCTCTCTCTCTCTCTCTCTCTCTCTCTCTCTCTCTCTCTCTCTCTCTCTCTCAGGAGGAGGGGGTTCTTTGCTTGGCTCTACCTCTCTCACCCCTCGCTCTCTCCCCCCTCTGACGTCAGCCAGCTGCTCGCTCGTCGGTAAGTCAGTCAGTCACTTCTTCTTCACGAGAGCAACGGGAGAAAGAAACAAGTCGGGGCTCGAGACACCGGGGAAAGCCTTCCCAAGACCCCAAAGCTGGCCTCCCGGTACAGGACCACCCGGTAGAGAGGTTCGAGAGCAGGAGCCCTCCCTCCGGTTCTTTCCGGTGCTCGGTTCGTCATGAAGTCCTTTGGATTCTTGCTTTTGGTGACTTTACTTTCCGGTGCTCCCCGAGCGCGAGCGGACCCGTTCCCAGGTAAGGACTGACCCTTTCCCGGGTGTTTTCCACCCGGTTCTACCCTCCCGGTTCGAACCCTCTTCCCTTTGTGTCACGGCACCGGAAAAGAGTTGCAGCGCACGGGCGTGTTGGACCGGACGCTCCCCGCTCCCTGCTCGCGCTCTGCTCCCGTCCCTCGCATACCGAAGTTAACCGGAGAGCTCGAGCCAAGTTTCCGCCGTGATGGTTCCTCCTCGCGCTGTGGCGTCACCGTCTCCTTGCGCTCCCCCCTGATCCATTAGTTTGATCACTGAACTGATCAGTCATCGATCATCAGCGGCCCGACCCGCCAAACTTTAGAGACCCGGGGTCTGTTTGAAGAGAAGAGACCCGGGTCTGGGAGAGGACTCGGGTCTCCAAACAGAACCGGATCTCCTAACAGACCCAGGTTCTTTTCAAGATCCGGGTTAGACCTATGTTGGACACCCGAGTCTGTTAGGAGACCAGAGTCGAAGAGATCCCGGTCCGTTAGATACCCAGGTCGGTAAAAGACCAGGGTCGGTTAGAGACCCGTGTCCGTTAGCGGCGAAAGTCTGTTAGAGAACCGAGACCCCCGAGACTGAAGAGACCCTTGTCTGCTAGGGGATATGCGTTCTTTAGGAGACCCATAGTCTGAAGATACCCGATTCTGTTAGAGACCCGAGACCCAACTGGTCCGTGCAGGGGGTCCCGTGTTAACGGTCTTGGTCTGGGTCCGAGTCCGAGTCCGGGTCCGGGACTAGAGCATTCGCTGATGTCTAAGGTGGTTTGCGCAGTGTAGACCCGGGTCCACTAGTAATCCTCCAGAGGTCTGAGGGGACCCCCAGAGATCTGAGGGGACCCCCAGAGGTTTAAGGGGACCCCCAGAGGTTTGAGTGGGACCACACGCTGTTATCAGAGCCATATACCTGTTTACTGCAGATACTATAAATATTTAGCCTACATTTGTATTTATTTATTTACACTTCAACCAAAGTCGGACCACGACAGGCGTCGTGTATCTTAGTGATAAACTTCATATTTAAACGAGGGATAAACTAGGCCTATATAATAATAACAATAATGTAATTCGTGGAACACATATTTTGTATTATATTTTATATAGATTAAAATCGAATTTAATCGTTTTGTATTGATTCAGTATTTTTTCATGTGTGTACAAATCACATCCATTTTGTTGATTAAGCTTAAATTCGGATTAAATACACATTTCAATTTTTTTAATTTTTATCGAGTGAAACTTGAGCTGTTTATGTTAAGAGGGTGAGGAACCAGTGACAACATGAGGGCGGTGGTGGGGAGAGACCAGTCCGAGACCATCCGGGCAGAAAAGACTCTTATCCCTGACAAATCAACTGTTTAAAACCATGTTTACACACTGATCACAGAGGGACGTTGAGCCTCACTGTTAAACGGGTTCTGTTGGTGGATCTGGTTAATAAGTGTATTATATATATAATGTATTATTACTGGAGAATGACGGCAGACGACGTGCAGTGCCCTCCGCCGCCTGCTGGGGGCGGCATGACTCACACTTCTCCCGGCGCTTCTCTCTCTCTCTCTCTCTCTCTCTCTCTCTCTCTCTCTCTCTC